>VWZY01005531.1:192626-236511 GCA_013399075.1 Chloroceryle aenea
CCACTGGCCTTTCTGGCTGCAAGGGCCCATTGCTGTCCCATGGAGAACTTGCTGTCCACTAGGACTCCGAGGTCTTTCTCCATGGTGCTTTTTTCCAGCAGGGTGACTGCATTTTTCTTCTCTGCTAAGAGAAACCCCTCAGTCCTCAGATGTTCTCCTAGCACATCACCTAACGCATACGAACACAACGCGAGCGCGGTGCAGCGTGCGAACAGCAGGGAGGCATTTGGGGCTGATGCTAAAGCAAGGTCTGTGCTGTTCCTGCAAGGATTCCCTGCTCCTTCTCAGTGGGGAGAGGTGGAGATGCCCAGGGGGGCAAGGAATTGGCAGAGAGCNTACAGTTTTCATAATGCCCCCAGGATGCCCAGGGGGCAAGGAATTGGCAGAGAGCCTCCCCCAGCCTGACATCCCCCAAGCATTTGAACCAGCCCCAAGCCTAACAGGAGATAGAAGGTTGAGGAGGAAGGAAGCTCTGGGAAAACACCTGCATTTGCCCAATGAAGAGGAGGAGACACGCTGCTTCCTGGTGCTAGAACAACCAGCTGAACCACGTGGTTAGAAAGTGCAAAAGGTGCAGGAAAACACCAGCTCCTCGACCCCGACGTGTGTGTACACACGGCGGAGCTGCTTCGCGGGATACGGCAATTAGTCATCCTGCAAACAGCAGCCACGTTACAATTATGCTGTGATACCTATAATTACTCCTAATTCATTTAACCAGAAAGTTCACTACCTGATGGAGAATAATTACGTGCCAGTGCAGCACGGTTAACGTACCTGGACTAGATGTGCAACCACGGGGTGATGCCAACTGAGCTGCTCGTGTGAGGAGCTGCCATTGCGACTGCTGGTAAATGCAGAAAGGAAAGCAACTCGTTAGGGTGAGGGTGTTGCAAAGCTTGGACATCTTGGTGGCTTCCTGGATACAGGGGACCCCATGGCATGTAGCAGCAGAGGCCCATGCTGCTGCCTTTACAGAAGACATTGGGTTTGGAGGGATGGAGAACCCAGGGTAGGTATTTCCCAGACAAGCTGCCCCTACCTCAAATTGACACCTCAAATCCTGGGGTCAGCTTTGGGCCTCTCACTTGCAGAAGGACATTGAGCAGCTAGAGTGTGGCCAGAGAAGGGCAACAATGCTGGAGAAGGATCTAGAGCACATCTGGTGAGGAGCAGCTGATGGACCTGGGCTTGCTCAGCCTGGAGAGAAGGAGGCTCAGGGGAGACCTGGCTCTGACGGCTCCTGACAGGAGGCGGGAGCCAGGGGGGCTCTGCTCCCTGGGAACAAGGGACAGCACAAGAGGAAACAGCCTCGAGTTGCACCACCGGAGGTTTAGGTTGAAGTTAAGGAACAGTTTCTTCCTCACAAGGATTGTCAAGTTGTGGCCCAGGCTGCCCAGGGCAGGGGTGGAGTCCCCGTGATCCATGGAGGGGTTTCCAAGCCCCCCGTGGAGCTGTGGTGCTGAGGGCCAGGGGTCAGTGGTGCCCTGGCAGTGCTGGGGGAACAGTTGGACTCAATGATCTCAATGAAAGTTCTTTTCCAACCCAAAGGATTCTGTGATTCAATGATCTCAGCTGCCAACAAGAGCCTTGCATCCCGCACCCCCTCGCACGTCCCCGCCATGCTGTGGCTGATTCATTGCCTCGCAAGCCCGGTGACAAAGTTTGCTAAACAGAATCTCCTCCAGTTTGATATCAATGGATTTCCCCCACACTGGGCACACTCTCCCCTGCCTTCTTAGATACTATGAAGTCACAAATACATCTGCCTCCTTCCTTCAGGAGAAACACCGGGTGCTGCTGTGCTAGGGAGGGGGAAAGCACGGGGTGACACGGAGCCAAGAGGCCCATCTCCAGGTGTCCAGACACCTGGATGGGAGCAGATCGAGCTGGTACCAGGTTTTGCAGCAGCACAAGAGCATCGTGTGCTACAGGTCTGCTCGGGGAAGGAGGTGGGTTCAACCCGCTACCTAATAACACAGAGAAACTTCAAAAGCCAAACCCCCTCCAGCTCCTCCTCCCTGATCATAGACCAAGAGCAAAAGATACCACCTTGTGTAAAACGTCTGCTCTCAGCCTTGGGCAGAAAAAGCATCAGCACAGGCAGCAGCATCGATGGCTTTCATTGCTCTGAGGGTGGCTGGGGGCTTTCCTAATGGATACCCCACAGAAAGGGCTTGGGGAAGCCCCGAAGGGGGTTGGCAGGATCTCAGTGACTTCAAATCCACCTCCACGCCCTGCCGACAGCAACCCCTCTTTTGTGCAGGGCTCATCCTGCTGCACTTGCTCTTTCCCATGCAGGACTTTCCACCCAAAAGTTTGCATCATGGTTTTGTGATCCCCCCCCGTGCACAACCAAGGGAGGGGGGCTGCATGTGGCTGCCACCAGACCCACCTGCCCCTGCTCCCACGCTCAGGAGGCGGGTGATGGGGGGGGCCCAACATTCCAAGGAGGAGGACACATTCCTCCCGTCAGCGACATGCCAAATCTCCCGTGGTGCAGCTGTCCCTGCGTGAGATACCTTCCCCCCCTGCAAAGCCAGGGCATGAAGCACGCACGCAGCCAGGGACAGGGTGGCTTTTTACACCCCTTGGGAGAGCGAGGCTCCGCCGACGCCGCGCAGCCTCCTCGGCTGACGAGCCTTGGCGCTTGGCGAGGGCTCTGCGGCCGCTTTGGGATCGCTCCATTGTTTCTGGCCGGGATGGGATGCAGCTGGAGACCCTGGCACGCAGGAGTTCCCTGGGTTCCAGCCTCTGCGAGAGTTTCTTGGCCATGCAAAGAGGAAGCTGGGTGCTGCTGGCTGGAGCTGCTGCATCCCCCCCACCGACCACATGCCTTTGGGGACCACCGCAGGGAGAGGCGATGCCCGGCCTGGGGGAGGGAGGAGAGGAGGCTTCATGCCACTTGATTGTCACACGTGCAACGGGGACAGAAACGTCAGCTGGAGAGGACTCATGCTGACATATGTGTCTCTTATAAAAGGAAAGGTTAGAGGAGTGTAGGGGAAAAACGAAACCTTCATGACAGTGCACATTTGACCTTGATATTTGCACTGTCGCAGCCAAGGATTAAAGTGGCCTATCAAATACCTCTGCCTGGGAGGGCTCCAGTGTCCTGAGCCCGAGCTGCACACGGGTGTAGGATGTCTGCAGATGTCGGTGGCGACCAGCACAAAGACCTCTCTGGGCCAGGAGCCCAGCAGAGCCTTGCTACCACTTCCAGATTGAAGGGTGCTTCCAGCCCAGCACCCTGCCAAGACAGGATGGCTCAAATAGAGCCCAGATCAGGGTGAGGAAAGAGCCTTTCCAGCCCAGCCTTCACATGAGCTGCCTTGGAGAGCCTGGCCCCTCTCTGCTGACCCATCTGCCTGTAGAGCTTTTGCTCATGAATGCCAATTAATTACCAGAGGTGATCCCTGTAGGTGGGAGTCATCCAATCACAGAATGGCTATGGTTGGGAAAGCCCTTTAAGAGCATCAAGTCCAACTACACCTGTACTTAAACTCAGGCACAGGCTGAGTTTTTCCTTACCTGGTCCAAGCTCACCAATAAACCACACGAGATCTTCATGGGTGAACACAGACACTGAGGCGTGAGCCTTCTGCTCCTCTCTCCCCTTCAAACCCCCCCTCACTTTGAAGCCAAATTTGACATTTACAACTGGAAGCAACTGTTACAAGCCAGGGCAAAGGTGGCAGCTCCAGTGGGAGCAGGACCTGCTAACACCCGGGTTCTCAGAGGCTCCTCTTGTGCTCAGCACCCACCCCGCACAGTCACCCTCCGTGTCACCACTCGTTTTACACCTGTCACTTCCTTCTCGACCCCTTATTTTACCAGGAGAGATGGGAAAGGAAAGAAAACCAGCCACTTTCAATAACTGGCCGCTGGGCTGCTGAAGCAAAGATGCTCTATTTCAACCCATCTAGTTCACGATACTTTTCTTTCTGCTTCATTTCACAAAACAGAAGTTTTCTCTCCTCTTGCAAATTTATTTAAAAATAGACCCGCTACCCATTAATGCAACAAGGCTCAAAATGAGATTCTTTTAAAGTGTTGCCTTATAAGTCCATATTTGCAAGAAGTTTATAGCTCGGCAGCGAACACACGTACTCTCAACTGGATTTTTCTCCCTTTCACCCAAATCCTCCATTAACCACTTTGTGTAGGAGGCAAAAGTAGGGACCTGCTGCTTCCCTCAACTCCCCACCATGCCCCGCTACACCCCAACTGCCACGGTGCAGAGGCACAATCCCCACGGCCTCTAAGAAACCCCCAAATGCAATTATTAAAATTCCCATCAATTATTTTATACAAGATTCTCCAGGAGGGTGGTAGGAGAAGGGTTTTCTACGGCATTTTTCCAGCACCTCCCAGCTTTCCAGGGCATTCTTACTCCTTGCCATTTGGAAAGGCAAGACAGAAGCCATCAAAATGACAGCCTTGGAAACCGAGGCTCTTCTGTCATACAATAACTCTGGCTGTAGGGCTTTTTCTATCACATAAATGCTGGATCAGGCATTTTTTGATCCTCTACGGTCTCCAAGATGCCAACACAAGAGTATAAAGCTGACACTAACTCTGTATTTACAGCTCTGGTTAGTTGGATAGAAATTCCCCTGCATGTGCACAATAGATCCAGACCCAGTTTGAACTGCTGGCAGGGTGGGTGGGTCTGGAAGTGCACAGACTGGGGACAAATTATCACCAAATTATGCCCAAAGTGATCTTGGTCCACAGCATCAGCAGAGATGCCACAGCAGGACACGTCCCAATGGTGCTCTGAAAAACGGCTCCAAAACTGCTGCTTCCTCCTAAAGATGTGTGTCCCTGGGGGTGTTTAGTGTCCAGACCTGACTTTTGGGGACAAAACGAGCCTTTTTTGCTGGTTCCCAAGCCCTTTAGCCATGCGGAGGGTGGCGGATCAGCAGCAGGATGGTTTGATACCCAAAAGCTGGAGCGATGCGCTGCGAGACAGCAGGCACGACGCTGGGCAGAGGGGCTGGCGGGGGCACTGAGGGCTGTCAGCCTTGGCACAAACACAGCCCTTGGCAGCACCATGCATGGAGGAAAACCCCGTTCAGCTGCAAGCCCAGATGAGGTCAGAGTTTTGGAGTAGAAAGGCAGATTTTTATCACTTCTGAACCAGGAATCATTGGGAAATGCTGGAAGATGCAGCACCCTGGCAAAATAACTCAACAGAACTGCATCTCCTTAGGCTGTGACACACAAGAGGGCTGCTGTGGGTCTCCTCAGGGCTTTGATGACTCCTGAGGGACACAGTGACCCATAACCAGTGCCCAAGCTACGCAGTGACTGCCAGGACCACCCCGTGGTCCCAAAGCTGCACCCAAACCCTGCCACACTCTTTAGCCCTCTCCATTCACCCTCCTTAGTTTTCAATTCCCTCGGGAGCTTAGGTCATCTCCAACAACCATTAGGCAGAAAGCAGGATTTAGATCTGCTGGTGATAGTGGCTTCTGGATGCCAACCCCTCGAGTGACAGCACGTACCATCATTTTAAACCCTCATTTCAGCCTCCATATTCACACCAACACAGAGGGATCCCTGCATTACTCACTGACACGATAAAGAATGCGTAAAAGCACCAAAGGAGTCACTCCTGACTGCTTTGTCTTTGAAAAACAAACAAAAAAATATGTATTGCTACAACAAACACAGCTACCAAGTGATGTCTTGGACCGAGGAGAGGTTGGACTGGGTTTGGCTTCGTGGCTAATGCAAAGTCACACTGTAAATGTGAATTTCCAACATCAGAAATGTTCCTTGTCTTCTACTGGGGACAGAGCGGGTTTGTCTGGCCCCATTTCAGTCCTATTCAAACTTAACTGTGACTTAGGTTTGAATTTGGAGGATTTGGGAAAAGCAGAGCAGGGTGAAAGACAGGAGGGGGAATGAAAGAATAAGAGGAGGAAAGAAAAAAGGGTGTGAAAGTGCCAGAGTTGTTCAGAGACACGAGTTTGTCTGGGGCTCAACAGGCACAGGCTAGGAAAACACCACAGCAAAGCAAAAAGAAAGCCCACAGCTCCTGGGCTTATCTCTGCGGAGAAATACCACCTTTCTAGGAGGAATCACCCAAACCCAGCACCTAAACAGCCAAAGTCTGGTGCCACATATCAACTTAACCCTTTCCGTGTGGCTTCCCAAGAACAAGTTGCCCCCAGCAGAACCCGCTATCAACTGGAAGCTCCAAATCCAAGGCTGCAAAGGGCACCATGTGATATGGCAGAGTCTGTCCTACCAGAACCAAAACATCCCATAAATCATCAGCACTGATGCACCCACAGCTCACAAATCCCCCCAGAGGTGGGACCCACCCTGGCACAAAGAGCAGAGCCCAAAGCCAGAGCCTGGCTCCTGCCCTCGAGTGGAAGCGATCCCTTCCCTCCAGCCAGCACAGCTCTCTAGCTTTTCACAAAGTCAGACTTTTGTAGGACGTGTATGAGATGATGAGTCAATAGAATTTGATTCTAAGATTAATGCTGAAGAATGTGCTCGTTAACCCCGCCGCTCACAATGAGGGGATGTGGTGCCAACTTTCTGACAAAGAAATGCAGGAATTAATTTAGTGACTAACTACATGGAGAATCGCATTATTCCGGTATTCTCCCTCCATCCCAGTGTGTAAACATCCCTCAGAGCACAAGAATTTCCTTCTGAAAGAGAGGCACGAGCTCAGTCAGAGCTGTGCCATTTGCTTGTTAAGATGATTTTTTTACCTCCTGCCTTTCCTGTTCAAAACCAGTCAGTAGACAGCTCCTAAGAACTGGACATTAACTACAGTTTGACTGGGAGTTAAATTCCCAGCTGGTTTTTAAGCAAATACTGATTTTCAGGGTCTACTCCAGGCTGAATGTTATATTGTGTGGCTGGGTATTAGGAAGCTTCACCCCAGAGTCAGCTGCACTTCAGTCGCCAGCATCTCTGAAGGCTTTGGGAAGTGAGCTGAGATTTCTAGAGAGCAGGATTGCTGCAAGTGAAGCCACAGGACCTGACTGAGGGCTTCTCCAGTGCCACAGAATACCAAGTGCAATGTCCACATCAGTGATGGGCATCAGCCCAGCTTAAGGAAGCCACCTCAAGTCTTTGCTGCCACAAGAAATGAAAAGAAAACCTCACTGCAGCAGAAGAGATTGCCCACGTCATAGTCATCCTATAAGACAGCAATTTGCTTTTCCTCGCCTGTATGTCTAATTCTCAGGTACCACAGCAAGTCAATAGTTCAAGGCTGCAAAGGAAGTTGCCTCAAGTCAAATATTCAATAGTCATTAGATAACTTTGCCTCTGCTAGGCTGCCGTGTGTAGGTGGGTTGCCAGGTTATGCATGGCACGTAACGTCTGAAATTACATTTCACAGGGTGGAGAAAGTGGATTTATGGGTTTGGGTAGGATATCACCAACCTGTGAAGACAGAGAGAAGAAGAATAATATAAAAGTATTTGTTTTGACACATCTTTTCTGGCTTTTCATCTTCTTCCTTAGGACACCAGCAGCTGGCCCCATCCCATGAGCATCATCCCATCCAATATCAGATCCTGTTCTAGCTGTCATAAACCTGCCTGGTACCAGCCCATCACATGAGCCCTGCACAACCCAGTAGATATCCCATTTGAACTGGGAGGCTTCACACAGTACCATCCATCTCTGCTATTTAATGCTGCAGCTCAAGCTGGCCACACTCCTGGCCTCTCCCAGACACACATGCAACAATCTGAGGAGTTGCTGCTTGTCCCCTCTGGAAACAAGAGAGTTTTAAGCAGAGTCTCTTTTAGATGCAAGATCTTTGCTTAGATTTGCTCTATGCTGAACTACTGTTAAAGGATACAATGCTTTAATCTCTTAACCAGAGTGATTTGGGATAAGGGGAGAAGCACAACAAATTATTTCATATGGCAGGACAGACTTTGGCTGGGACATTCAAGGCTTGCTAAGTCCCAGCTCTGGGAATGACATGCGTTGGCTTTCAACCTGCCCAGCTCCTATCAAGCCCATCAAATTGGTGTCCACCACCTCTGCACTGGCTCAGGTGCCCTCCAGGAGCACGATGATCCACCCTATGAAAGCTTTTGGGCAGCATCAAATACTCTTTTGTGGCCTGAGACTAAAAATGTACTCTGAGAGCCACTGAAGATGATGTGGATGGAGCGCTCGGGAATTCTGCCTCCTCCCATGAAAAGACATGGCAGATGCCAACAGATTTGGGCATCTCCTCTGTGTCTTCAGTCAACTGTCATCCAGCAGGAAGGGACCTCAAAAGATCATCGAGTCCAAACCCCCTTGCCAGAGCAGGACCACCTGAAGCAGGTCACACAGGAACAGATCCAGGCAGGTTTTAAATGTCTCCAGAGAAGGAGACTCCACTCTTCACATGAGTGACAGCGTTGTCCCTGCTGAGCCACCTGAGTGAGGACTCTACCTGGAAACACTCCCACGGTCCAAAATATCTACACCAGTTTGGTGGACTTGCAGATATCATGGCAATTCGTCGTAGCACATGTAAATAAAGCCAGCAAGAAGGAGATTACTATTGCTGAGAGTCCCCTGGCACTGAAGAGGAAATAAGAATCAGCTAAAGAGTCTGTCCTAGGAAATTATAATTACACAATTATTTGTGGTAAGAAAAAAAAACAGGCAGAAATTAATTCTCAGGTGAAGCTGGAGCAATCAAAAACCTACAACAAACAAAAAATAACAAAATAGCCGCAGACTTCCCCAAACCCAAACAAAAAATTCCTGAGTATGTGCAAAGCATAATTTCCATTAATTTGTTTTATCAGCTGACAAGGGAACCACCAGTGTCCAAGCAGCCTTGCTATCTGTTCCAGAGGCAAAGACAACATCACTAAAACTTTGGTGGCCATCAAAGTGGAGAGGGCCAAACCTTTGGAGAGCCTCCATCACCCCCTGCATGGCAACATCAATAACTCAGCGTGATTATTTCAGCTGCCTTCAACCCCCCTGGCCCTCCTCACCCTCAGCACCACCCCAGAGCATGGGGCTCTGCAAACACACAATCAAGCTGCTGTGTTTTAACAGTCTGGGGCTCAAAAATCATGTTTCACTGAAGTGCATTTATTTAGGTATTTATTTGTTCCTACTGCATGGGACCCGTTATGTTTTACAGCACCAGCTACTGTAAAAATGTTTTGCTGTGTTGAAAATGCAGCCCAACTAAAATAAACAGGCAAAAGGAATATCTCATTATTTACTGATAGCTAGAGAAGGTCCATTCACATTGCAAAGCAGCTGGTTGCAGGAAAGCACTTATTTACAAAAAGAAACCAAACCAAACAAAAAAAAAACCCAACAAAACCAACCCAGCAAGCAAAAACCAACCAACAAACAAACAAAAAAAACAAACAGAAAGGCACATGAAACCCCACAAACAACAATAAAAAAAGAAAAAAAAAAACAACCAACGACCCCCAAACTCATTTATCCAACCTCTGCAGCTATTATTTTGCTTTTTTGTTTTTCCCTGGCGACATAAATCTGATTGTGTTTTTATTTACAGTATGCCCCCCACCACCATATCCCAGGTTCCCCTAAATTTCTTAGTGACTACACACGCCAAGAGAGAAAGGGAGCCAAGAAAAAGGGGCACAGCTACTCTCCAGAGACATCCTGACACAGTTCAGGTGAAGAATTCCCTATCTGTCAGGCAACCCAGCTCAATAAACAACAAATTCATCTGGCTCGCCTCTGCTGCCTGGCAATATTTCTACTAAATTGCTGCGTTTTTCCCCCCTCCTCCTTACTCCTGCAAGTAATAAAGGTGGAAACTCTTTGCTCCACGCACAGGGAATGTTGCCAGCTAATAAAACGCTGCCATTAAAAGAAAAGATTCAGCTGGAGGATCCTTGTCTTCATATGTGGTGGTCACTGGTGACGTCCACCCAACAGCCAGCTCTTGCCAAGGAGGCAGCTGATTGCTCCGAGCCCGGGCATCAGCTTCAGACCTGCTCTTCTCAATTGCTTCCCGGTCCCTTTTCATGGCCAACCACCTCTTTCCTCTCTAATCCTGCTCTTACTGCTGTGTCACTTCACGGGTCAACCCAAAGTCTCACAAAGAGACCTCCAAAAAAAAAAAAAAATTCCATTAACTCCAAAGGTTTGGCATCAGACCTTACTTTTGGAAGACAGCCTGATCTTGTAGCAATGAGAAAACAGGAGAATAAATGAGCTGATTGGGACCACAGTGACCCAGAGAGAGCTTCCTGGTCCCAGTCCCAAATCCCAGTCAGCTGGAAAGCTGCAGCACTGCTGCTGCATCAGATATTAAAATATCTTTGTTCACGTCACACGTAGAGTGGAGTGGGGCGAGAGAAATCATAGAAAGGTAGAGGTTGGAAGGAGATCGAGTCCAGGAGCTTGTGTTTAACATTTATTAAGGCAGAAAATGAACAAAACAAAACAAAACACACTTAAATATTTTTTTAACTATGCTATGAATGGGAAATTTCAAGCTGGGTTGTTGCAAGAAGAAAGAGAAGCCAAAACCAGGATGGGATTTTTTTTTTTATTAGACCTTATTAGGTAAAAGAGCTATTTATAGCTATTTCTAAATGCCTCCCTGTTCCTCCCCATCTAAACCCAAAGCCTCTGGCACACCACCACCACGAGCCTTCTCTGCTGTCAGGACACGAACTCTGATGTCACAAATTCAAGATTACAGCATCACCAGCCAAGTTTAAGTTAATGAAAAAGCCTCGGTCGCCACGATTCCCAGCCATTCTTATCTGTTACTTTAATTAACACCCAACAGCAGCAAGAAGAGAGAACAGAACCAACATTATTGTTCCCTCACTGGATTATTTGCTTCATTCTTTCGTGCTTTGTGGGCTAAAAATCTTCCTCCCTAATCTCTTGGTGTCCCTTGGGAGCCAGGCCCTGGAGAGGGACAGGGAGAGCAGAGTAGGCCCAAAATCCCTGGCTACTTCAGATGAGGGAAAAAAAATCCAGTGTCCTGAAAAGTTCAGTCCCTTCCACAACTCACATAGAGGAGATGTGGGTTTTGCTTTGTTTTTTCAACCCCTATATTCCACTTTCTGTGGTGACCACCCTGAAATATCCCCAGCCCTGTCACACCTCAAACCACCGAGGAGCAAGCCAGCAGCATGGAATATTGTTAGCAACACTATCACCCCAGCATTAGTTACTTAAAGATTCTGTAGGTGGGACCTGGGAGAGCAGATGGGAGCAGGGAAGGTCCCTGTCAGCCCAGGGAGAAGATGGCTGCCCATAGCACCAGGGTTTCCCCTCTGTCCCAGGGGTTCTGGGCTCACCCCTCCCCATAGATGTTTTCCAGCCTCATCATTCCCACACAAAACCACACACAGAGAATCACAGAACGGTTTTGGCTGGAAGGGATCTTAAAGATCATCCAGTTCCACCCCCCTGCCATGGGCAGGGACACCTCCCACTAGAGCAGGGTGCTCAAAGGCCCATCCAAGCTGGGCCTGAACACATCCAGAGATGGAGCATCCGAAACTACTCTGGAACCTGTGCCAGGGTTTTGCCACCTTCACAGTGAAGAACCTCTTCCTAATTTTTAATCTAAATCTCCCCTCTTCCAGTTTGAATCCATTATCCCTTGTACTGTCACTACAAGGCCTTCTAAAAAGTCACTCACCAGCTTTCTTCTAGGCCCTCTTCAGATACCGGAAAGCTGCAATAAGGTTTCCCTGGAGTCTTCACCCCCAAATAAGGGTGGGATTATTCAAACCCTGGCTGGAAGAATCCTCAAAACCCCTAAAAAACATGTGTGGCACTAAAATCTCAGAGGGACACACGGCTGAGAACGCCTTGCCCTGCCCCATGCAGTTAGTTTGGCATCAGTGGTGGCAATGAGGACCTTCAAGCCCTTCCAAGTGCTTTAACGTGAAACATACTGTCCCCAAGGACACCCCTGGTACACGAACAACAGACAACAGAGCTGCCTACCCTTTTCTTCTCTATAAGCTTCAAAGTTTTTGTCCCAGTGCCCTGCGAGACTCGTGCCAGTTAGAGACACGTTGGCAGCTTTGGAGCCAATTTAATCGCTGCCATCGACTCGTTCCCAGACAACTGAATTCATTCATGATATCCATCCACTGTGAACATGTAAAACACCCCAAAGTTCTCACGGCAATGCACAAAACCGTCGTGCAGGGTGGAGGGTGCTGCTCTTTCTCAAATGACAGTTTTTTTAGGGCTGATCACAGATTTCCCATTGAGTATTTAGTTGGTGGGGGTCGCTACATGAAAGCGTTCAAGCAAAGGGCTTGCTCTTCTCCACAGCTTCCCCTGTGAAGCACAGCCCTCAAACCAAAACAAAAGGATAAAACCCAATTTTGATGAAGTCAGAAGATTTTGAAGCAATAAAATCTGTTTCTACAACATTTCCTTTGATGGACATGAACTGAAACTCTGAATTCAGCCCACTCAAAACTCCATTTCCAAAGAGAGTTTCACTGCTTCTTTGGCTTACGGGATCATCATCAGTCCCTGGGGAAATTCTCCTCTGCCTCTCCTTCCAGCCATCTGCAGAAGGAGACCTGCAAATTGCAATCCCTAAGCTACAACAGAGCAGAGCTCTAGCAGCAAAACATCTCCACCCTGACTATGCCAACACAGAGGTGGATTTCAGAAAGTTCTTCCACCCTTTGTTGAGTGATGATGCCATGGGAGGGAGTTAGCACTGACCCAGCCTCTCCTCCTGACACATGGGTGCATGAGCAGGGGGAGAGAGAAGGGATATTCCTGTTTTTCTCCCCTATGTGGTCTCCTCCCTCCTCTGTGGTCTGACCAGTGAATTCTGGATGCAGCATGGTCTTGGTATGAATCTAACAGCAAAGATGCCAACTCCAGATGCACGGTGCTGGTTGCACTGCATAAACCTAGATCTGAAGATACTTCATCTCTCAGAGGTGGGAGCACAGCTCAGTACAGCAAATAAAAAACAGCCAAAACCCTTCAAAACCAGCACACGATGTGTTAGCTCAAATCCCACCAGCTCCTGCTTTTCAAGCAGATGACGGCTTCTTCCTTCCAGAGTTCTAGTAAAGTCATAGCTACTTAAAAGCCAACTTCTAGGTGGGGTTTTGATATGAAACAAATACTGCTTGGCATTCCTAATAATCTCTTAATTTTCAGTTGGAGTCTGTTCCCTGCTGCTGCGAGCGGGAGGTTGTAGTTAGATGTTTATGCAGAAGTACTGGGATGCTGCCACTGTTTAGATTAAAGTCCTACTGGGAGGTTTCTCCTGGAAACACCCCATATATGGATTTCAGAGGGAGAACAAAAAGCAAGAAGGGAGCAGTATTTTGGACTCGGCACTCACAAGCATCCCTGCCATCGCTGCTGAGGTTTGCTGATGGCTGGTGTCCCGGGTGGGCTCCCGGAGTTGGGAGTGAGGAAGAGGCCATGAGGTCCAGCTCGCTGGAATGGGGCACTGGGGACAACTGTCAAGGAAGAAGCAGGAGAGAAATTAGGATAATTCTCTGCTATTCTCTAGCAAATCTCTCCTGTGTGGTCTCAGCCTCCTGATCACCCTTCAAGTCAGAAGTGAGATCTGGCAATTGCTGCCAGCAGAGGAAGATGGAACTGGGACCAACCTAATAAGTGCTACTGGGTAGAGTTAGAAGTTCAGGTGATGTTGAAATTATGTCCTTCCTCTCCTCTCACCTGGCCATTGGATTTTTAACAGCTCAGCACAATAAAATACGCAAAGATCATGCTCTTAAAAGTCATGGGACATGTAAATACCTGACCATTAAGTAGTTGATCACCCCTCTGTTCTCCTGCATTGCTCTGGGTCAGATGTCTAAAAGGAGAAGTCAACATTTGTCATTTTGATTTTTAAAGCAACCCTTCCACCTACAAACAGAGATTGCTCTTTTTAATGTGTCACTCATCTGAAAGAAGCACAAATTGAAAGGGAATGGAGCACAAACTGGAGGGGATAAACTTGCACGGGCTGTGAGCTCAGGCAGCCCAGAGCCAAATCCTGCACTGCAAATCCATAGCACATCTCCATACCTATGGAAAGTCCCACTTTGCAAAGTCTCCAGATCCTCAGCTCAACCAGAGACACCTCCCTCACTGCCCGACGGTATTTGCTTTGGCAGAACATTGTTTAATATCCATTACCCAGCTCACCCTAAGACCAAGGCTGTTTCACATTCCTGCCAAAAACAGACTCAACATTGAATTGACTGATTAGGTCAAATGCTTTCGAGTACTTGGGCTCATGGTGGTTCCTCAGTCCGTTGGAGGAAAACAAGAAAAGCCTGAACAATACCAGGCAAGGCTCATTCTCAGCAAAAATGCAGTGATTTTCACCAGATACAACCTCTGTAACTGACACTGAGGCAGCAGAGTAGGAAAATCAAGGATGCAACGGCTCATCCTAAATGGCACCGGAGCCAAGCCACCAAAAACCACCCCAGAGGTCCTGTGTCTTCAAATGCAGCCAGAGCAGAGAGGGCTCATGGGCAGGAGTTCTGGCTGATGCCTCCTTTAGTTTTCCTTGGTTCCTTGACAAAGGAAGGGAAGCAGCAGCCAAGAGGCTCTGCCCCACCACCTACTCAAAGCACAGGGCTTTTAAAACACACCACCATCCTCCAGCCAACTCCCATCACGGTCAGTATTGATGGCTCCTGCCTCATTCTAAATCACATTCTGATAACGAGCTGCTGAAATACCAAAGTTTTCTTCCTTTTATCCCCCAGCTCTCCAACTGAACTATAAATAGCCCTGGAATTTATAGTGGTACAGCCTGCCTGGGTGAAATTTGATTTAAAAGTAAAATTGGCCGGACTCCTTGGTAAATTATCATTGTTATTCATCTTTACAGATGTCCTCCCCTCTAAACACTGTCTAAACTTGAAACGAAGAGCAGAGAGGAGGAGTGAAGTCATTAGAAAAGATTTCCTGACAAACCTCAGGCACACGGAAGGGTTCCATGCATTTTTCACCTTCCACCTTCCACCATCTCCCCGCTCTTTACAAACCCTTCAACAAAACCGCATCTGCTCTTCCCCCAGACAACATCTCCAGCACCTTACTGTGATGCACAGAGGGAAAGGACAAGGTTTGTGAGTGGGCGTGTGGCTTGATTAGAGATTTATCAGGCTTTGCAGGAATTTTACTGAAGCAGGGAAAACAAAACCAAACCAAATTAATTAAACTTTCATTGAGTTCTCTGTATTTTGAAAGCTTTCTCCCTCCTGCTGCTGTAGCCAACAGCCAGCCTTAAGCAGAGGTATTTGCGCATCTAGAAGATGCTTTCCCAGCTCAGGGCTCACTATTAAACTCTCTGTTGGTCTCTACAAGCAGTTTAATGCTGCTCCTTTACTCCCAGACCTGCCACACACACTTGCAGGGTGGGCAGCGCGGTGAATCCGAGGTGTTGTGATTTCCATCAATTATTTAAGAGCAAGCACGAAGAAGCCAAGCCCTACTAGGCCAGGAGGTGAGGGGACTTGACTCTGAGGTGGCTTTTGGTGTCCCCCACCCAGCACCCAGAGCTGGGTGGGCACAGTGTCAGTCACCAGCAGGGCTCAGCTTACTTGAAGGCACATCAACAAATCCTATTTCAACGTCCCCCTCTTCCCAAAATCCAGGGCCATGAACAAGACCATCCATTCATGCATCTTCCCCAGCAAACAAAGAGGAAAAGGAATAAGTAATAAAATAAATACATCAATAAACAGATCACCTGGATTTCTATCAGAGCTTATTAGCAGTGGAGTTAATTATTGCTCCCGTTGCTCTGACACCTTGAAGCTCTCCAGACTCCCATCTCTAGGTTGGGTAACCTTCACTTCCAGAGGGAAAACCTCGAGCTGGTGATTAATGCCTCTGTGTGAGACTGCAGAGCTCTGCTCCCTGCACCACTGTTTTTGACCTCAGATAAATTACTAAACTCTCTCAAGCCTCCAACCTGCCAAGAAAGGACGGTAGGACTCCCCCTCCCCAGGGTGCTGGGAAGATAAATACATTAAAAAACTGTGAGATATGGTGTCAGTGGGGATTATATAAATAGCTCTCGGGCTCTTTTCCGCTCCAAACTTGACCTTAAGACACAGAATAACTGTAGTCAGTGCTTGTTGGTACTGACACAGTGGGAGCTGAATACATTTATTTTAAAGGACTTTCCAGGCTTTAAATTGCAGCCTCTGTTCCTCACGTACGTCAAAGGCACCTCTCTTGGCTGGAGGGGATAAGTGGCATCACTGGAAGCACACACCACTTATATGTCAGCATTTACTGTACCTTTCTCCACACGTGAGCACGAGTATAGGTCCCCATCTGCATTCAAGCATTAAAAATCATCTGTGCCTGGTCAATAAGAAAAGATTACAGCCATCCATTGCCTTATTCCAGCAGTCTCCAGAATTAAACCCCCCGAAATCTCACGCCTGTAACCCAGGCTGCAATGAGTTTGTTGGGTTTTTTCTTAATACCACGGTGCAACAAACTTACCCACTTAAGATTAACTCCAAGAATATTTGCCTATTAGACAAATGTATATGATTTATATGCAGATGAAAGATAGGTGTAGACAGTCCTAGAATCACACAATCATTAAGGTTGGAAAAGACCTCTAAGATTAAATCCAACTGTCAACCCATCATTATCATGACCACTAAACCATGTCCCAAAGTGCCATCTCTACACTGGATATATTCCAATCTCTGCCCAGTGAGACACCTCTTTTATCTATATTTTTATCTATTCCTATAAAATCTCTGTCAAGACAGCCAGCGTGTTTCTGTGCACCCTCAAAGTTTGAGGGAGACCCAAAATCCCCCAGGGACCCACCCAAACAGGTTACTGGCAGCACCCACCAATTCCTGAGCCAGCAGCCACCAATTCCTGAGCCTCATCAGCACCAGGCACTCGCAGGATATTATCTGGAGGCAGCAATCGACACCAGATGCAGCCAGGACCCTTCTCTCCACAGCGTTTGAGTATTTTCCTGCCACCACACAGACAATAGGAGAGGATCAGATAAAAAGTGGTTTGATTTTTTTTTTTTATGAGGCCAATTCACGGTTTGGATCAGGTGTTAATTGCTGCTCCAAGTGCAGTCGGTGCCAGCTCAAATTCTGCAAATGTCACATGATTTTTCTTTAGCGGGTGAAGGAGGAACCCAGCAGAGCTATTCTGCCACCAGACTTGCTGAGATGGAAAAAAAAAAACCAAAATAAAAATAGTAATAAACACTGTATTTAGAAACCATGAAGTGCAAGGGATTCAAATGACGTGTTGGGAAAGCCAGCTCAAAGGACTTTGAGGAAAGACCTGCATAGAAGAGGTGCATAAAGTTCAGCCCTGCTTCAAAATTAAAAGGAACAGGGTTTAAATGACTTCCATGGCTCTTTCCAAGTGTATTTGTCTCCTTCTCACTATTTATTTCAGCGAGGCTGGTCAGGGCTTTGGTGGAGCAGCAATAGACATGGACCACTGAACCATGTGCTGGATGCCATCCAGCTCAATGCACACAGCAGCTGGCCAACCAAAAGTGCAAACCATGAAGTCAGGATTCAGCTAGTTGTGTCCTGCAGGGACAGAGTAGAGGAAGAAAATACAGAAAGGCCTCCTTTTTTCTTGGTATTTCACATCAAATAAACCCCTTGTTCTCCAGGTATTTCATATAATGTAACCCCTGTCCCATTATCATAGTGACCTGCTCCTTCCCACAGATATAAATCAAGTTAAATTATATTACAGGGGTTTTAGAGGGCAAAGGGGGACCCCACAAAAAGATTGTCAAAGCAAAGGTTTGGGTTGAACATCTCCTCGAGATCAGGCGAGTTTATAGAGCAGGGAACTCGGGTCATGCAGGTCAATCAAACCATCCAGCCATTTCAGGCTCTCTTTGCTGGCACAGGACTGGTTCTAGAGGGTGAAGGACATCCCAGGTATCCCCATCCCTTAAGCCACAGCAGCTCATGCTTTTAGGTCTGAAACAGGTATGACCAGCCCCTCTGTAGCCAAGATACAGAAGTAAACCCAACTCTTATTGCAATTATGAAACTTGCAGTCCAGAATTATGGATGGAAAGCACAACTTTTAGAGCTGTTTTACATCTACAGAGCAGGAGATCCCAGAGCAGCAGCATGTTAGGGCTAACCTCATGCAAGATGAATCAGAGAATGGTAGGGACCTCTGGAGATCAGCGAGTCCACCCCCCTGCCAGAGCAGGGTCACCCTGGGCAGCCCACACAGCAACAGATCCAGGGGGGGCTGGAAAGGCTCCAGAGCAGGAGACTCCACAGTCTCTCTGGGCAGCCTGGGCCATCCATCACCTTTCCAGTAAAGAAGTTCCTCCTCATGTTGAGATGGAACCTTCTACACCCCAGTTCATACCCAGTGTTCCTTGTCCTATTGCTGAGCACTACAGAAAGGCAGAGGAAACACTCTGAACTCCCCTTCACTTAGACCATTGCTTCATCTTAACTTAGGTCAAAAATCCCCAAATTCATACCCAAGTAGAAAAAAAAAGAAGAATTTTCTGCTCAAGTCCTAATTTATTATTTAAAAAAATGGACTTTCCCCAGCCTAAAACTGCTGTCAGCAAACAGCACTCCGAGACAACGTTGCAACAAAGCAATATTAAACCCCAAATCACTGCAGTGTTTTACTGTGGAGGGGTTTTCCCACGTCTCAGGAAAGCCAGCTGGATTTTCAGAGGTGTTGCTTCATCAGCTGGGGGGGGACCATGGGGACCATTTTGCTCACGGCTTCGCAGAGCTGCATGACTCGCTGTATTATTTTTAATTAAAAAAGGGAAGCTGGGATTTAGCTGCCTACCTCACCACAGGATCAAATCTAGATTTTGAGCTAAAGGAGGTAAAAAAAAATAAAAACCAAAGTTTTAAAAATCATTATTTCAGCCATACACGGTCTGTAATGGAATTTGATAGAAGAAAAAAAAAGGCAATGGAGGCAAAAAGCAACATTGGAGGTTTTCCTGCTTATCCAAGACTACCACAAACCTGTTCTCTTGCTGGGCTCTTCTCACCCGTCAGAAATACACCCACACAATCAGCTGCAATCAGGTTTGGCAAAGTCATCACCCCCCTCCATCCCCCCGTGACTCACAACCTGTCTGTAACCCAGACCAGTTCAAAACCTTGCCAGAAACCAGTTCTTGCCTCATCTCTCTGGAGGACTAGGGGCAGCTCATGCTGTGTTCCTCTCAACATCTCCTTGGAGCAATTTCTCTTCCATTAATCCCATTTAGATCCTCTGTTGTCACCATATTTCTCTTCGAGGTTCAGCAACAATTCCCTGATGACAACATGCCTCAATCTCAGTCACTCACTAAAGGCTCCAGAGATCAGCTTTAATTTTTCCATTAAAAGCTGTGTTTTCCTGAGTGCAACATGTAATTAATTAATACGAGACAGGAGATCACAGAACATGCTGGATCTGCTCCTGATCCAGCATCAGCTGGGCGGAAGGGACAGGGGTGACCCAGTGCAACCAAGACAAAATTTGCTCTGTTGTTTCTCTCACGCCCACGCAGATACTTTTAATTATCTCCACGGAGCTTAAAAAGAGTAATTTGTGTGGCCACTGTACGTATGCCAAGCCGATCCATTTATTCCAACATAAATCTTTCATGCTTGAGACACAGGAGAACGGATCTTCTAATCATAAATGCTCATGAACCAAAGAAAAAGAATAATAATGAAAAAAAAACCCACAAAAAAACCCAAACAGCTCTGCCAATTAAATTAATGCATTGAAAGAATAAAAAAGGGGCAACTGATTGTGTCACAAAATACAATCAATACGAAAGCCAGTGCAGATCAACACCTGTGGAGGGGCTGGAGGTGACCCGAGATGTTCTGAGGTGGGACATGAGTGTAAAGATGAGCAGCATCTGCTTTGGCACGTGGAATGTAATCCAGGGAGTGGAACATAGCCAAAGGATCTCAACCACTGTTCATTTACTGATGGGGATCAACGATCATAGACTGGTTTGGGTTGGAAGGGACTGTAAAGATCATCTCATTCCAACCCCCCTGCCATGGGCAGGGACACCTCTCACTAGACCACATTGCTCAGAGCCCCATCCAGCCTGGTCTTAAACCCTTTCAGGGATGAGCCATCCACAGCTTCTCCAGGCAACCTGTTCCAGTGTCTCACCCCTCTCAGAGGGAAGAAATTCCTCCTGATGTCCAATCTCAATGTCCCCTGCTCTAGTTGAAAACCACTGTCCCTTGTCCTACCGCCACACGCCCTCAGGATGCTGCACCAAGACCACACGTTGCTGCACCACAAAGAGAAAGAGCAGCACCTCTGCTGACTGAGGGCTGCTGAAAATATTGTCCCTCCTAATGGCAGTGGCTGAGTTCCTCTGATTTCTACTTTGCTTTATTTTTTTTCACCTCCATTTAGGGTGTAAAACCAGCCTTTTTTTTTCCATGACGCACCGTGTCCTGTGTGAGCCTGACCGGTTTGCTTACTCCCAGATAAGCAGGAGAGGGAAATCTGAATCCTCTGCAGTCCATTAAGTTTATGGAAGAGTTTATAGAGGATGCGATGCCTGTGATGGGAGGGGAGTGCTCTGGGTGGTGAGCCAAGAAGCTACACTGAGCCCTCTGCTTTAATAAGGATTTGTAATTTCTGGTCCTTGGGAGAGAAAGTTGGGAAAGGGGGAGGGAGAGGGGGGTACAATTTCAAGATAAAAGAATAAAATTAAAATGAAGTCATGGGGAAAGGACAAATCTACTCCAAATATTCAGCATATGTTCATTGATGTATTTACAGGCTGGGGTTTGAGCCGCTCTTATTTTTAATTCAGAATTAGGCAATGCTGGGAAGAAAAAAAAGCTTTACGAAAAACCCACAGCAAATGTAATCACCCTGGGGAAAAAAGAAGAGGGATTAGAGCCTAGAGGTACATGGAGATAGATTATTTCGTACTTTTGCAAATGGAAAATAAATCATCCTATTACCTTAGAGCAAGATCAATGCCACGAGGCTCCCAAACGCCCGCCACCGATGGTTACAGGAGGGGAGGAGGGTGCAGATAAGCAGGGGCTTGGTCCCTACACGGCTTCCTCCTGCAAACCCAGGAGCAGCCCTCAGGATGGGACAAAACTCTCCAGGCAAAGGCCAGGCCAGAAGAGCATAGAAAGTTTTAAACCCACCTTTTATTTAAAGAAAACCCAAAAAACCCAAACAAAGAACACCAAACAAATAAAAATTAAAAAATCCAAACACTTTGGGATTGTTTTTTCTTTTCTAATTAAAAAAAAAAAATTATCTTTGTAATTAATTAAAAAAAAAACAACCAAACAACAATGGGTAATGAGAACGTTGAAAAGCAAAGCCACAATTTAGGCTTCTCATGGGGGAGAGCACAACAAGTGGCAGTTCCACCCCAGCACCGCGTGTCTCCCCATTTATTTGTTTCCCTCTTGCTTTGATCTCGCTGCTGGGAGCAGAACATCTACAAAACTGGAACAATTGAATGCAGCAATAAATAAATAGAAATAAGCAAACCAACCCAAAGGGGAGATTGGCTGCTCTTCTTCCCTCAAACTCCCCTTCCCTGACACTGAGGTGTCCTCTGACGTGCTGAGATGAAAGTTACTTCAAGGCAATTTCACTGCAGAAATTGCTGAAAAGGGCCAAAGATGGAGCTAAAAGCCCTGACCTGTGTGATGGGCAAGGGGAGCATCAGCTCTCTGACATCCAGCCAAGACCTCACAGCACCCCTGGCACCTATCAAGTCTATCTGGGGTCTCCAGCTTGGGTGAGACAGCTCAGAAAAACAAATCTTCGCTTCAGAACTTGATGCAGATCAGAGGAAATCCCCACAAAAATCTGCAACAAGTCAGGACCAAGATGAGCAATGGGGCACAGAAAAGACATGAAAAGGTGGCAGGACTCCTGGAAACAAGAACTGCTATTTTATTCCCCAAGAAGGGCTCTAAGTTTGCCACTCAATGCTGGGTTGGTCCCAGCCCTGTCCAAGTTGAGGTAACCATTCTTCTCACTCATGAAGCCACTTCCAAAAGCTGCTGCTGATTGAAAACAAGGGAGAAACATTGGGATGGTGCAATGCTGACTTTGTGGTCCCTGATGATGTAATCCTACTCATGCTGCTGAGCACACCCAGGTCCCTGAATCCCCAGGGACCCCTCTTAGACACATGGCCAAGAGCCAAAGGAAACCCTTAGGGGGAGGTGACCTTTGGAAAAACATCTCTCTGCTGAGGAAAGGCTGAGAGCCCTGGGGCTGTTTAGTCTGGAGAAGCCTGAGAGGGGAGCTGAGGAATATTTACAAATCTCTGCAGGGTGGGGGTCAAGTAGAAGGGGCCAGGCTCTTGTCAGTGGTGCCCTGGGACAGGACCAAGAGGTGATGGTAGCAAGGGGAGACACGGGGAGTTCCACCTCAACAGGAGGGAAAACTTCTTCCCTGTTCCAGTGACAGAGCCTGGCCCAGGCTGCCCAGAGAGGATGTGGAGTCTCCTGCTCTGGAGACTTTCCAGCCCCACCTGGATCTGTTCCTGTGTGGGCTGCCCTGGGTGACCCTGCTCTGGCAGTGGGGTTGGACTCGCTGATCTCCAGAGCTCCCTTCCAACCCCTGCCACTCTATGAGTCTACGATCTACAGCAAGGTACAGATGCAAAACACAGCAACACTCGATTGCTGCGTGGACTTTGGTTTTCTGAACCTTCCTGAATCGAGTATTTGTCATTAGGGAATCCTCTGCGGTGTTCCAGCAGTGGGACCACGTGGCTGGTGGGCAGAGGTTTACAAAATCCTCTCTGGCAGAAAGCAAACAAACTGGGCGAGCAAAGAGAAGTGATGGCGGGGGGCGGGCTCTGCAGAGAGCCTGTCAGATCTGCTCTGAAAATGTCAATTAGAAAAATGAATGCTGCTGTCAATTAAAGAGCAGCTGTACAGCTCCTCTTGCTTCTCCTCCCCGTTAGCTCCTCAGCCTACAGCTTGGCTTAGCCTGGCCTTTCCTTAAGCAGCCATAAAGCCCAGGCTGGACATTGTCCCCTGCAAGTGCCAACCTGGAGATCTGCCCCACATCCTCACCCACACGGGGTTTAAGAGATGCAAGAGGTGTGGACATATGCAGAACAGGTCTCAGTCACCTGCTGTCCTCCAGGCTCTCCAGATTTTGTGGCTGCCATCAGCAGCGTGAGAGGCTGAGGAGCGATCCCTCCAAACCCAACGGGCACTCTCTGCAGGGGTTTATTGGAAAAGCAGCATGGCTGAACCACAGGTAAGAGCCTGGTGAGAAACCACAGCCAGCCTCTACTTGTCACCACTAAGGAGTTACAGGAGATGGGCACCAAGAGCACAAGGAGCCACAGAGGAATTACCAACTGTGCTGAAGCTGACGCACTCTGCACATCGGCTCGGTGAGACTGGTGACTCAATGGAGAGACAGAAAACAAACTCTGAATCTATCAAATTCTCCTCCCAGTCCCCTTCTGTGAGCAGTTGGAGCTTGGCTGCACTGAGCTCATCCCGTCTTCCAAAAATCAAGGGGTTTATGTGAGGCTTTCTGCCTCCCCACATCCAGAAATGGTCCACAATTCTCCTTGGAATTCATTTGGTTTTGATTTTTAAAGGGTTAACTTCAGCCTCAGAATTCCTGAACAATTCCTGATCTAGACATATTTGCTGCAGAATAAACCAGTTGATTCCTTTTCATGTGAATATGGGGGTTTTTAGGTGGGTCCCTGAAGGACAAAGCCATGAAAAATGTGTTCTCCTACGGCCAATGCTTCTCTGGGAGGGACACAACCCAAACAAGTACCAGTAGCAAGAAGAGATCTGGGGCTCGTGAACTCTTAGACCTCAGAAAAACTTCCCAAAGAGAGCTAAGAGCTGCTGGTAGCCAGGAGGACAAGTCATCCTGGAGGGAGCTAATCTTGCTGGAGCAAGAGCTTCACTTCCCAAGTGGCAAGTGCTTCTCCTACCCCTGCTCATACCACACGTGTGTTACTGCACCAAGCCCATCCAGGGCTGACTTTATTCCAACCATGTCCAAACCCAGGACTCAACAGAAGATACCAAGCAAAGCAGTGCCAGGAGGTGACAAAGTTCTCTCACACAGCCAAGAGCAGTCAATGCTCCTCCTGGAGAGGATCCCACCACTAACCCACGGCAGAGCTCAGGTTTTCATCTTCCCTCCCCATTATCCTCACCTCCTTTGCTCACTGGGGTCCACTGTGAACCCCCAGGGTGCAGCTGTGGGGTTACAAAGCCCACATGGGTTGGTGACAGCAGACACAGACCTGCCCCTCCATCACCTCCAAAAGCAGGCTGGTGGTTTTCCTCCAGTGGGGTTCCCTGTGCCCCCACACACACCAAACAGGAACAAGCTCTTCATCTCCATTGCAACCTTTCTGGCCAAAAATAAAGCTCCAAATCCCTGCACATGCCATTATTGACCAATCAATGCTATTGATTACGTTGTAAGGGAATCCAGCAGGACAAAGAGGCAGCATCAGCTGCTAATCTCATTTTGAAGTAAGCTATAAAACATTACCACCTCTTTTTTTTATTGCTTCTGAGCACACTGATGACTTCCTCACTCTTCTGCTGGAAAAGCCTGGGCAGTAAAAGTGGGTAACAGCTTGTTGTCAAATACTAAGAGAAGATTTTCTTCCCCTTGACTCAGGGAGATCTCCCTTCAGGAGGCGAAGGCTGGGGGAAGATGCAGCAGCCTGAGCACTGGGAAAACATCACAAGCCTCCTGGGAATCAGAACAGGACAACCAGGGCTTAGAGCCATCAAAGGTCAAGAGCTGGCCTCAGGACAGAAGACCACAGTAGGTCAAGAAAGGAGTTAAGCAGAAGAGTTAAGCTTAAAAATGATGATGATAATGATAATAATAATAATAATAAAGCTAGTGTCAGAAGCAGGCTCCTGCTTTCAGAGGGCTCTTCCAGAGCTGGAATCACCCCCCCTTCGGCACTGTTCCCAACTGCTCTTGAAAGCCTGGGGCAGTAGAAGCTGCTGGGTTAATTTTTGGCTTATTTATCTGTTGTCCCTCTAGAGCAGAGGACTGGAAAGCCACCATCCTTCTGAAAACCCTGGGACAATCTCAGGCACCAGACAACTTCAAAGAGCGCAGAGCTACCTCCAGCAGCACACATGCCACAGGACCAGCAGGAGCCTGGCAGGCACTGGAATTTCAAAGGATTTCAGCCAATTATCATTTTTTCATGGAAATACCTTTTTTTGAGGCTTCTGTGTCAACTCCTGAAGTCAGGTGTCTATGCCTAGAAATCAGCATCCTTTCCTTTTCCAAGAGCTCCAGGCCACTTTCACCAGGCCAAGCTAAAACAGAAAGCTGACAATGGAAAGAACATCTCGAGGTTGAGTGGTTTTTATGGGATTAGCTTCTGAGTGGTGGGAGAAGTTAAGTTTTTTGGGGCTTTTAGGGTATAATTTTGAAGCCAGATTCATCTGAGCAACCTGATCTAGTGGGAGGTGTCCCTGCTCATGGCCCATGATCTTTAAGTTCCCTACTAAATCAAGCCATGATATGATTCAGGTCATGAAAACAGTATATAAAACATTTGCAAGTCTCTAAAAATGGGAAAGCTTTAAATCCAGGAGACCATTTAGTATTTTTGCATTTTCCTTTTCTCTTTCTGCTGAATGTAATAAAAGCAGATGGTTCTACCAGCCTTGGTCCCTACCACGTTCAGAGGCTGGTCCCCCATGCCTAAGAGTTCTGCTGCAACATCTGGGCTCCCCCCAAAAGCCAAACCAACATTAGTTCAGCTGGGGCAAAGGTCTGCAGAAAATTAATAGTTGATGAAAATATTTCCATTAACATTTGGGGGTTTTCTGGCTTCCTGTCATTAAACAACAAATGCTGTAACCCAGCGGATGCGCTGCTCAGTCAAACACTTTGTTAAAGGATTTTTTTCCAGTTAGTTTTGTTTGATTAGAGAAAGTACGACACAAAAATCAATTTATGAAGTCCATTAACACGTTTGCCCCCATCAAGGAACAATAAACTCCACGTCCTTTGTCTCACCCCTTCAGCACTAGTACATTTGAAATGAAAGACTGAAACACCCTCAGCATGTAAATGTTCTTTGAAATGCAAAGTCCCTTTTT
This sequence comes from Chloroceryle aenea, assembly GCA_013399075.1. Lineage (NCBI taxonomy): Eukaryota > Metazoa > Chordata > Aves > Coraciiformes > Cerylidae > Chloroceryle > Chloroceryle aenea. Next base: position 218,750 of record VWZY01005531.1, read on the forward strand.
AATTATATTTCCTGCATTTTGGAGACAGGCTCAGCGTTCCAACTCACTCATATGTTTTGACAGAAGTTGAAGAGAAAAACTTGTAAAATCTGGATCATGCCAATCAAAATCATCCCCAGTAATGCCACTGAATTGGGCTTCTCTGTAGGAGGTTCTTTCTTCCAGGATAAGGAACTGAAAATCCCCATTAATTAGGGACCAGATCACCTAAGGCTCAGCTGTGCTTTGTTCCACCAGGGCTCATGATCAGGACCCTGCATGTCTGCTGTCTGTCTGTCCTTCCTGCCTCCCCCTCTGCTCGGCTGCTGCCTCCCAGCCTTGCCCAGCATCGGCCCTCAAGCTGCTTCTGCCTCCAGCATGGACAAACCTCCAGGACATGGTGGTTTGCCTTTCAGCTTTTCCCAGACACCTCTACCAGTCCTTTGGGCCACCACTCCCAGCTCGAAGCATCACCAGTTTTCTCCTCTTCTTGCTTTTACCTCCCAGAGCCAGACTTGTCCCTCCCCAAGTCACCATCTGCTTCAGGAGAGCTCTGAGCTCTCACAAACCTTCCCCAAGTGCCACATCCAGATGTCACCTCCACAGCAACCAGATTTTACAGAGGAGAGGACGATGACAGGGCATTGCCCACGTGGAGTGGACTTGTCAGTGCAATCAAGAAAGCTTTGGAGACACATAAAGCATTTCCAAGTTCTTTTAGACAAGAAGATCTAAAGAGAAGAGTTAGTAAGTGATTTCCCAAGACCATATGACCAGTCTGCACAAAGGCAGGATTCAGAATTCAAATCTTTTGACACTCGCTGGTCCATTAATTCCAGTACTGGACCCTGGGAGAATTCTTGTAATCCATCTCATTTTCTCCTCCTCCGGTTTTTGCAGGACCAAGTAAATTGTCATCAGCTCAGAGCTTAACTCTGTGAAACAAGGCTGATGGCACTTTAAAACTCCAAGCAGATGCAAAGAAAAGAAAAGATACAGTTCCATTTTGAGATGTTTGAATGGAAAACCTGATTATTGAATCAGAATTGTCAGAGTTGGAAGGGACCTTAAAGCTCATCCAGTTCCAATCCCTGTACCATGGCAGGGACACCTCCCACTGGAGCAGGTTGCTCAGAAACCCTTCCATCCTGGCCTTAAAAACTTCCAGGGATGGGGTTTCCACATCCTCTCTGGGCAACCTGTTCCAGTTTCTCAGCATCCTCATGGTGAAGAATTCTTCCTAACGTCCAACCTGAATCGACTCACCTCTAGTTTTATCCATTTGAATCTTCTCCTTTCCCCCATGCAAACAACTCAGCAGCACCACTCCCAACCCGCAGGCTCCTCCACTCACTGCCAACCCTCTATCTTTGCCTTAAATGTTTCTACCCATTTTCCCTCACAGCTTCACCAGTAACGAAAGCAAAGATGAATTTCAGTTGAATTTTTGATTCAACAATGTTTTGCATCGTACTATTATTAAAGAAGACACAGCCATAGCGATTACTTCAAAGTAGGGAAAGAAAAGGTAAAAAGTCCACTTTTTTTTTCCCCCAGCAAGGTCTGATGCAAAGCAGCACAACCCAGGCAAAGAGGCAAAACATCATCTGGCAGGACACCATTTGGGCTTCCCAAATACTCCGAATCAGTTCCTGATTCCCAATCTTATGTAAAAGCAATAAAAAAATCAAACATCTGGGCTGGCTGCTCACTGGGATTTGTGTGACATTGTGTAACGTGGGAACAGCACCAAAACTAATCAGCAAAATTATCTCCCTGTAAAGCACTGCAATCCAGCTACAATTCTTTTATGTATTCTGTAGCTTATTCCTTTTTTTTTTTAGTTCTTTCCCAGCAATCTAGGTTGAATAAGAAACAAATATCTTTGTAATCTAAAGCTGCAGTTACACCAGGGGGATGGAAAACCCCTAGACCAGTAGGGACCGACCTGAACCTCCCCACACTGCATTTTTATATGTAAATAATACACTTGGAAACATTTCCTTCCCAAATCCCGTCTGCATGAAATTCACATTTCCAAAAAAAAAAGTAAAAAATAAGAAAATAACATCAAAAATTAGCATTGACATCACACCCTGTGAATACTAATAGAGCATCTCCCACCGGCTGCAGCGAGCGAGGAATTTTTCTGCTGCTGCTCCTTTCACAAGCTCAGCAGGGAAACGGTGACAGCTCGAGCAGGAGCTCCCCAGGGAGAGCCAGGGCTTGACCTTGACAAGGGGTTAAGTCCCAGTTGCTGCGTGAGGGGTTGGCATTTGCCATCCTAGAGTTGAGAGGTATTTGGGAGGTATAAAAGTCCTGGCATTGTGCTAGACGTGAAGACGCTTCCTTGTCTCATGACTGCAAAGTGAACTCCCCAGCGCTGTGGATTAAATATCACAGAGTCTTAGGGGTTGGGAGGGACCTCTGGAGATCAGCGAGTCCAACCCCCCTGCCAGGGTCACGCAGGGCAGCCCACACAGGTACAGATCCAGGTAGGGGTTGGAAAGTCTCCAGAGCAGGAGACTCCACAGCCTCTCTGGGCAGCCTGGGCCAGGCTCTGTCACCCTCACCATGAAAAAGTTTCTCCTTATGTTTACATGGAACCTCCCATGTTCCAGCTTGCACCCTTGGCCCTTGTCCTGTCACCAGATGTCACTGAGCAGAGCCTGGCTCCATCCTCCCCTTGACATCTTTATAAATATTAACGAGGTCACCCCTCAGTCTCCTCCAAACTAAAGAGCCCCAGCTCCCTCAACCTTTCCTCATAAGGGAGCTGTATTAAATATGTAGTATGTATTAAATATGTAGTATTTAGTTATGTATTACATGTGTGTTATATATTAAATATATCAATCTTTTTCCTCTCTATAAAAGTGCCCCTGCAGAACTCACCCTGGTACCCACAGCCTCTGAACCCCAGCACCAGAGGGATCATTATTCCTCTGCTGGCTTCAATCAATCCCTCAACCTGTCCTCTGCAAAACCCTCAGAGCTTCACCCCCACCAGGGCTGCACCCCCCAATAAACCTCTTCTGTAGAGCACATCCCAGATCAGTGCCATCTACCCAAGAGTTCCCTAAGCCAGGTCCTTCCAGGGCTTCACCCAGTCTAGGCTGGCTCCACTGAAATTTGGGGTTTTGGGTATTTTGTCAGGGTTTCTTCCTCCAGTGACTGACCTGCTCCCGTAGCAATGGCTGGACCTGTCACAAATAACTCTGAGGCTGGAGCAAGGGCTGCAGGTGGCATCTGGTTGGTGCAAGGCAACAAGTTGGGTTTAACCAGCCTTGGTCAGGGAAGCGAAGCTTTGCATGCATGACTTGTTTGGGGTTTATTTGCTTCCTAAGTCATTAAAAATAAACCTCAACCTGAAATTCAGAGTATTACAGCAGGGAGGCAAGGATGGGAGAGAGAGAAAAGGAGTTTTTTTCCAGGAAACTGGCCCAAATCAGACAGACTTTCCGAGCTACCCTCATTTTGCCCCAGGAGCTTTGCTGCTGCGTGCGCTCAAAGATCTCACACCGTGTCCCATGTCACAACACTAACTCGGGCAGACAGCTCAAGGACTTGAGCAGAGCTGAGATCTGCAGGAAAGAGGCATTTGGGGAGGAAGAGGGGAGATGTGCTGCTTGTTTGCTTCCTCTGCTCTGCTTTTTGCAGCCGTCCCTGTCATTCCTGCTGCTTCCCTTGTCTTGCCGTGACTTTCCGTAGAGGACGGGGATGAACGCAGAGGGACTCGGCAAGAAGAGCTCCACAAACTACATTAGCTTAAAAAAAAAAAGGAAAAAAAACACCAAAACCCCCCAAAAAAATCAAAAAAACCCCCCAACCAACAAAATACCTGCCTTTCAATCAAGCCAACCTGAATTCCTAAATAATCAAATCTCCCTTCAAGATGAAGTGATCAAAAGTGACATAAGAGAAGTAAAAGGGGGAGGAAAAATAAAGATAAAAAAAAAAAGAAGGAAAAAAAAAAGAAAAAGGACTGGGTTGTCCTGGCAACTAACATACCTTTCCAGCACTCCCAAGATTATCAGATGAAATAAACGTTTTCTAATTAAATTCATAAAAGGTGGCGTTTATCAGAGGGTGACCACTTCAGAGGTTGGTGTGGAAATGGTTATTTTCTTGCAACTGAAGGATTTAATAATGCTCTGGCTTTGATCTAAGTGAAATGCTTCCATCCTCTTTTAATTGAGCAGGACTTTTTTTAAACTTGAAACAGCAATAGGAGAAATTGAGAATAAAGCCTAAATCAGTCCCTCAGATTACAAAGAAGCTCCTGTGAAGAGCCTCTCACGTGCAACGAGATAATTCCACTGTAATTACCCCAGATTTCTAACACTCCTCACACCCACTAAACTCAAATCTGAACCTCACTGAGAATTTCAGCAGTTCTACCAAGCTTGACAGGTTGTGGACTTCATGCCAATGAGCCAACCTGCAATCCTGCCCAGCGGCCTCTCGTCCAAGGGCAAGGATAGCAGAACTGGAATGACAGCCTTGGAGAAAGGCTGCCAGCTTCAATAAATCTTTCTCAAAGCTGTTTTTATTCTAAGCTCTGCTTGGATGCCAGCAAGGGACTGGTGGGAGCTGCAAACACAAGGAGAATGACAACACCATGTTGCTTGGTGTGGTTTTCCATGCAAATTTTAGAGTCACAGGAAAAAGGAAGAGGAAGAAGCAGCACATTGGGTTATCAAACGATGAAGAAGTTCTACTGAAGGTGGGTTAACATGCTCTGGTCTGCACAGGCTGTCCAAGACAAGATCTACTGCAGATGGGTTCACAGAATGGTTGGGTTGGAAGGGAGCTCTGGAGATCAGCGAGTCCAACCCCCCTGCCAGAGCAGGGTCACCCAGGGCAGCCCACACAAGAACAGAGCCAGAGGGGCTTGAAGGTCTCCAGAGCAGGAGACTCCACAACCTCTCTGGGCAGCCTGGGCCAGGCTCCATCACCTCCCAGTAAAGAAGTTCCTCCTCATGTTGAGGTGGAACTTTCTGTGCTCCAGTTCATACCCAGTGTTCCTTGTCCTATTGCTGGGTGCCACAGAAAGAGATTGGCCCCTTCCATTTGACACCCACCCCTCAGATCTTTATAGACATCAATAAGGTCCCCTCTCAGCCTTCTCCTCTCAAGACTAAACAGCCCCAGTTCCCTCGGTCTTTGTTCACAGAGGAGATAATAGGGGTTCACATGCTCCAGTCTGCACAGGCTTTCCAAGATGGTTCAACCTCCAGCGGGGATGGGTGCTATGAAAAGGCAGCTGCTCAGTAGAGAGAGAGAACAGCTCCAGCACATCTTAGTCTTTGAACTCCAGGACCTCTTGAGATAAACAGGCTAAATTAAGCAGCAAAACATTCCAGTCTCCCTAACAAAGCCATCCGTTTTGGAGAAGCCCTTGGAAAGCAAGGCACCTACCAGAGATGGTCACGGGACTTCTACGGTGACTCCAAGTGGTTTTCCAAAGATTTAAACACAAACTGACTGGCTTACTCCAAAACTCAACTTTCTTTGGGGGGGAAAAAAAGCAGAAAGCTCTTTTTTAGTGCTTCTCATCTAAATAAATCTGTTTAGATCAAGGCACACCCTGCCCTGGAAAGGACTGAAGAGCCCAGGCTGGAAGGCAGGCATTTGATGAAATATTTCTCATCCAAAACCAATGAAAGAACTACAAGAAGAGCAGTGTATTTTCCAAAAGGCTTCTCTGCAATGTGAGGGAGAATGCTGGGAACAACAAAACCACCAACTATCTGTGAGACATAGCCAGTAAGGAGGCTGGAGAGGGAGCCAAAAGGAGACCTTCCCAGCAGGGACCAGCCCCTTCTTGCTATGGCTATAGTGCTGCTATTCCTACAGCAGGAGCTGTGGGGAGGACATCACCTGCATGGAGTTTGGTAGGAACACCAGGGTGGATGAGAGGACACCAGCAACAGCCCAATGGCTGCAAAATGATGAGAGGAGAGGAGGTGTTTTAATGCTGGAGGAAGTCTGTGCTGAGCAGTAGTTGCCAAGAGAGATGAGTGCGTGGGATGGGGAGAATCACCTGGTGCACACTAGGTCAGGAGGTAACCAACAGCCTCCAGAAGTAGCAAAGGGGAAGCAGTTTTGCCTACAGATCCCCCCGAGGTTCCATGGATGCAATTAAGATTTTTTGGACTGCAGACTAAAGGATTCAAGAGATATAGTCACGTATTTTCACAGTGAGGGTGGTGAGCGGCTGTCCCAGGCTGCCCAGAGAGGTGGTGGCTGCCCCATCCCTGTCCCCATTGCAGGGGAGGTGGCCGGGGCTCTGAGCACCCTGCTCTGGGTGCAGATGGCCCTGCTCCCTGCAGGGGGGTTGGACCAGATGACCTTGAAAGTCCCTTCCCACCCAAGCCAGCCTGTGATCCTACGATTCCATTCATTGCACACAACTATGGTCCAACTCTTACCTGTTGAGCATCTGGACAGACACACAGACTGACTCGCTCTGTCAAAGTCCACTCCACCTGCCAATCACCTGGTGGGTTTCATTGACTTAATTTTCCTTTCCCAGTGCCATGGTAATTTCATGCTGCCAGGAGCCTCTCTGCTCTTCCAGACAAACAATATAACAGCAACATCCTGTATTACAACACGTGCAGTTTATTTATGATCTCTCAAAGACTCAATTAGCTTCAGTTTACTCATCTGTGAGATGGGTACAGGATCCCACATCTACTTCAGAGCCACCATCAATCACTAGATAAATTATTCATCATTTTACAAGGTATCATTAGCCATGCTCTTTCATACCTAGGAAGACACAGACATAGGGAAAGCTTTCGATGATCCCTGTTCCTGCTCAGAAGTTTTCATCCTGCTGATAGCAACCCTGGGAGAAATGCCCTCTGCTATCCTGGTTTTCCTGAGGAACCAAAGTCTGATCCTGGAATAAAGATTTGGGACTTCTCAGCACTACTAGTCCCCTGCTTGCTTTCCTGTAATTCCCTCAGTAGTACTCTACAGTACTTCTTGCAGAACCCTCAGTTCTTCCATCTCAATTCCTAAAGTTTGATTTATTCCCATCTACAAAGACCTACCAAAAAAATATAATAATATATATAAAAAGTAAAATATTCCTGTATGAAAAGTGCTACGAGACAGAAAAATCTCACCATGCCCAAAGCCCATGATGAGAGGTGACTTGGCTTTAACAGATTAGTCAATACAGCCTGGTGAAAAATAGACCTTGTGATGGATTTTGGTGTCTGCTCTGCCTGGAATAGCAAAAGCACTTAAGTGCTTACGCAGAGGCTGCTGCCTTCAGTGACGATTTACAGCAGGGCTAGTGGCTGGGAGATAGCTGCCATGAGCAGATAAACTGCCAGGACCCTAACATCCTCATAATCCATTCTTTTCTTTTCCACTGCCTGCCAACGAGACGCTGCTGATACAGAGGTGGGGGTTTGTCCTGTTGGATTCATCCCCTAAATTAAAGGCAAAACATCTTTCGGGTGTTACCGCCTATTACTGGATCCTCTCAATCGCTCTGGGTTTGTTCCAACACCCAATTTTCCTGCTGAAAATCTCTTTTCAGACGGCTGGCAAACAGGTGACCAGACTTACTGCTCTGAGCAATGCCACGTGTGGGACTCGGGGGGGGCAAAACTCTGTTGAGGTTTGCAGTTAATGAACTTGCCTTACCTAATGAGCCGCCGGCGCCAGGCTTTGCTGGTCGCTCCAGAGGACAGCGGTTAGCAGGCAATTAAAGAGAGGCACATTCTCCATTAATGAAATGCACCTCATTTACCACTGGTAGCAGAAAATTGGGATAAAGCAGGAATGCAAATGTGGGGTTTCTTGCCTCCAACCGTCTCTCACGTGCGCCGGGCTGGTGCTGCCTGAACGTCAGTCCTAGTGAGGATAATTCATCTTGCTACAGTAAATCAAGAGACCTGAAGCTGAGTAACTTGTGTGGGACAGGGGATGAGGAGCTGAGTGGGGCCCTCACTCCAAAACTCCTCTAAACCCTCCTGGTTCCAGCCAGAGATTTCAGGTTGGGCCTTGTATGGTTTGGGGCACCACTGCAGCATCTCCCTGCTCTGTGCCCCAGGAAAACAAGCAAACAAATAAAACCTAAAAACTTGTATTAGGGGAAAAAAAACAACAACCCAAAAACACACAAAAAACCCAACAAACCTCAAAACCCAACACTAGGTAACTCCCTAGTGCAGCTCATTCAGCTCATGTCCCTGTGCCAAGCGCTGACCACATCCCCCTGCCCTGGGAGCTCCCGCCCCATTTACAAGGGCTGGAAACAAAGTATATTTTAACTTTTTATTCTCCATCGTGGGTCAAAGACCCACAGAAAGCTCAAGGCTTAGCCCATCTAAGCACACAGCCAGCTCAGATGGACCACGACACCCTTGGAAAAAACAGTCACAGGGCTGCAAACTAATTACCTCGTGGCTAATTACCCCACCTCCTGCAACTCAGCCCCCCACAAAGAGCTGGGGAGAAATTCCCACCATTTCCAGGCTTTCCTCCTGAAATGCTCACCCCAGCACAGGGCCAGACACTGAGTCAGTGGAAAGGAGATGGTGAGGAAGAGAAGGCAGCCAGGAGACAGCAAAAACCAACGTGGGAGGCAAAGGCTGCAGCAATGATGGGCTTAAGGTGAAAAAACGAGCAGAGAGAAAAGGATCAGGGTTGGGATTCTGGAGAAATGGTAAAAGTGCTTTGGAAAAAATAAAGCAATAAAAAAAGTCTCCAAACTTGCAGGAGGTAAAGAAGGGACCACAGGTTGCTCGCCTGATTCCACGATATAAATCCCCTGGCTGACATAATAAGGAGCTTTATCTGCCCATCCAAGGCGGTGGCCCAGGAGCCAGCCAGGGTATCAGTGACATTCGTTGCCATGGGAACGCTATTACCAGGAAACGTGGCTCAAGGTGGAGAGGAAACCCCAGAGATTCATTAGCAACAGGTTCCCATAGCAACCGCTCCAAACTCATTAATAATTCTCCCTTCCCTCCCCCCCCCACAATCTCCCCACACCCCAAAAAATCCCCACTCTTATTTCTGAGTGTGGGTGTGAAAATCCTCCAGGAAGGTTGATCAAAGGGAGGGGAAGATGCACACGGATGTGAGGAGCAGCACGGTGCTGTCCCCACACCTCTCCATCACCCACCTTCAGAACTTGCCTTTTTTAATCCACGATATAAAACCAAAGCAAGCGGACGCACCCCGTCTGCAGGGCAGCATCGTGCTGAGGGATGTACTGTGGCCTGAGGGCTACTGTGAAGGGTAAAAATATAATGATTTCTCCACTGAAAGAGAGAAAGGGCAAAAAGCAGGCACCACCTGGCTCCAGTTCAGCTGCTTTCTCCCTCCTGCCCATCCCACCGGGTGCTGCCACGTTCCCCGTGTCCCCTCTATTCACCTCCTGCCCTCGAACCCACTTTCTGCTTGCTAAATTTATTCGCCCCGGATTCGAGACCCCAATTCTCTTCTTGTCCTAAAAACGGGTTGCCAAAAGTGTTACTACGTGTGAGAAAGGAGCAGAAGGTGGAAAATACGGGCAAAGTCAAGCAGGGAGAAGACAACCTGAGCTCCAGAGCTGCTCCCTCCCTCGTGGCTTTCCCAGGAAACACAACATGCTCCCTCAACTCCTGAAAAATGACCCTTCTGGGCAGGGAATACCCCAGCTCGGGGAGTTTTTGAGCAGGAAATCTCGCTGTATTACACACGTCCCTGTGCAAGTGTTGGCGAGACAAGTCAGCAGGAGTCTGACCTGGGAGAGGACCAGGGAAGGAGATACAAACATTAAGGGGGCTTAGATAATATTGCAGAAAACCTCTGTGTTCTCTGCTCAGCAAGAAGGAGGAAAACACCTGTAGTCTAATGCTGCTGGGAGCTGCAAAAGGGAAGCGGTGAATTATCCGGATGAGAGAGCTCTGAGCACCCACACAACACCTGCAGTGGGGAGGGGAGTGTAAGAAAAACCCCTGTTTCTTTTAAGAAACATTCCCTATTCTCCAGCTGAGTTGAGGTTTCCTTCATTTACATCTGTTATTCTTTCCTGTGGAGTAACAAAAGCTGAAAGGCTGGCAATATGATCCCTAAAGTATAAATATTCCCAGGAGATGTCATCCCGGTGTCTGCCTCGGTGCCTCTTTCAGTCCCCAAAACCCCTTCCCTTGCACTGAACTCATGACCCAGCTGAAACAGGGCTTGAAAAGAATTTCTCTCACTGATATTCTGCCCAGGTTTTCTCAAAAAAAAGAGAACTCAAGCATTTCAAGAACCATCCTGAACCCATCATTCAAAGCAGAGCTAATATCAAATCCGCTGCTTTGATTTTTCCGACGGATCTCAAGGAGACTGCTCGCAGTACAATTAGGTAGTGTTTGTAGTATTAAGTATTCTGGAGCACTTCTATAACAATAGCTATTCCTCTCAAAGCCAAATAATATTGAATTATCTGTAATAATAGTATAATAACTGAGCGAGCCTGGGGGGAGAATGTATGGCTTCTATTTTTTCATGTTCGCTTGCTTTACATAAATGAGATAAAAATCTCTTCTGATAAACTAATACGAATCTCAAACAAATCAAACCATCTCCGTGGGTTTTATCCTCTGCAGTTACAAGAAAAAGTCTCAGGCAATATTAACCAAATGCATTTCACATGCAAATAGAAGAGCCCAGCCTACGGCTGTCAAACTTCCAGCAGCAGGTGTGTTTCCTATACCTCCAGCCTCAGCTTGCCCAGCCAGGTGCCAAAGAATAAACCTGACATTTGGGCTGAAAGAGCCTCTCACACTGGAGAAAATGTCAGAGAAGGGAGATGAATACATTTGGGGTACAGATATAACTAAATATATATGATCTATAAAAATATATAATAATCTAAATTTATATGAAATATGTAATAGTCTAAAATAAGATGCCTATATATCATATAATAATTTAGATCTGATCTATGGGCATATAAGAGCATATAATATATGAACATATGTGATTAGAAATACCTATAATAAGTATGTATGAGTTCTTTTGTTTACATATCTAGCAGACCACGTTCACCCCGCAAGAGCCCTGCTACAAGACAGAAATCTGATAAAATCAATAAATATCCCAGGCTGGGGCTGTTTCTCTCTATTGGTTAATATTAGGGCAATGCTTCCAAACTTTTCCCTCTGCAGCCTCTCCTCTGGACAGAGAAATCCCTTTGGGGAACGTCTGTGCTGTGGCATTGGATGTCCAGCTAACCCTGATCTGTTAGAATGTTCCTAAGTTACACAGTAAATCCTCTAGAATTCTAAAACTCTCTGAACAGCAACAACCATAAAGAGATTAAATAAATAAGGATATATTTGTAACACAAAAGTAGCCCCAAGCCCAAGACAGAACAGGATCCTATCACACTAGGTGACAGAGAGATTGGAAATCCAGCCTTTCCCCCAAATCTGAAGTGATCTATTTCAATTTTCATAACCCCAGCCACCCTAAACCCCAGCATCACAACTAGCTTTCCTTCTAGCAATTCAATGGCAAAGGCATTTGCTCTTTACTGCAACTGCTTGGGATGCTGTTAAAAGTTCCTTATAATGGAGGGGCTATAAAGAAAGAGGCAGCGGTCAGGGAATGTCCAAGCTGGCGCTGGGAAAACCTTCATCTCGTTGTGTTCATCAACTGGACTTTCTTTTCATTCTGCCTGAACAGGACTGAGCCTTTTTTCCCACCGTGTGATGGGTCAAAAATACATATAGTTGTTAGAATGTAATTTGGGTGGAAGGAGCAAAGGTCAGGGAATGTGCTTTCATTAGTCACCATAATAAGACTGTGAGAGTTGTAGAAGAAAGATATTAATAGTAGTCAAGAGGGAGTTGCTTGGCTCGCTGCTGTGGACAGTCCAGCTGTGCTGTATGAAGGCAGGAGTGGAGCAACAGGCACGGGCTGTGGGGGCCCAGGGCCACCCACCACGGGGGGGGATGCTCTGCAGAACAAGCAGCCCCTGGGACCTAGTGGGGCTGGACTTGCAGCATCCTTGTTAGGAAGCCCAACAAATGTGAAACACTCCACTGCTGTAAGCCCTGGGGACAGGGGAGATGACTGTCCCCTTCCTGTCACACAGCCAGTGACAGGCAGCAATGACCCCTCAGGCCTCAAGGACACAGAGTTTGCACTTTAGAGGATAGCAGAGCAAGGTGACATACTCTTGTCAATCAAGTCTCCACATCTCTCTCAGCTCTGACATCCATGTGCTGTTGAGGCACACAAAAAAATACCACCTACGAGAGCACATCCTCCAGGAAAAACTGAGGTGCAGAATTGCAAGATGGTTGCAGAAACATCTCTGCCTTTAATCTAAAGGATTATTTTAATACTGCTGTTTAATTGGCATAACAAGTGGAATTGCAAACAGCATATCCAGGGTAGGAATCGACTAAAGATTTGAAATGCTATTTGTCACATCCTACTGACTACTGCTGGTGGGTTAATGTCTTTAGAAATTGTGGTACTGTGATGATACTGTGGCATTGAAGAGCTAAGTGACCCGGGGTGCCTGTGTGACCCGGGGTGCCTGGGCTGCAATTGCCTCCACTTGTAGAGACTACAAACTGTGGAGGATCTGTCCTCTCCAGATGCTCCCTCGAGGATAGAATTGGAGACACTTCAGCAAGCTGATTAAGACACCTTGCACCATTTTCATTCACTCTGAGCTTTATCCTCTAATATAAAGCCATCCAGTTCAAGGCCTTCATCCTGGTACCTATCACTATTGCCAAAGTTCACTTGAAGTAAGTGGGCTTCTAGAGAAAAGAAAAAAAAAGTCATCAAGGTATTTTAAGTCTTTGTATAAAAGAGTAACTCCTTTCCTCAAGGACAGCATTTTATCTGCTGCATAATAAGATAAAATCCCATCAGACTACAGCAGGAGTTGCAAGCAGTGTGAGAACTGCTCCAGGTTCCCCTAAATCACTCTGAAGCTCTACAGTGCTGGCTTCAGGAGGTGGTTACATCTTCCAGCATACAAAAGCCCTGCAGGACTCTTTTGGTACATAAATGGCCTAAAAACACAGGGAAAGCCACATCCCTCCTGAGCTCTCACAGATCTGACTTCATTAATGATCTGTACGAGGAAGATTTTCCAGAGCCTCAAAACAAGAAATAAATGTGTAGAGATGAGGGAAGACAATTCCTTCTCTGTGTACATGGATGGCTCCATGGGAGGACAGTTCACCAGATGGGATTATTACCTTCAAGAATGTTTTACATGTGGAGAAGTCCAAGGATTCTCACTTGTCTTTAAGCAAAGCCATGGCCTCAGTTCAGCATCTGGCTGGCCCAAGGAAGCAAATCCAATCCCGAGATCTTTCAGGAGTGGGTTATGGATCTCTCTAAACAATCTTTCTACAAGAGCAGCAATAATGACATTATAAGCCAAAATCTCTCCAGTCAGAGACCCTGGAGTATTGAGCTCAAGCCTTTCCATACCCAATTTCCCACGGCCCTGAAGTTCTGCAGGTCAACAACTTCTGCAGACATCAAAGTGCTCAATGGCCCTCAATTAAACCAGAGGCCAAGAGCCCTGGCTGAATGAAACAGGCACCTAAAAAAAATCATTCACTCCTCTTAAAACTTCTGGCTTTAATGTTCATCACTCGCTCATAAGCTTTCAAACACCTTAATTCTGCAACACTGGCACAAACCCAGCCTCCTGCAAGGTCACCACCACATCCTCCCTACAGCAGCATGTCAGGTCTCATCCCGAGTCAGGCGTAAACCCTACAATAAAACCTGCTCCTGAAAACAAAAAAAAAAAAGAGCCTTCTCTTTTCCCCTTCCTCAAGCCACAGCTTTAATGCATCAATAACAGAGTTACCAGAGTCACCATGGACTTCCGAGTGGCTGAGTAGCAACAGTAGCTTCCTTCTGCTGCAGTGCCTGCTGTCCTTCAGCTGCAGGGGAGTTCTTCTCGAGATCTGCCTGGGGAAGCTGCATGCAGGAGCCAACATCTCCTCCCATGCAGCAGGACAAAAATCATCAGCTCTCGTGGCAAAGTTGCATGTTTTGCTCAAAGATGCAACTCTGAACCCAAAAGATGGATGTGGGGGTTTTTACCCATTGATAAATCACTTGGTCTAAAGAAAGAGAGTGTTTCCCATAACCTTGCTTTGCTTCTGTCCTTGGACCACGACCCCTGCATCCACATTTCCATTCACTAAACCACCTTGGCTTTGGCAAAGCAAGCAAAATGAATGCGCTAAAAGAAACTGCAAAGTGAGAAACTGTAGATGAAACAGGAATAAAAAGCTAAATAATAAAAATAACCCCCCCAACAACAAATAAATAGAACTGCAGCACGACAGGCTTGGAGATTTAGTGAAGGTCCTGCAGGCAGGCTCACGTCCACTTCTGAAACCACCTAACTCCAAGATAAAAACCAGTGGCATGTTGTGCTGCTCTTGCAGACGTGTCCACCAAAGAGGCTCGTGATAGACTCTAGGTGGACAGGTTCCCACCAGACGTGGGAGCAGCTTAGGGGAGAGGGGCAGGCTTGACCCCCTCAGGGAGAAGGGAGGAAGGAAACCATCACCATGGCAGCATCCCAAAGGTGTTGGGGATTTGTGACAGCTCTTCTGCCCATGACACGAGGTCTGTCTGAGCTCTGGTGCTCACCCTTAATTTAGACACTTCTCTTTTTCCTTTTCTCCCAGTTTCACCTCTGTATCTTGTGATGCTAAGACAGCCTGGCCCAAATCTGACCTCTCGTCTAGTAAGGCAAGGCACAAAACCCCTAAAGCTCAAACCATCATTGATTCCAACGTGTCCAAGACAAAATCCATTAGACCTGCTGATATTTTCCAACCTTTTTTTTTCCCCACATGCTCTTCAAGTTTCCTTGGAGCATTAAGTGTAGAGCTGGAGGATTTATCAGCAGCCCTATCTTCAAGGATAAAGAATAAGGAGAAAAGGGTCAACTGTCCCTGCCTCTCCTGCCCCTGGCACTGCAGCACATTGAAGTCTGGCTGCATTTCACACCCCGAGTCCCCATGGCATTGCCCAGTGTTAAATACAGCTGTGAAGTTAGCATTAAAAACTAAGAGCATGGAGCAGAGCGAGGAGTTAGAGGGAAGGAGAAAAAGTTATGATTCCAGCTGAGATTTAAAGCGAGCTGCTGAGTCAATGAGGCAGAGAGGGAGTGGAAGGGAGAACCACGGTGCAATAGCTACTCTGTCTTCAGCCACGAAAGGGAAAGATGAACACATTGGCTCAAAATTGCCCTCCTTCATTTCAAAGCCTGCTGTACATACCTCATCCATCTCCCTGCTCAGCTCGTGCAGCCTTCCCAGCACCCCCCATCCTCCCCACCCTGCACAGACAGACCACAGAGGGGCAAACACTCAAGGGGAGCCGAGGCACAACCCAAGCTCTGCATGGTACCTGCACAAGTGACCTCAGCTCTTCCCAACCTGGCTTTTCCCTCCTTTGCAGCACTACACATCCTTTTCTACTAACACGCTCTCCCGCCGCGCTTATTATTTAAGCTCTGCATTACTTAACTCTCCAACGTGTTTTGAGACACACTTTGCAGAAAAGGCACTATGCAAACTAAAACTGTATCCTCTGTTCTAATTTGTTTCAGGGGCTAATTACCAGTTTTATTGGGTTTCAGAGCATGAACGTGTGTTGCATATTACGTACAGCACAGCTGCATGCCAGAAAGTGATCCTTTGAGCATTGGAAGTCTTAGACTTTGTTTTGAAAACGGGACAGGAAAGGCAAATAATAGATGGTCATTAGGCAGGGAATAGGTGCCTTTTTTCAACCTGTTTTCTGGGGTGCCAATATGTGGGGTTTTGTGCCAATATGTGGGGTTTTGCCATAGTTCCCACCAAGCATCCTTCAGTACAGCAAAGCTCCACCAGATCAGTATCAGTAGATGACTATCCTGAGAGCATCACACCCAAATGTTAATCTTCAAGGAGAGATGAAGATAAACAAGTTCCAGCAGCACTTTCTTAGCAAGAGGTCTCAGCCTGTTGCAGCTTCCCGGGAGGTAAGTAAACACCAGTGGGAAACTGGTGGGAAACCAGGCTCTGGAAGAGCAAACGTGAGCATCTCACTTGTTTCACAGCCCGTACAGGGGCTGCTGCCACAAGGACCTTGAAATGAGCTACGCTTAACGAGGGCGTTACTGGGGTTATAAAGCTTTTGTTGCTCATCTTAAACCCATACAGAGTAACTCCTCCCTGAGGGGTCGCTACGGGTGGATGCAAAGGGCTCTCAGTTCATGGGACAGCCACGTCTCACATCTTGCCACCCTGAGGCCCAAACCAAGCCTGAAAACATGCTCCTCAACCTGGAACCAATTTCAGCACAGCTCTAAGCATTCAAGTTGTAGAAAGGATAGAGATGGAGGTATGGTTTTTTCCTTGGCAAGAGTAAGAGGAAGAATATTTCTTATTTCCTTTTTTGCTGAAAGAAAGAGAAATGCACCAAGAGATGTTCATCAAAAGACTCACCTGCAGCAAAAGGGGAGAAAAAGGTCCCTTCTGCCCCCACACATCTCTTGCTCTACAGCCAGGCTGTCCTGCATCTCATCCACCCTTCCGAGGGGCCCGTTCCAGTGACAGCTCACCCAGCGAAGCCCAGACAAACACCATATTCCCGGAAGAATTTATTGCTGATCTCACAAGGCTCGGCTCTGCCGCTAATTCCGGTCTAATTCCTGTGACAGACAAAGCACGAGCTGCTGCCTGCACCCTCCCTGGCTCCTGTCCTTGCCAACTTGAGCACTGCTGAGGAATGGGGACGGAGGATGAATTTGAGACCTGGGGAATCACAGCCAAGTCTGCTACAGTGGGAAAAGGGACATGTGCCTCCAGCCCTAGCCAGCCCAGTCTCACCCACTTGTCTACCACTGTGACCTTTCAGACCACTCACCCTTTTATACACCCCTCACCCCTCACCCTGCTCACATGCCCAGCAGCAAAAGCACCCAGACTGCAAATATTCAGCTCACTGGGGAGACCACCTGGCTCCCTGACGGGAGGTTGGAGCCAGGGGGGGTCGGGCTCTGCTCCCAAGGAACAAGGGACAGCACAAGAGGAACCAACCTCAAGTTGCCCCAGGGGAGGTTGAGGTTGGAGCTGAGGAACAATTTCTTCCCCTCCAGGGCTGCCCCAGGCTGCCCAGGGCAGGGGGGGGGAGTCCCCATGACCCCTGGAGGGGTTTCCAAGACCCCTGTGGTGCTGATGGCCATGGGTCAGTGGTGCCCTGGCAGTGCTGGGGTTGGACTCGATGATCTGGAAGGTCTTTTCCAACCCAAACAATTCTGTGATTCTCATCACTATGGCAGGGACACCCAGAAACACACCCTGTGAAAATGCCATCGCAGCCGTAGCACCTCAGAAGGGAAGCACAGAGACACCAGCCATCCCCTCCAATGAAGAAAGGCAGGTTTTCCCACTCCAAGCAACAGGTTTTTTAACCTTATCACCACATTTTTTCTTTGGTTCATACTGTGGAAGGCTTTGGGGGAAGAGAGGGGCCGAATATAACCGAGTTTCTCCAAAACATGGAGACTGCCATCCTAAAAATCCTATCAGGTCCCTGAATTATCACTAAACCAGCTCAGGGGAGCACCCATAAATCAACCACCTTAAGCAAGTTCTGCAACAATGAGCTGGAAAGGAGAAATAGAGGCTGGGTCAGAATCACTGTCCCAGGCCACGGTGAACGTGGCAATTGTGCTGTGGGATGAGGGAACATCTTCTCCTCCCCCCTGCCCACTCTGAGACCCAGAG
>VWZY01005531.1:236625-251045 GCA_013399075.1 Chloroceryle aenea
GCCCACTCTGAGACCCAGAGATGCAGCCTTGGTCCATGCCACGGCAGCACCTCTCACAACAGCTCTGCTCTTCCCACATCCTTGCAGCCCAGAGTCAGAAGGCGTAAGGACCATCTCTTCCTGAGCAAACCAACACCGTCTGCTGCCTGTAAACCCAGAGCACCACGATGCAATTACACGGTGTCTAACAACACGAGTTTTCTTACCTCATAGAGCTCCTAAAAATCACCAATTTCATGGTTGATTTTTTCCTCTCTGCTCCTTTCTGTCTGTAACTCATGCCCTCCACGCTTCCCTGCTCCCTGGTGAGAGGGTGCATCGCAGCAGGGATGCTCAGGGGTTCAAAGAGCTGCCTGGAGCCCTGTGATGGGACACGGGTCACTGGTTTTGTGCACCCCAGTGCAGGAGGAATTTCCTTCAAGTGTCATGTGTACAGGGGGATGGCATCTGTAGAGCCAGTGTGAGATCATTCTCAGCACACGAGATCAGTCCAGCCAAAGTCCAGCCACTTCCAAAATGCTTTTCATGGTCTTTAGGACCAAGATGTTCCTCCAAATCACTCGTCTGATGGAAAACTCCCTCCCTCCCATGCAGGATGCATTTTAGGGGAAAGGATGAGTCCTACCAGAAGCTCCTAAGCTGCCGTGTGGTTACTGGGTTAGGGTTTTCCTCTTCTAGGCCTGATCCAAAGAGCCTGAGAGGTGTTTTACACCCCCTTAGCAATGGATCAATGAATTTCCATGGCTATATTTCCACTCAGATGACAGCTCCTCCATTCTGGTGCCTGCATATAAAAGGCTTTGGTACACATCGATGATGCTCTGCCCCTCCAGAGCCCTCACCAGATCTGCACGGTCTCTCCACACCACCATACACTGATTTTCTTGCTCACCACTTTGCACTGACTCCTTCCAATACCAGACAAACCCAGTAACGACCACAGAACTGGAGAACCACAGCCTGCTGCTCTCCCAGGACACCAAACCCACGTGCTTCACCATTCACAGCCTGCCTGCTCTTTGAATGAGACCTCAAAAACTAGACTCGTATTAATCTCAACATCAGACACTCGTTTTTGGCCAGCAAGCATCTATCTGGTCAGCAGGGAACAGGCCTGATCAATCCCACTCTGATTCCTCACGTCAGGTTAGCTTTTATTTAATGGTATGGCTCTCTGAAGTCATATATCTCCAGCAGCCTCAGCTGAGGGAAGCGTAGCCCGATGTTTATAGTAACAAATCTAATAATCAAATACAGTCTGGTAAATGACAAACTGTTTATTTTCCCTCACATGAGGAATTCTTATAAAACTGCTGAAACATTCCATTTAAAAGTCATTTACATGGCGATGCGCTGGGTATTGTCATAAATCAGGGAAAGCAGCCTCATGAATAATTTCAGAGACTAAAAATAAGCCCAAATAGGAATCTTCTCTCCATGCTCTAACTAAAGAGCATACAAGTATATATATATTTATTATTATTATTATTTACTTAAGACCAAAGGAGAGGCAGATTGATGGGAATTTTGAGAAGGAAGTTGAGCAGCACATGCCAAGGGCCAGATGGATGCTGTCAGCTCCCTGGCCTGGTGGGATCACTTTGGACCACTTACAATTTCTTTCCTTTGGGGCACCCAAGTGTGGGAGCCAAGCCAAGTCTTTAGGAGAGAAATACACACAGGAGGAGCACATAGAACACCCTAAACTACATCCACATCTTCATGATTGCTTCCACCAAAGGAATGCAACTAGGTTAGGCACCTCCTGTCCTTGGCAGTGTAAATACATCGAGAAATAATAGAAGACAGTAAAGCAATAACCTTCCCTTGTCTTCAACAGTTTGTGGAATCTCTTGATCCAAAGGTCAATAAAAATCAGTAAAACAGAATGAAATTTCCTGCTGTAAGTTGCTAAATATCATTTTACCAAGCAACAGCACCAGAGACATCAACCTGTACAAGAACAGAGGTACTGACTGCACTCCAGCCCCACCAATAGCCAGCAGTATCTCAAGGAGGAGGTTCTGCTTCAAATTATGCTCCTGATGGTCAGCAGCTATTCATGCTAAAGCAGGTGCATGAGTAAGATCCTGAGATCAGAAATGGGTGCCTACAAGTTTACCTCTCAGACTGGAAGTCCTTTCAGCAGCATGTCTAAAGCCTTCAGCTGGAGGACAAATGAATCCTCGAAACACTTCACTCCAAATAACTCATACACTTCCAGGAAAAAAAAAGGATTAAAACAAATAAATAGATTAAAAAACCCCATGGATTCCTTTCCCCTCCTGCTTTAATGTGAAATACGTCCCCAGGGAAAGCCAGCTGCAATCCCACTTTCCCCAGATGGGCAGTGAGGTCACTGGTGGATATCCGCCCGTGTCAGACTTCAAATCCCATTTTGCTCCCCACACATCATCTGTGGATGCAACCTTCCCTGCGAGCTGGAGCACCCCTTCTGCAGCAGAGGTTTGACATCTAGTGGACAGATGGTTCCTGAGAAGCTGTCACTGCACAGACAGCTAGGGGACATTGGTGCAAAGTCACCCTCCCAGCAGGAGAGGACCCAAGGAGCAGTGGATCACCAAACACCCGTGAAAATAAAACACAACCACCAGGGCACTTCTCCAGCCAAAAGAGGCCAAGCAGCACCAGACTAGAAAGGTCAGGCCAGACTGGTGGGAAGGAGTTATCCAGGCTCAGCCCTGGCAGGAGGATCAAGGTGGGTGATGGTTGAGCACCAAGCAAACACCAGAGCCACACATCTCTATTTCTGAAGAGCTCTGAGCAAGCTGCCATCTCCCTGATGCCCAAGAAACATTGCTAGGAAACTAAGCACCCAAGGGGCTGCGTAGTCCCATCAGACCCGAGCAATTTAGACCTAGAAGTGGCAGCTCAGGATAATCACCCATTATCACCCCTCCCAAAGGCTGGGCAGAACCACTGGGGCTGTCCTGGGAGCTGCAGCACGACCTGGGCCACCAGCTGGTGAACTCAGATAAACCAAAACAATTCAGATGCACCAGAAGGATGAACCAGACCCTGTCCCCAGCCAGATGACTTTATTAGTTAATTCAGTCAATACTGCTCAGGCAGAGCATTATCCTCCTGCACTCCCCATGGCCCTCTGCAACCAATGTCTTGAGCTAAACGGAACAATTACACCTTTATCAAATGCACCAGGATATAAGCCCAAGCATTAAGTGCATCCCAGACACCCAGATAAACGAGGAGCTTTCTTCAGGGCTACATAAGTGTGATTCATCTCAGCAGAGGCTCAGATCTGCACAGCTCCCAGAAGTTCAGAGTGCCCAGTTCCCACTAAAACGTGAGGGCTGAAGAGGGCAAGAATTTATTGGAAGGGCCAGGTTTTTTTCCAAAACTCTTTCCAATTTACAAACTAAACAAGCTCAGGGTGGAAGCTCAGACAGGCTCTGAGGGAGAAACTGAAGCTTTTGGAAGGTTCCTGGCTCTCTAGTCCTCCAGAAAGGGCAGCATGTCCCAGCGTACCAGAGAAAGCAACATCACGGGATGCAACAACGGTGCAGAGCCCGAGAGGTCTTGTTCTTGGCAGCCCTATTAAGCACAAGAGGACTGTGTGGCTTTTTAAGGATGCTGGTGCAGGCATCATAAGGCACGAGCATCCAGTAGACGTCTGGTCCCCTCGCTACAGCAGGCAAAAAAAAAAGAGGTTGTTTGGTAATGGATTGCACCAAGAGCCATTCGGAGTTGCAAAAGAAAACCTGGACAGCATCCAGTGTGAGATTGGATCAGGATGTGCTGCTGGAGCCAAACACATCAAAAACACATCACTCACACCTTTCGGGGAGGACATGTATCCCTGTTTCATGGTCAGATGGTGGGGAGCCCATAGAATCACAGAACGGTTGGGGTTGGAAGGGAGCTCTGGAGATCAGCGAGTCCAACCCCCCTGCCACAGCAGGGTCACCCAGGGCAGCCCACACAGGAACAGAGCCAGGGGGGGCTGGAAAGTCTCGAGACCAGGAGACTCCACAGCCTCTCTGGGCAGCCTGTTCCAGGCTCTCTCACCCTCACAGTGAAGAAGTTCCTCATNTCACAGGGAAGAAGTTTTCCTCCTGTTGAGGTGGAACTCCCTGTGTCTCCCCTTGCTACCATCACCTCTCATCCTATCCCAGGTCACCACTGACAAGAGCCTGGCCCCTTCAGATATTTGTAAACACTCACAAGATCCCCAAGCCCAGCATGACCCCAGCCTCTGGTGAGGGCACAGTGTGCAAACAAGGGCTGGTAGCTCTGGAACGAGACCTCCATGAGATGTGCAGCAGGGAAGAACTCAAACCTCGCTTCTCAGAACTTGTCCCCCACCACCTGCTCCCCAACACCCCCTGCTGTTTTGCACCACGCACTCTTCTACACCTTGACATTGCCTCTGCCCAGCGAGGACACACGCGGGTGAAGGGAGGACTCTGATAAAGGAGTTTCAAAGAGCTCAGGAGGAGCTTGGATGAGGCAAAGCGAGCGCTTCAGGCCAGGCAGGGAAGACTCAGAACTCCATGTGCAGAACAACGGAGTGAATTAAGCTTACAGATATCGTAAGACAACCTAATGTGGAACTGTATTGTCTGGGGAATGCTTCTGAGGAACCCCAGCATCCAAGCGTAGAGTCCCATGTGTTTTGATAAGCGACCGTTAAAGGCACACTTCTATAAACACCACTCACATCTTGCACAGAAATGGGCTGTAAACGTTACGTTAAAATACCTCAATTGCCTTGAAGACGATTCATGCTCTGCAACTGCCAAGGAAACCAAAAAAAACCCAACAACTCCCCAGCAAAAGTCCAAACCACCAAGCCTGGGCTATTGCAGCTTGTTATCTGAAACTATTTATAATAAACTCAGACTGAACTGAACACAAGGGGCCAAAAGAGCAGAGGAAGCAGCGTTGAAGGGTGGTAAAGCTCCCACTGCAATCCATCACCCCTGCAGCAAAGCCAGTGTTCAAACAAGGCAACGGGTCTGGCTTCCATCAGGCAAAGCCAGGAAACGCAGGGTTAAGGGCAGCTCAAACTTGGTCCTCAACTGACCCAGTGACTCCAGCAGAACCACAGCCAGGAGGGGATGAATTGTGCCTTGTTTGCCCTTGGCTCTTCCCCAAGCAGAGGTTGTAGGAGGACTCGGGGATCCCCTTCATGGGCCACCCCTCTTTCCTCAACCCAAGGGAGCAGTGGGACATGGATGTGCTGGTTTTGGCTGGGAGAGGGTTAATTGTCTTCATAGTAGCTACTATGGGGCTGCATTTTGGATCTGTGCTGGTGACAGTGGTGATAATACAGGGATAGTTTAGTTTCTGCTGAGCAGCTTACGCAGAGGAAGAAGCTTTTGTGCTCCTCACCCAACCCCACCAGCGAGTGGGCTGGGGGTGCACAAGAAGCTGGACATGGACCCAAGCTGACCCCTCCTGACCAAAGGGATATTCCAAAGCATATGACATCACGCTCGGCATATAAAGCTGGAGGAAGGAAGGAGGGAGGGTAGCATTCAGAGCGACAGTGTTGATCTTCCCGAGTCACTGTTACACGTGATGGAGCCCTGCTCAACTGGAGTTGGCCAAACACTTCTGTGCTGATGGGAAGCAGTGAATGAATTCCTTGCTCTGCTTTGCTTGTGTGCAGTTTTTGCTTTCCCTATTAAAGTGGCTTTATCTCAACCCACAAATTTTCTCACTTTACCCTTCCAATTCTCTCTCCCATCCCACTGAAGGTGTATGGGGGGAGGGGGGCTAAGCTGCCAACTGAGCTTAAATCACAACCACAGGTCAGATTGCACCTGGCTGGTGAGCAAATGGCTCCATCCCACCCAACTGCATCTCCACCTCCAGCTCCTTGCTGCTACAACCTGGTATTAGGGCTGACATTAAACTGCAGGGCTGACTCAGAGGTAGCAGAGGATATTTTATCCTACCAAATTTCTCTCCAACCTCTGAAAGATCACAGGCTGCCAAGAAACGATGCTTCAGATGTAGCTCCTCTTTCTTGTGATGAGCTGGTGGCTTAAATCCATCCTTCAGCTAATACTGCTGCTGACATTGACCCATCCCGGGGAGCAGAGATGTGCTTTCAAACATGGCATTTAAAGCTAAACTGACAGCTTATCAGGACAAAGCGACAAGGAGCAGGCAGGGGATTGATTTCGTCTTGCTGATCCCTCGTGTCTCGCTTAAGGGCAAACTCCACAGCCCCTGCCGAAATGAACAGTCCCACTGGGTGTCAGTGGGACCACGGGAGCACACGAGAGCAATAGGAAACAGCCACCTTTCTGTGGTGACAGCTCCGTGCCCACGGAGTCCACGTACAAAACCAGTCTCAGATAAGCAGCAGCAGTAAAATCCCAGATGAGCTCACGGCCAGATGGAACTGCTGATGCCCGGGTAGCATCCAAAGCTTTACACCATTTACCTGAAGTTATTCCCTTCTCCCCTCCTTCATAATCTCTGCCCGTTCCCTCCTCAAGCCACCAGAGGTTCTTCCAGAGAAGACCACACTGCATGGGGTTATAAATTATCCTAACCTCTAGTACCTGTTTCTTAGATGAAGTTCTGCTCTGCTCACAGGGATCTGAGCTGTTTTGAAGATGCTTCACAGGAAGAAGTGCAAGTGCCCAAGTCACAGCCTCTCCCCAACCTCTATGGCTCATGGTGATCCCTTGCAAGTCACCTCAGCACGCCCTGGTGTGGTTCTCTACTCGCTTTCTGCAAGAAGCCACCTCACCTTCTTCAAAGCAGAGCTCCAGATTGCCTCTTACTTTGGATGGGCTCCATAGCTGGTTGCCTGTGCAAATGAAAAGCAGCTCTGCAAGCTCCATTCCTTCATGAGCATACAGAGGAAAGCCTGGTAGGTGCTTGTCAAAAACTCAACAGATCTACAAAGAAACCAGCCATGACTCAGCAGGGCCTGGGAAATTGCATTTTTTCTTCTTTTAAAAAAGGTAAAAGAAAAAATAAGTATAAAACTAGAATTAATATGGCCTTAAGAAGACCCTCCAGTTTGCTGTGGCTGAGCACTGATTTTTTTTTCCAGTCACGATACAACTTGCTCTAGCAATGGGCTAAGATTCCTATCAGGGACATCAAGCTGTAGGTTGAAGAAGCCGTCAGAGCAGGATTGTACCTGCAACAAGCACCCGGGGTCAGAAAAAGGGGGGTTAGCCTATGGCATGGGAGAAGAGCATCTGGGCAAGACCTCAACTGGGAAATTCCTCTTTATCCCTCACCTTGGCCTTGACAAGTTACCCCCAACTTCAGCAGGTCTAGCACTCCACTTTTAACTACCAAATTATCAGTTCGAGAACAAGCTCTTCATAGATCATAATAAAAATGAGAAAATCTCTTCAAAGCCTTATACAAAAGGTAGCAGGGTTTTTTTTCTGCCCAGAGCAGGTACGTTCCAGATCACGCAGACATTAAAACCAGGCACTGTGACAAGTGAACATCTTACTGATCCTCATCAGAGAGGCAGAGGACATCACCACGCAGAAACTAAAGCAACTTTTGCCTGGCAGAGCTGTGCCCTCAGTACTGCAAAATGATGAGCAAGATCTTATCAAAGCACAAAGCGAGTGCAGGGTAAGTGATTTATGAGACCGTGGTGGTCGATCAAGGCTCCACGAGCCTCTCTGGGTAAAAGTCACGATGCAGCTGAGTGACGTTTTACCTGCAAGGTTGAGGTTTGCACAGGAACAGCCAGGAGACCAGTGGCTGTGACTGTACTAAAAGCATTTACAGCACCAGCGTACGCTTGGAATTGTAGCAATGATATTTGGGATCGAGGGAAAACACCACAACCCCATCCGAAATGGGATGCCCTTCTGACTTCTGCTCTTCCATTGCTGGTGTTAACAGAGATTAAATTAAAATCCATAGCAGGGAGCGAGGTGAAGGAAATCCCAGCATATTTACAGACGTGGCATTTGCCAGTGCCCTTGGGAACAGATCCAAATCTCCTTCCTTGGGAGCTTATTTAATAGGACAGCAACTTTCCTAGGGTTTTCTTCCCATCACAGGCATCTCTCCCACCCACCTGCCCATGCCCAGAAGCTCAAGTATGTTAAATATTGGGCTAGGAAAAACAAAATTCAGGAAAAAATAGGCAACTTTCTCCCCCACTACCTCCTTCTCCAAGAGTTGCTCTGCATGGTTCAGTCCTCCAGGCTGTGAAATTCAATAAGCCACGTTCTGATTGCTACAAGCCACTCAGTCCCCACCATGCCAGAGTAGCTCAGATTTAACAACCAAATTACAGCGTACATTACAATGCTACAGGCTCCACACAAACACTCTCACAGAGGGGGCTGGTAATAAGAGGCTGGGGATACACAAAGTGTTTAGGACTAAAGCCTGGACCCATCAGCTTTGCTGGCATCAAAGTTACCTGACCTGGATCACGTGGCTGGAGCATAGAGCCTCAGTTTCTTTTCTCAATCCAAACTGATGCCTCCCTACACTCCTCACAGGAGAGAGTCCAAAGGTCATGGCAAAGATCTTGGGGATTTATTATTTCACCCCAGGACTTCAATCAGCACCTTGAGAGCACCAAGGAATAAACTTGCTTATTATCAACCTCCAGGAGAAAAGTTTTCTCTCCTTCTCAGAGCCCATTCTGCTAGAAGCAACAGCAGGAGCACACACAAAGGTATGTAAAAACATATATGTATTAACCATGTACACACAAATACAGCATCTATCTCTGCATCCTTCTGCCTTCCCATCAGCTCTGCACAAATCACAGAATTACTGAGGCTGGACTCCCGCTCCAAGATGATCGAGTCCAGCCTATGACCCAACACCCTGACATCAGCCAGACCATGCCACCAAACGCCACATCCAATCTTTCCTTAAACACCTCCAGGGATGGCGACTCCACCACCTAAGTCCAAAGAATTTCTCTCTGCAGAACCAAAAGCCAGTTTGCTTCATCTCCCAGTGAGCTCTTCATCCTTCTCCCCCTCTGTCACCTCCAGTGAAGGAAGTGTCACTTCATGCTTTCCCTCCTTAACCACGCCAAGCAGCAGCCTTGGCTGCAGCTCCTCAGAGACTGGAATAGATCTCTCTGTAAATACCTGTGTACCCATCGCAAATCCCAGAGGGTTTGATGCAACAACAGGAAAAATCAAAACAAAAGACCAGGCAGAGAGGAGAGCGATGGGAATGAGAGTGTTCAGGTACACCAAGCTTCGTGAGGGTCCCTGGAGATGCTCCTCCCAACACATCACTGTTCCTAACATTCATCCAACATCCCAGCTAACGTGATCCTCCAGCCTTCTGGAACACGACAGATGTCCCAAACACACCGTACCATAAACTGCAATTGACTTTCTGCAGCAAGTTCTACCAGAATATTAAATATGAAAGCAAATCCTCTTCCTACTTTGCACCACAAGGATGGAGGAGAGGGGCCGGGAGCGGGCACGCAACTTGAATTCCCCCTCCGAAGGGACCGTGGTCACAAATAGATGGACACACACACAAAGTCATCCTGTTTCTCCGGATGGCTTCCAGAGGCACTGCTTCGGACCAAAATTGCAGGATACTGGTAGCATTGTGAGAGCACACAATTTCCATCTGTCAGTTGAAACGGGCAAAATTAGATCTCGAAGCTGCGCATTTAATCCATTGCCAAACTAGTCTGCCTGCTACAGTGCTCAGAACAGATTTTTATTAAGGGAAAGAAAGAGGAAAATTGTCTTTTACAGCTGCATCTTGTCAAAGCTCCCCTCATCCGCCCCCAGCCTGGCTGGCCAGCTCCGGAGCGACCGCTCTGATCGTTCCCCGTGGCAGGAGGCTGGGAAGAGCCCTGGAAGCCCTGGGCAGAGCTCATCAACATCTAATTCACTTCCAATTTGTCTCCATGCAGACTGATGACTCCTAATTGCTGGTTCAGAAATACAATGCATACCCGGGTGATTTGAAGTTGGTTCAAGTTATCTTAGTTAACTATTAGGGGAGGTCACACAGCAACTTTCCTTCCATCCCAGGCAGATAAATATTCCCTTAAAATTGTCTCTTACTTAAAAATCACAAGGCTGCTTCGGCGGTTGGATTAACGCATTGGACAGAAACACCAGATGCTACCTTAAGAATTAAGGGCAAAATCTGAGCTCAAGCTCTCTTAAAACATCTGTGTAAATAGAGGTAACATATTTCTTGCATGAGTTTCACCCGCTGGTGGCAAAGGCGGCTGCTGCGCAGGTCAGATGCCCAAGCAAGCCCAGTTCCCAGTGTGAGGTGTGATAAAACAGACCTGGGTGTCACTGGGTGCAGAGCCAAAGCTGCACCTCTGGGACTCCTCCTGGTTTACACCAGCATAAAGCAAGAGCAGACCACAAGCTACGTGCAGAATCCAGTAAAAAAATTAATTGGAGCTCTAAGCAGGGAGCTCAATGCTTCTTGTCAGCAGAAGCAATTGCAAAACTAACCAAAAACACAACAACACAACAAACACAGGGAGAAAAAAAATGATTCAGAGTTCATTCACTGTAAACTAATGTGATCCTGGCTCCTCTAATGGAGTTCCTCCAAACAGGTCATTTAGCCAGAGCATGGCAGACAATATGGACATTCTGCTTCCAAGTAAACCTGGCTGGATGCTGCCAACCGGCCCCAAATCACCAAGTAACAAAAGCCAAAGGAAAGGTAAGCTTGGACTTCAAGAAGAAGGCTAAAACTACTTTGGGAAAGAACAGAGAAATCACTAAAATAGAATAAAGCCATGGTAATTTAGAAAAGTTTTATTACCAGCTTGGGGTTACACTGCATAAAATTCAGCTGTAGCATAAAGAAGATATTAGCTACAGGCTCCAACCTTCTGCTCCCCTTAATCAGCACAGCTCAACTCAAGTGATACGTTGGTTTAGGTTTAAGGGACCTGCCATCTAGACACACTGGAATAGAAATACATATGGACTCCATACATAAACCAAGATGTAATCAAACTGGATCCCACCAGATATCAGAGGTGAGAAAACCGAAGGCAATTGGAGAATCTTCACAAAGAAAGGTCTGGGAGGAGTCTTGTAAATGCCTTGAAAAGCAGCAAATTAATTGCTGGGAAGGGTTATGAATTGCAGTCTGAAAATAAAGAGTAAATTGTAGATATTTCATAGAAATTATAAGTAATCTTTAGGAAAAACTGATGAGATAAATTAGTCTCATTTCTCACTGGAGGGGAGTATAAGGTAGAGAACAATTTACAAAAAATTAGTGGAAGAGGAAAAGCACAAAGACATCCTAAAATTATTTTAATTACTACCTCCAGTGAAACTACACACATAGTAAATTTAGGCATGTGGATGCCAGGAGAGTTAACTTTTGAATCCCTTGGCTTCTGTAGCAATAAAAGCACTAATTAGGTTAAGGGGTGAGGAAGAACTAGGCAGGCAAAACGTTTCTAAGTGCATTTGCAAATTCAACCTGCTCAGGGATACCTGTTGCAATCCCAGCTTGGGACAGTACAGAGATAAACCCCCAAAACTCTGAGGAGCTGCACACTCAGCGGTGAGTTGGACATCAGGGGCTCCGACCACAGCCGGTGCACGTGGGCGGTCTCAGAGATGTAAGAGGAAGATCAGAACTAGGGATGAGTAGAGGGTTAAATACTCTATTCACTGAATATTAGTTCATTAAAGTCAAAGGTCTCATTCTCACTACTTATCCTTCTGATTTGCTTTGTACACTTTGCTCAGCTGGACTGTTCTGTTCGGAGTCAGCTTCAGTTCACGTTTTCTTTCTTGGGCACCAGCACTGTAGCTTTTTTTTTCCACTGTTTCCCTCCACTCACCTTCTGAACACACACAGGTTTTACCCTACACCCTCACTCCTTGCTACAAAGAGCCACAGCAAAACCCCATCTGCTTTGAAAGTCTTTTTCCAATTAGCTTCCTAAGCCTTTAACCCTTTAGGTTTGCTGGGTTGTATTTTTGCTGTGGTTGCAAAAGTCATTTTGAAACCAGGAGCCAAGCCCCAGCTAATGCCTGCTTGAGTTTGCAGAGTTGAACACCTTGCTCTGAGCAACCAGCCACCCCCTGCCCACGCTGCTGCTTACACTGACATTTCTCCTAAATATCACAGGCTCCAGCAGCTCTGCCGTGGGACAGGGATTTCCAACGCTGATCCACGCTCACGAGTCTCACTAGAAGGAGGGAATAAAAGGCATTTGACAGAGCTCTGACCTACGAGCAGCACTTAAGGGATTCCAGGTGCAATACAGAAGTCAGATGATGGGTTTTGGTGGTGCCAGGGATGCA
The DNA here is from genome assembly GCA_013399075.1 of Chloroceryle aenea. Classification (NCBI taxonomy): domain Eukaryota; kingdom Metazoa; phylum Chordata; class Aves; order Coraciiformes; family Cerylidae; genus Chloroceryle; species Chloroceryle aenea. The sequence goes on from VWZY01005531.1 coordinate 248,904, forward strand.
GGGACAACGTTGAGCCACCAAAGGGAGCTGCTGTTGGGATTAAAGACCAAACTGAGGGCTCAACAGCTAATTAGATGTATTGAGCCAACAGAGAACACCGAAATGAAAGGAGCTAACCCACATGTGGACAACATATTTTTAGACAAGTTACAATTTACGAGACTTTTCTTCCTTATCTTTCCTAATTGCTTGTCATTCAGCAGGAGATGCTGCTGGGTGCGCAGCACCTGCGCCTCTCACCAGGCTCAGTGGGCGTCACGGATGCTCAGCAGCTCCCAGGATGAGGCCAGAAATACATTTATTCACTAACGGGTTTTTCCACAGCCAGCTAAATATTTCAACTGCAATATTTATATTCGGAGATGACAAATTGAGAGTCGGTCAAACCCTCCCATTGCACTTGTCAGGATACAGCTTGAATAAGAACAGATTAAAAGCAAAAGCTTTCTGATAAAGCTCCTCAAATCGGATATATGCTTATTATAGAGCAATCAAATAAAGTTTATTAAACTGATGGGAGTCTAGACATGGTCACTTATACCCACACCTCCATGTGCTTCAGTATAAACCCCCCCCCAAATCACAAATGGCAACGCTCCCGCAGATGCGGGAGCCAGAACACCTCAATTGTGCAAGAAGGAACGATGAGAACTGCAAGCCTTGTGTCAGAGAACGATTTATAACAGCACCGAGCACACAGCTTAGCCCAGTATGAAGAACAGGGAGATGGGAGGGAAGACCAGAGCATTTAGAGACAGAGGAGGTAAGATGCTTTTCATTAAATGCATTTTTATCACCGTCCAAGCGTAATTCTGGACACCTCTACTGAGGAATGCTTGCAAAGGTCACACAGGGTGCTACTCTGGACCTAGAGTCTGGCCTGGAGTACTTGTTAAGGGCAACTAGCAAGTGCTGCAAGGAGCAGCACTTCAGAGGAAAAAAATAAACTCCAGCTTTGATGCAAGCAGAGACTCTACCCAAACAGCAGAACAGAGCCAAGTCCCACAGAAATCAGCTGGCACCAACAAGCTCTGTAGCCACTTGAGAAAATAAAGGAGGTGAAGGTGGGTTTTTTTTTCCCCCCCAAGGCACACACAATTCAACCTATAATGAATCACTGCATGTTTTTATGAATCACTAACTAACCAGCAAAGTTGCTCGAGCCTTATCAAAGCCGTGCTGCCAAGCTGACACTCGGCGCCGCGGTTGGAAGCGGGTTCAGTCACCGCTGCGCCTTACGTCCTGGGTTCCAGCCCGCTTTCTCCAGCCTCTCCTAGAGCAAAAACCTCTCCCAGCAATGTGAGGGGCACAACCTCAGATCCCTCTCAGCTGCTGCACCTCAGGCGTGTGGATGGAGCTGGCTGCCACTTGCTACCCCAGCCCATCGCTGTGGTACCGACAAGGGCCAGGAGCTGCCTCCAGATCCCACCCCGCAGTGCAGGGACATCCAGGGAATGACCAAAAAATGACTCGACACTTTGTTGATCAAAATATTAGCAATAGCAAAATACTGTATGAAAGAAAAGCCCCCTCTGGATGCAGGCAGAGCTCCCTGTTCCTGTAGGGCCATTAATTAACAGCGATGCTCGGGAAGAGCCAGGAAAGGACCTCGCAGGATCAGAAAAGCCCAAATCCTGCTCTGTACCACCCAACGCGCACACCGAGTACACAACGTCCCACCCACAGACCTCTATAAATAAACCCACGTAGGAGATCCAGGACTGAAGAAATAAGTAAATTTGCTTCCAATTATATATCTTTTAAAAAAAGGCAAATTAAAAGTAAATCGGGAAAAACAGGGGGGGCAAAACACAATGCAACTTGACAGCAAAAATTCGATTTCTACCGTCATCTGCATCCCAAGAACTATGTTTGGATTGTTTATTTGCCCTAAACTGTCACGTCCAAGTGACTTGCTGGTTGAAGCTGTGTTAGGAGATAACCCTGGAGCTCAGGAGACTCCTGCGTTGGAAGCATCCCTTCGGAAAGCTGAAGAATGACAACGCACAGTGAACGGCTCAATAAAAGTCAAGCGTGACAGCCAGAGCCAGCTCGAACACTTTCTGCTCCTCTGATTAAACTTTCATGGACACAACTCTGCAGTTATTGCTCCCACACCTGAAAAAACCCCAGCTCCTCGCA
>VWZY01005531.1:264203-303782 GCA_013399075.1 Chloroceryle aenea
GGCACTGGACCACTGCAAACCCACAGAGAGCATCTGGAAGCTGGGAGAGCATCTTTTCCTCCCTTTCTGCGGGGCAGCTGACAATACAAGACATAAGGAACAGCTGCCCAGATGAATCCTTTCACCACTTCAGACAACTAACAAAGCCAAAAAGAAATATTCCAGCTTGGGCAGTATTTAAAAGATTTTATAGCTGCAAGGCCAAAATTTCAGTCTATCAAAAACTCTTTCACAAAGTACATTAAATGAGTAATTGGTTTAGAAGGAGTCGGACCAAATGCACAGCAAAAGTATCAACCATTCTCCTGAAACTCTGCTAACTCCCCCCACAAAAAATATCACTAAAATAACACACCCTGTGCCACCAGTTGTGCTGCAGAGCTCTGGAGGTGCCTGTACAGCGGCTTGGCCCACCTCTGGATGAAAGAACCACCCTGATGCCCTCAGCCAGGGCTTGTCCCACATCCCACATCAAGCACCCCAGGGCGTTGCTGTCGTGTCCAGCTTTGCACACACAAACCGGAGCGTGGTGGGACACGAGGAGCATGTTGGTTATTTTAATCCCACGCAGGGACATCGAACAGCTNTGGAAGTGCAGCTCCAAACCCTGGAGCTTTAAAACCAACACCCGGCCAAAGCTCCGGAGAAAGCGCAGACTTGCTGTAGCCTCAAGGACAACATCATTTTGCCATCAAGAAGCCTACGGACGACAAAACCGGCTCTGAAAGATCTCCTCATGTCTCCTGTCAGCCAGAGTTTCCATCAGTGTCACAAGCTGTTCAGAGCAACAAGCTTTAGCTAAGCAGGAGCACGGCTACACCCACACAGCCAGGAGAAGGTGTGTGCAGAGCGGGTGTTTGAACAGCCATCCAGGGACCAGCACTCCCCCCATCACAGGGGAGCTGCTGGAAAAGGGCAGCAGCAGGTTTTAGCTAGCAGAGAGCAAATCCTCCATGTGCCAAGTACGTAGGGGGTTGCCAGATGAAATGTGTGCAGCCATCTCTTCATTTTGCTGCTTTTTATACTGAAGAAAAAAAAAAAAGGAATTATTTAGGGTGTTCCTAAAAGGGGAGGAGGATGTAAAGTCCTCTTTGCAGGGTAATTAGAAGTGGACAGGGGAAAATGTTCCGGGGTCTCATTTATGGGGCAAAACCCCATGATGGCCACATGCAGACCGGTGGCACGTGGGAGTTTCCCATTACCCATTTCCTGCATCTCATGGACAGAGAAGGGGATACGAAGCTTAAAAAGACAGAGCATGCCAATAGAAGCAAGGGGATAACTCTGACGAGACCCACACAGCTTAATCTGTATTAAACATTCAGCAGGAGCCCAAGTCTTCTGCAAACCAAAGATAAATGAATGTTAGAAGTCCAACTCCAGCTCACCTTTGTGCTTTGATTAGCTCCAGAGGTGAAAATGTCCTTATTTGCAGAGCTATAGAGGCGGGCAAGCAAATAAAGGTGCAAACAAGCTTGAAGTAATAGGTTAAACATATCTGCAGGACTAAGAACAGCTTGGTGGGAGCAGCTAAAAGGCATCAGGATGCACAGGGAAAAAAAACCAATGTATTTCTGAGGAATAGAGTCCGGATGCAGAGCAGCAGCAAGAGGAAGAGGTTGATTTGTGTGTGTTTAAACACGGGGGTCCCCTTTTCCCAGTGCATCCCAGCTTGTGAGTTGTCCAAGAAGCGTTTGCTGCAGGTGGGGCTCTCTGGGCAGCTCTGCCCCTTGGGGCAGCCAGGGACTTGTGGTCATTTTTCAGTCCATCTTAGAGCTGGTGTCACTTGAAGCTGCTTCAGCCTTCCTACAAGGAGGCAGAAAAGGCTGTAACAAAAGCAGGTGGTTTCACCAATAGAGATCTCTCCTGGTAAAGGAAATCCGCTTTGCAGAGAAAGTGAAAAGTCAGAGGATTTGATTTATAGGACAAGAGGTACGACGTATATTTTGCGAGGGGGAGGAAAAGGTCATTTGCAAAGCAGCTGAAACGTGTGGTGAGTTCACATTTGCTGCCATCTGGGTAACGCACAGGAATAAAGCTGCAGTGCTATCCCGCTTTCATCAATAACTTCTTCATTCCCAACATGCAAGTTCCAACATTTTATTGTCCCTCAGCCCTTGTCTGCATGGGGAGAGGAGGAGTTCCATCAACTGTGCTGCTAACCAGAGTTCAAACCCAAGTTACTTCATACTTGCTGCTGTTTTATCACAGAACCATAGAATCGTTTCTGCTGGAAGAGACCTTCAAGTGCAACTTTATTCCCTTCCCTATCAAAACCACTAAACCATGGTCCTAAGCACAACATCTGCCCAGCTCTTAAACACTTCCAGGGATGGTGGCTCCACCTCCTCCCTGGGCAGGCTGTTCCCGTGCCTGACAACCCTGCCAGTAAAGAAATTCTTCCTAATGTCCAGCCTGAACCTGCCCTGGCTCAGCTTCAGGCCATTGCCTCTTCTTTTGTCACTTGTCACCATGGAGAACAGAACCAACTCCCCTTCAGGGAGTTGCAGGGAGCAACAAGGTCTCCCCTCAGCCTTCTCTTCTCAAAGCTAAACAGCCCCAGACCCTTCAGCCTCTCCTCAGAAGAGACACACTCCAAACCCTTTCCTAGCTTGGTAGCCACCTCTGTACCCTCTCCAGCACCTCAAGGTCTTTCTTGTGAAGAGGGGCCCAAAACTGGACACAGCATTGCAGGTGCAGCCTCACCAAAGCTGAGTCCAGAGGAACGATCCCCTCCCTGCTCCTGCTGACTGCACTGCTCCTGATCCAGCCCAGGATGCCATTGGCCTTCTTGGCCACCCGGGCACCCTGCTGGCTCCTGTTCAGCCTGCTGTCAATCCACACCCCCAGGCCCTTCCCTGCCTGGCAGCTCTCCAGCCACTCCTCCCCCAGCCTGGAGCACTGCTGGGGGTGGTTGTATTTTAGAGCCCAATCGCTTGGTGACCGACCACCAAAAGCCTGGAAGATCTGCAGAGACATTTCTAGGTGTTCAGTCTTCTTCACCAGTCTACAAGTCAACATTTCACATCCCCCAGGCAACACATCAGACCTCTGCTCCTCCAACCTCCCTCCTCTTTCATTGCAAGGGGAGCCACCAATGATGTTACTCGTTCCCTTGGAGTGGAGCACACTCTGTTTTAAATAACTCACAAGGATCTATTTCCATCAGCTACTGCTCATTAGGGTTTATCAAGCTGGACCAAAGAGCAAGCATGGAAGATAATTAAAATTCTTATTTTCAGGTGGCAAGTATAAGGACCTCCCAGGGACACTTCCAGCCCTTCATTTTAAGGCTGAGGTACAATTTTCAAGGTTATTTTCTGAAATCATTTAATGGGATGGTTCTTTGTAATAATGCTGAGGACCTGAGCGAGGGGTTGTAGTGGGAAGAGAAGGAAAACCAAACTCTGCTGAGAAATTCAGGGTGGACAAATAAACAAAAGGACATTAATAGCAGGGTGTGATTAGTGCACTGAAAGCTGCCACACAAGCAGTTTTGGACTCAGCACGATCACTTTGTTGCACACAACTTCCCATATTGAACCATGGAGGTGGAGAACAGGGCACAGAGCCCACCACAGGTTCATTTGTTGTAGCTTTGAGGCTCCATCCCTGGCCGAGTTGCAAGGAGCATTATTCCTTCCCTCTCCTCTCAACACTCTTTTGGCATATTTATATCTCCAAATCCATGAGGGCTGGGTGTCGAGAAGGCAGGGACAACCTCTTTGCACTTGTGCCTTGTGATAGGACAAGGGGCAATGGATTGAGATAGAGCACAGGAGGTTCCACCTCAACGTGAGGAAGAACTTCTTGACTGTAAGGGTCACAGAGCACTGGAATGGGCTCCCCAGAGAGGTTGTGGAGTCTCCTTCTCTGGAGGCTTTCAAGACGCACCTGGATGCATTTTTGAGGCATCTGCTCTGGTTCTGTCCTGCTCTGGCAGGGGGGTTGGACTCGATGATCTTTGGAGGTCCCTTCCAACCACATTCTGTGATATCCATCCCTGGAGAAAGGTGCAAGACTTTTTGGAGCCACTACCAGATCCACCCACTTGCTGCTCCTCCTCTCCAGAAACCACCTGTGGAAAGGGAGCAGCACTGTTTCCACAGGCTTGAAACCATCACCTTCTCCACTGCTGAGCTGCTGACGAGCTAGGACTCGCTGCCCTCAGCTCATGGCACCGAGAGAAAGCAAGAAGCAAATTATTTACACAGGAACGACCTACTCAGCAGTTGTTAGCCTGGCTCAAAAGAGCTCACTGCTCCTAATGACATCTCCAGAGCTTTGCTGGGAGGGAATATTAAAGAGAAGAGCAAGAAAACAAGCTGGTTATCTTTGGTGACTGCCTGATGCCAACAGACTACAACTTGCTAAGCATTTTCCAACAGCATTTGCAGTTGACGGCTTGACATCTGGAAACCCTGAGGGCCTGGAAGGAGATGGGGGAAATTTCCATTCACAAAGGTTGAAGTGCATTAAACTGCTCTTGATTGGAGCTGTCTATAAAGGAGGCAAGAGCTGGCAAGCAGGTGTGGTTCAGAGACAACTTCACCTCTAAGGGGAAAAAAAAACCCAGTCTGGTGCTTGTGCTGACAGAGGACATGAAGACAACAAGGGTTAAGCACCCGTGTAATGGGTACCAGGGTAAGCACCACATCCTAACCTTACAGAGAGGGCTGCAGAGTCACACTGCAAGATAGTGCCCAGCTGAGAAGCTCCAGATCCTGGTAGAGGATGCTGGTCAGATGATCCTCCTGCTCAACCTCCCCTGCTTGCATGCAGGGTCCTGGAACGGTCAGGGTTGGAAGGGACCTCTGGAAATCAGCGAGTCCAACCCCCCTGCCACAGCAGGGTCACCCAGGGCAGCCCACACAGGAACAGATCCAGGCAGGGCTGGAAAGTCTCCAGAGCAGGAGACTCCACAACCTCTCTGGGAAGCCTGGGCCAGGCTCTGTCACTGGAACAGGGAAGAAGTTTTTCCTCATGTTGAGGTGGAACTTCCTCAGTTTGCTGAAACATCCCCCAGGATAGGGATGCAACCAAGAGGAAGGTTGCAGAAAAGTCACCTCTTCCTCCATCTGCCCACCCTGACAGCTCTGAGGTGAGCACCCCAAAACATCCCTACTGGTCAATGAAAATTTAGACTTCAAAGGCCTCACATGAGTCTTCAGTCAGGCAAAAGGAGAAATCCAAAAAGCAGCCCCAAACCCCCAAAACAGAGCATGAGGAAAGGAAATGAAACCCTCCAAAGCCCACCTGTGACAAGTGAACTTGGGATCTGCCCGGCAGGACTTGCACTCTGCTCCCCATGCTCTCCAACCTCCAGCAGGTCACTTCAACCCCCTGTCTCTCTTCCTCCGTTCAGCAAAGGACCTCAGAATGTGCTGGCAAAATTAGGAGGCAGCTACTCTCAGGACCTATATAGATCTACATATTCATATATTGTGTGCCCTCTGCTGGCAGCCTCATTTTCCAGGAGCACAAGAAAATCCTTCTGGGAAGGGCAGATGGGACTTGGGTCTTCCCTTCGAATGTAGGGAAATAATTAGACCCGATAATGAGCCATGAAACTAAAGCAGTAGCAACAGAAAAGGGAATTTCCTTCCGCACATTGCACAGTAGCAGGTAATGAGATGATGCCTTTTCTGATGCTCCTTGGACCAGGCAGGAGCTCCTGTATCCCAGCAGCCCCGTGGCAGCTCTCTCCAACTGAATGCCCAGCAGATTTTGGCTCCAAGGAGCATCCAGCCTTCTGATAGAATCACATCCCTGAAACAAATGAGGGCAAAGGGGATATTTATGTGATTTATCCCATCCCCTGAGGTGATGCCCAAGTTCAGATGCGTCACAGCGAGTATCTCGAATTTGTTGATGCAAAGCATTGATCAGATGCAAATACCCGTGCCTGTGAATGGACAGAGCTGGCAGAGGACTACACCTCACCTGCAGCAAGCAGTCCTGGTCTTCACAAGGTCATTTCAGCCACATTCACAGCCCTAGCTTTGCACTAGGAATATTTGGGCACTTGGATTTGAGTTGCCTGAATGCCTGTGCAATTCCAGTAGGTTTTGCTTTGTCTGACCCTGTTATTCCTCCCTCAGCATCCCTTTCGGCTCTCACATCTCACCAGTGGTACCCAGGGGGGATGCAGGGACCTCCTGTAGTCCCACACCTCCTGCTCCTGTCTTCACTGTAACCCCTGCATCCCTCAGGTCTACTCAAACCGATCACCAACAGGGTCTTCAGCCCCAGCAAAAGCCTCTCTTACTGCTAAGAACCTGTTTTCCAGGCTCTTTTTATTATTTTTTTCACCTATTCACACTCAGTTCTTCAGGCACCAGCATTGTCTTTTTGCACAGATGATTCACTTCTCTTCATCCACTGAAATATCCCCAAAACATTACTCAACCAAAAGCCAGCAGCAGAAGAAATACACTTTTCTTTTGTGGAGGAAAACAGTTCCCCTACCACCAACAACATTAAAAAAGAAAACGTATCAAGACAAGCAGCTTCAATAGGCCTTTGTCAGTCTAGATTGGACTGGGTCCTATTTTCATCCCATTATTCTTTCCTTCACAATTTGTCTGAAGCTTTGCAGACTGTGAAAGGCCAGTCGCTGCTGGGATTGCTTTTCCTCCTCCTTTCACATGGAGGACTCTGTTTGCCACTCTTCAGTTATATGAGCCACTCCTGAATGACACATCTGTGAATGTACTTTGCCAACACTCTTCTTTTTGGTGGGTTTGGGGTTTTAATGGGGTTTGTTTTGGGTTTTTTTGCTCAGCTCCAGCCCCTTCAGGATCCCTCTGCACCAATTCCCCTATTTCCAGGCCAGCAATACACCAAGGTCTACTTCCAGCCTGGATTATTTTCACCTAGCAGAACCTTCTGCCCCTTGTAGCACTGCCTGAGGTTGAAAACAGGGTGAGTCTGTCTGGACTCTGAAGGCTTGGGCTTGTTGTACTCTAGGTGGCCCTGCTCTAGCAGGGGGGGTTGGACTAGATGATCTTTCGAGGTCCCTTCCAACCCCTAGGATTCTGTGATTCTGTGATTGTTCAAGCTCACGTGAGCATCACAAGGGTCTCTGACCCCCCAAAACCAAGAGAAGAGAACAACAGAGAAAGGGGAAAGCACTGTACAAAGAGGTTAATGACACTGTTTAAACCAAGTTGTCTCCTGCAATAGTGCTAAATCCTTTTTAGGACCTTTCAGCCTTTAAAAAAACAGTTTTAAGACAATTTTTCTATTTGCCAGGCTTGCTGACAAACAATCAGCTGCTCATGGTGGTACCAGGAGCCCCATTAAAGAACAAATAAGGTCCATTTTCCCCTTTTCCCCATCCCTCTCATAAAATAATGCAATTATTTCCCTCCCCAGCAGTGGGAGCACTGAACAACCAGAGCCAGAATGGAGAGAGGAGAGGAAAATCATTTGAAAAGAAAGGAACAACCTCCAAGAGCAGCATCCCAGGAGGAGACAATAGTTGCTGGGAGAGATAAAGCACGTTCTTCATGAGATTACTGCACCAACAATGCTTTGATCACAAAAGCAAAGAGCAAGAAGACAGTTTTAATGGTCTGAAAACACATGAAAAGCTAATATAGAGAGCAGCTTTGATACACCAGACAGTAGCAGGGTATTTATTTAGTGACCTTTAACAAGTATGGGCAGTGTAACAACAAGATAATTTGATGGGAAAAAGAAAAAGAAAATAAATATATCAAATGAAAAGGAGATGGAAAAATTAACCTGAGAGCTTTGTGGCAGAGGGAGGAGAGAAGCAGCTGGGATTGAAAGGGCTGCTGTGCTGACTTCCAGCACGTTGAGGACTGAGCCCTGGTTATGGTTCCCAGGTCCTCAAATGTGGGAAGTCTGGGGAGAAGGAATCTGAAGGCAGCTTGAAGGGATGGATGGGAACAATGACGATGTTTTCTGGGAAATGTCTTCTAAGAGAGCTTTAAATATTAGGAAAAAAAAAAAGAAACAAGAGCAAGACGTGCATATGACAGAATCTAAAATCTTCTCTACAAACTGCTTAAGTTTGATAAACCAAGGGCTGTGGAAACAGCAACCACGTTTCCTTTTTGCAGGTGCAGAAGGGTGATGCAGCAGAGATCCCAAAAGCACAAGCATGTCCTGCATGGGGGCACACACCCCTCTCCCCAGGAGTACACCCTGGCCATTTGCTACCCACAGCCACTTCTAGGACTATTTTGTTCTCATAAGGCAAGAAATCCTTCGGTTCACAACAGCTATTTTTGCTTGAAAACTGTTTGAAGAGCACTTGCTATCTGCTGTTATCCAGTCAAGAGCACAATTCACCCCCTGGGAGACAGAAAACAACCCCAGCAGACCACCAAGGCCAACCCTTACCTCAAATAAATGGCCTGAGCAAATTGCTGCCATCAAATTTGGCTGGAATTTCTAAGCAGTGAACATCTCACCAGAAAAAAAAATAAAAATAAAAAACAGAAAAAGGAATAAAATAAGAAAAATAAACCCAGATCTCCATGATGAACAGTCACAAAACGAGAGCGTCCATCAGCTAATTTCTGCACTATGAATAATTCAGCCACATCTATTTAAAAACTTCACCTGAATAAAAACCCTATTGAAGAGATTACGTGGAGATAGAAGGAAGAGCCAACCACCAGCACTGCCTGAACTCAGAGGTTCAAAAGACATGAAGAAAGAGGTGGTGGAGAGATAAATCCAGGAGATAAGAGCCAAAGAACCTCCTGCCATTTATGGGAGCTGCCCAGTATGCAATCTTTCTATGGTGGACCTAAGTTTTTTTGGGTAAGAGCTGCCAGTGCTTTGCCCCATCCCTTCCACATGCAGGAAGAACAGCCCCCGGCTGAGTTTGACTCCCTGTGCTCTTCCTTGAGGTTCTTCTTGAACCACGGAGGCAGGAAGGATGCATGTCAAAAGCAAACCTATTTTCCAACATTTTCTACTCCCCTATTTCTTTCACAATCATTAAAGAAAAACCCCTGCAATCAAACAGGCTCCCTCCCTCCAGCTCCCCACAGTCACCTTCTTGGGATGTTTGGTAGATGATGGAATGAGACCCACTGAGGCAGTAAAGATCTGGCACTGCTGGAATAAATAAACTCTGCCTCAACATCTTCCACTGAAGGAGTTTTGCAAGCAGAAGAAAAAAAAAACAAAACAGAGCACACCCAAATTCCCAGGACTGCTGGAAACCCATCCATCACAGCCACCAGAAGCCCAATATTTCCCTCTCCCTTGCATGTGCAGGTGGTGGAGGCAGTTGCCTTCACTCATCCAAACTTTACATTTATGTCTTCCTAAGCAGAGCTCCACTTCAGACCACTCCAAGCAAGGCTGTTATTTTTCCAGCAAGCTCAGCACTTCTCAAACTAGGATTTTCAACCTGAAATGGGGTCATAAAACCTTTTTGACTGGGTTGCCAGCCCTGGGCAAGTTCATGTTTATTCCAGATAATCTGCAAGGCTGAGTTCAGGGAGGAATTCTTGTTGGTATGGCAGGATGGCCAGTCAAGCATATTTTAAATTTATCTTTGTTGGCCAGCAAATTTGTCTGCCTCTTCTACTGGCCTGAATTATCTTTTCTTCAGGGCTATGAGGAAACATCTGCAAAGCCTTATGCTGGCAGCAAGAAATCATAAAACCCCAACCTAATCTGTTCCACTGTTCCACAGATAAGTGTGGCGAGGTGCTCGTCTGGAACAGCGGGAGCAAGAGCAGGTCAAATAAGACAAAATTGATTTGTGCCCCTAAGAAATAAGGTGAGAGACCTCCCAGGTCTCTGTACCCCCTGCTCAAGCACTGGAACAGGCTGCCCAGGGAAACAGTTTAATCACCATCACAGGACGTGTTGAGAAGTTGTGGAGATGCAGTGCTTAAGGAGTGGACTTGGTAGAGTTAGGGCGATGGTTGGAGTTTGAGGCCTTAAAGGTCTTTTCCAACCAAAAAGGTTCTGTGATTCTCTTCTGCTACCCAGTGTGGTGCCTGCATGGGGAAGGGCTCCAGTTCTTGGCCAAATCTTCTTGTTTCAGGTAACACCAGCACAGAGCAGAAGATGTGCAGCATGAGCCCCACATGCAACAAGAGAACCTTGAACAGTAGAGGTTGGAAGGGACCTCTGGAGATCATCGAGTCCCTGGACCAGATGGAAATCCTGATGCCACTGGGCTTGGGGTTGCCTGGGCTGCTCCCCAACCATTTTTCTGGTGTTGCAACAGCCAGAGAAGCCTCCCAAACAGGCAGCATTGCCAGGGACACATTTTGCTTTAAGGCTCCTTTCTGTTGCTGCTGTGGTCTCAGGGAACATTAGTGGGACAGTGACAGAAGCCTCATACATATTAAACACATCGAGGGTGAAATGCTTAACAAACCATCATATTCAGAGCCCTCTTTCCCTCTCCACAGTCATGTCTATCTCGACTTACTGCTGCTCTACAGAGGAAGGGGCAGGATTTAACAGTCTTTATTAGTATCTCAGCTCTTGAATTGGTCAAAGTGTTATTCGTAGGGCAAGTTAAAGAAAAATAAAATAGAGAAATGCAGCACAATGAAGAGAAACAGAGGATGTTCCAGCCAATGAAAGGGGTTATGTGCAGCAGTGTGTGCCTGGCCCCTTTGTCACCTCTGGAGAGGAGCCACCACCCTTTCCCTCCCAAGCCAGCCTCATTTTTACTTCCTTGCCCTCCCTCGTGTCCCTGCTGCTCTGTGAAGCAGTTTGCTCCGGGAGCTTTGGGATTTCATTCCCCTGAGCAGCAGGAGGGGCACCAGTACCACCAGCATTAAGACAACAGTGGGACTGCACAGATGTAGGCTGGAAGTCTCCAGCATTTCTGGCGAATGAAGAACTGCTCCTTCTTTGCTCCTTTCTCTCCCCTTTTCTTTCTGTTAACTGGGGCTAAAAAGTATTTTGCTGGCTTTTATCTTAGGTCACCAGAAGCTCTTCTTGGTTCTTTTGCTGCCTGACATTGTGCCCAGACCTGAAGAACTGGCTTTCAGGCAGAGGAGGATATTTTTCCCCACCAAAATGCAACTTCACAGCCTTAGACTAATAAGTAAGAAAAGGCACCAAACACTCCCCAAGTTTTTATGCCTCACAAGTCACTCTTTAAAAAACCCTCCTGGACCTAAGAGCTTTTTTGCTTACTACTCTGGACCAGGTTTTCTTCTCCCAGTGTTACAGGACCAGAGAAGTACAGGGATATTTGAGTCCTCTGCTCTGCCTGGCAAAGGCCAAACCTGGTGTCCTGGTTCCTGTGTCCATGCTCAAAATGGACAACTAGTTTTTGAAACAAAGCCTGGTAGCAAAAGGATGAAATAAAATCATTTGTCCTAAAGAAATCTTCCAGAAAGAGGCATATTTGTAGTATACAAAGATAAATGAGTGAATGTTTCTTCCCATGCTTGCTTGGAAGGATTAAAGCAATTCATTCTTGGTTCTCCCCCTGTTTGCTTTTCTGATTAATCCCACATCTTTTTCTCCACCTTTCGTAGTTTGATGTTCTGCCTTCAGCTGGAAAAGGCTGAAAGGCAACATCTGCTCCCAGGATTTTTCTGGCTCGGGTAGGAAAATTCAGAATAAAGCCCATTCCCACCAGCCCCAGCCCAGACACAAGGTGTTCCACAACACATCCACCTTTCGAGGGGCTCATTAAAACCAGACCTTCTGAAACTTGGAGGCTCACCCTTCATTACTGACTGCACTATGCTGGAAGCAGATTACTCCTAATTGGCAGAGGGTTACACTGAAAACGTGGCATAACTCCAGCCTAATCCATGCAAGGATTGCCCCTAGATTTTGGGGGAAGCAGTTTTTCACCCCAGAACCTCTTTGAAACAAATCCTATTTAGGTCAGCAGTGACATTTGCCTTTCTGACATAGTAGGCTAAATGCCAACCAAACTGAAGCACCTTAGTTTGAGCAGTCAAGGGAGTTACTTTACAATTCTATGTAAAACACCCATGGGGACACCAAAAATAAAGAAAGAAATATGCAACCTGCTGTGCTGAACTTCCAACAACTTCTTCATCAGCACCAGTTGAATATCAGAGTTTCCACTCCAGAGGAAACCCAGGTTACTCCTAAAAGAAAACCCTGTTAGCCCTGTTTGGAACAAAGCTCCACACTAAGGCTTCCCATTACAAGACTCAATTCAGCAGAAGATATTTGAGCTCTTGCAGCTATCAGAATATGCATGAGAAGACCTTAAAGTCCAAAGGTAGAGCTCAGCTGTTACCAAGTTGCATTTCAGTCTAAGTCAGGGGGTTTTTACGGTGCATTTTCAAGAGAACAAAAGCATCAGCTCAGAGAAAAGCCCTGCCCTGGAGACTTCTGGCAGTCAGCACACACTGCAGCCTTCTAGGAGGGGAGGGTGATGGTTCTTCAAAGTTATTAAACTGATGTTCCTGGGGATTTGATGGCTTGGTCCACAAGAAAAGCTGGCTGAGTGATAAAACAGAAAAGAAAACCTCTAAGCCTCAAAAACCTGGTAAATTCCTGCATCCCTCCAGCTCTTTTGATGGGAATTAGGCCATCCTGTCCACAGGACTGGTTATTATTCACTCAAGAGGGTCTCAGTGCTGCCCAGGGACTGCACACTCAGAGCTTTGCCCCTACTCTCCAGCCCCAAGGAATTAAGTGCACGTAGATTTAGGAGCAGTTATAAGCAAGGAACTCCCAGGATCACAGGGTTTGCACCTGCCCTTCCTCCTCAGCCAGGATCCATGCTCTCCTCCTTGCCTTCTGCTGCAGCAATGCCACTCAGACTCCACATCAAGGCTGTGGACATCTGCTGCCTCTCCAGCTGCTCTTCAGTGACAACCTGCCAAGCCCTCATTCGACAGTCAGGCAAGGTTTACAGCTTGTCAGACACTGCAGTGGTCCAAGCAGAGCCACTTGGACATGGGGAGAGGGTGGTGGGACCAGAATCAAAAGTGGTGAATGATTAGATGAGGCTGGATTTATGCTGGGATCCCAATATTTTAGCAGCTACTTGCACTTGCTCACTCACCATCCTGGTGATTCCTGATATCCACACACAACTCCAGGGCCAACAAACCCATAACAAACTCAATGTCTCATAAGGAAATGCTCCAAAACCAAGTTAACTTGAATAATAGAAAACATTGAGCTCCTTCCTAAACCCAAATTACTGACAGCAATTGATCAACCCGTGTAGCTTTATTAGCATGGCCCAACTGCAGGTTCCTTCCCAACAGCAACAGAATCAATAGCTTAATAGTCTTCTTGGCTTGTTTTGCTTCTGGTTAAATGCCCTGATTAATCCTGCTGAGGTCACTCAGATGAATGAGTTAAACCTTCACAGACTTGAGGAGGAGGACCCCTGGATTTTCACCTCTGAGCTTGGCATGAAGGCAGCCAGCACCCGGCAGGGTGAGATGTGCCTTGGGAACACCCCAGCCCCCCAGTGCCTTGGGAACTGTCCCCATAGCATCATTTTCTGCTAAAGGAGGGAGGCTGAGGCAGGTTTGCATGGACACGTGCCTGAAGACACCCTGACAGGTAGCACATCCTCCGAGGAGATGTTCCTCAAGACATTTATCATCTCTTTTCCACCCTCTTTCCTTCCCTGCTCAATTCTCACTCCTGAACACAGCCTGCCACCATCTGATCTACACTTGTTCTCAAGCGATAATCTTTAAATATTGATCGCCCATCACCAATAGGCCAAGCCCAGGAAAGAAGCTGAAGGAAATATTGCCTGTAACTAAGCTGTGACAGATTGGAGGGGGCTTTGTCAGCCACACACCAGATCCCCTGTTAAGATGTCGCTTTCCAGATGAGAGAGCTTGCTTCAGATGTGCCCCATCCATCCTATGGATAAGATGTCCCCAACTTCTGTCACATCCTTGGAATCTGTTAGAAGGTGGCAATGTTTTTGTGCCTCCTTCCTAAGTATTAATCTCCTGGAGAGGCTGGAACAGCTTTTTTTGCAGTGTGACCTGCAAGGTAAAGATGGTCTGGGAGTCTTTTTGTTGCTCAGGTCCAAAGACCGGGTAAGGAGCTGGGCTGTTTGCTCTTCCTTCTTGGAGCTAATGGAGGTGTGCAGATTTATGGTAGCTGAGGATATAGCTTTTGATTCCTGGAAGACTGCAGAAAGGACAAGAGGTGGTAGATTTATGATTTGCAGTTACCAAGGAATTGTAACCTCTTAGCAGTCAATCTTAGACAGGTAAATGGCAGGGGAGAATTTGGCCGACTGGGAGGAGATTTGTACAATGCTAGGGAAGAGATACACGTGGGAACAGACTCACCACCAGGCTGGATGTGAGAAAGCTTAACATCTCCCATGTCTAAGGTGAAAAACAAGGCAGAGGAGGTAAAAAGCCAAAGCAATAGCTCACAAATCAGTCATCTTTGAAGTGGCTCCGCAGGGGCTGGGATGATGGAGTTGGCAGGCAGGGACACTTTCACTGATTACAACAACTCTTTAAGGGAGAGTGATCTCACCACTCCCAACAAAGCCCCCGTGGTGCTGCAGACAGGGGTCCCAAACTGTCACTCAGTGGTCCACCAGCTACTTCAAAGAGTCACAGAGCCCAGCACGAGTCCACACCTTTGATGTTAACAGATCTGCTTCCACATGGTGGTGTGGAAAGGGCTTTATCCCTGTGATTACTCCACCAAAACCACAGGGAAACTTCTTGTGTCTACAGAAGCTGCCAGAGCTCTGAGCTGCTGACTGGTGAGGCAGGGCAGGATGGAGTCAGTAGAAGCAGGCACCTGCTCCAGACATCAAAGATGACCAAGAAAGGACCACAAAATTGCCTCCCCCCCATATTTCTAGCCATGCATTTGGGATGGAGGAAGGATTTTCAGCATCAAATGAGCTTAGTTACCTATCTGAGATTAAGTCTTTTCCAGATGGGAGACATGTACTTGTCTGCATGTCATATAACGTGTATTTAAAGCCTATTCTAAGGGTATTTTAATTCAAGAGGGTTTAAACTCACACACTGCACTGGAGAGTATTTCATCCTTGAAAGACTCCTCTAGATGGGAAACTTTTCCTACCAAAGGTTACAAGAAACCAGCTCCTGACATTTAATCATGGTGATTTGCTTCAGCAGGCTGGTATAAAGTACCACTCAGCATAAATAAAGACATCAATCTGGCTGAAGTTCCCCCAACTGCTCCTGTTTCACAGGGCTAATGATGAGTAACCCTGGCTGAAGCATCTCAGGGACAAGAGGGTTCTGATGGTGAATTTGGGGCTTTCTGTGCAGGCAGCAAAATAAACACCTCCTAAAACCAGCAAGGAACAAGACTTGACTTCTGCATCAGGGCAGCCGAGTCCATCACAAGCTGTAAGGTGGCACAGCAGCCCCATGAACCCAGTGCCAAGTCCCATCTCTCTGCACTTCTCCACCGCTGCCATTCTCTACCAGTGCCTGAACTCCTCCAGCACAAAGCCCAGTTATCAAACTGGTTCCAGTGCTTGACACTTGCAGGCCATGCTGCACCATTAACCCACAGGCTCCTGGCAGGGATTAGCAACCATCTAAGCTACAGCTTTACCAAGAACAGGAGGCAACAACAAGGAGAAGCTCAAAGATTCTCTGCTCTCTTTGGCTTTTAGCAAGATGACAAGTCAGCTGGGCTGAGAATGGACCAAATGAGGGAAAAAAGGGACTTTGCTGCTGCTCCTTTCAAAAATAACAGCAACCTTCCTGAGCTCATGGTAAACTCACACCTCACAATAAGATAAAACAGAATCACCAACTTCTTTACCCCATTTCCATGACGTTTTCATGCAAAAAATACAAACCCTGGTTTTATTAGGTGCCAAAATGCATCCTTGACACAGACCAGGAACCCAAGTCCTTGGCTTCTTCATTTAGGAAGACAGACAAAGGCTGCATTCCTCACTCTGCCCTGGAGCAGGAGGTAATTAGTAGCTTATTGTTTTAAATCCTAATAAGTGTTTCCCAAACTGACTGTCCATGTTGGACATGATGTAAGTGATTCTGAAGAGAATGGGGTTTGGAGAGTGGTCTGATCAGGTGGCCACGAGAGCAAGGAGGCTGCGCAGCGAGCAGCTTGCAGACTTCACCTGGCCCTTTGCAAACCCCAGAATGAGCTACCTAGAAGAGTTAGTCCCTTCTCTTCAAATCTTCATAGGTAGCACAAACCAGAGCTTTGCCAAGGTCCTTGTCAGGGCCAGCACACTGAGGAGCAAAGTGGCTTCACAGAAACAGCCAGGAGGACCCCTTCTCATTGGAGATGGGCTGTTGTAGCTCCTACCCAAACCCCCCAGGTCTAGCAGGACTCCTGGTTTCTCCAGCAAAGGAAGGGAGGAGAGTTGTGGTTTGATGTAAATTGATGCAACTGCTTCTCTCAGGTCTTACCTGGCAGTTTGTGGTACCTTATGTGGGCTTAGCTCATGGTTGGAGCCCTTACCCTGCCCTGAACTGAAGGCACAGGAGGATGGGGGGAGCCTGTTTCCCTCAGGCAATAAATCTTTAAATCAAAAAGCTCAAACCTGTGTTCTTTAGAGCTGCAAAAAGCAATTACAGCCTGATTGAATGTTATTGGTACCCACGGTCTCAGCACAGCTTGTTTTCCAAGGTACCAATGGACAGCAAATAAGTGTTTTGTCACAAATCAAGACTGCCCTAGAAAAAGCCAAAGGATGATCTGCAGCATCCACAGTGCCACGGGGATTCATAGCAGCAAAAGCCTCAGGGGCAGCGCAGGACAGAGAGGAGACACATTCCCTCCCCGTGCCCAGCCCTTAGTATGAGGTTGAGTAACCTCGGGCCAGATCTCAAGCAGAGCTCTGACAAGAGGAGGCAGATGCTGGGTGCAGTGCTGAGTTGATGCTGTGTCAGCTTCAGGACACCTGCACTTCTGCTCAAAGCGCTGCTCTCAGCAGGACTTCCACATCCCAGCAATCAGGATCTGCTCTTCAAAGGCAGGGTTGCAATTGCTACGCCACCTCTCAGAGGCTTAATCAAACCACGGGTTACTGTTGGAGGAGATCCCACTCCATCCCTGGTTAGATCAGCTCATCTCTGCACAAATTTCCTGAAGTGTTGGCCCAACTACAGCACAACACTTGCTGCATGGGCACTTTTCTGCTGGGTTCTTTCTCCAGCCACACTGGAAGGACCCCAAAAGCAAAAGCTAGCAGGTAGGAAACTCCCAGCAGCATTTCCCCCCCTCCCTGATCTAGTGGAAGCACAGGCAAGAGGAAAAGCATCTTAGAAGGTAACTGAATAGCAGAAGGACACAGTAGACTGGATTTCAACTACCAGTTTTCTTGCCCTCTCCTACAAGAGGGAAATCAGCTGGAAGGGGAGTGCTTGAAGCCCTACAGCAGCTGATAGTGGTTCCTCAGGATCATGTGAAACCAAGCGAGCATGGGGAGAGAGGGCAGGGGGATTCTTGAGCAGCTCTCCAGAGGCTGCAGATTGACAGTGCTGCAAAGCCAGGGAACTCCCTTAGCAACCATGTGTCCAAAAAAGGAGCCTCCAACCCATGCAGGAACAAAGTCATGACTGATCAGAAGTTCAGACTCCTAAGAAGAAAAAAAATTTTGCTACAACCATGCTGAACCACCTACATTTTCTAATCCAGAACCAGCTTTCTTCAGGAAGCCTCTGACCTTGGGTACAGGACGTGCTGAGTTGGGTGCCGAGGTTCTGGGAGCATCCAAGTGACTTTGCAGCACAAAGTCAGACAAGGCTTATGGAAAAGTTACTCAGGCACTTCTGAGCATATATCCATCCCTGCAACTGTAAGGTGCCTGGTCTTGGTGCTCACTTCTGCCTAAAATATTTATGTGCTAATAAAGGTGGGGCCAGAGCAGCCTTTGAGGTCACTTAGAGAGATAAACTCCTCACTGCAGCTGAAGTAGCTGAGGCAGCAAGTAAGCCAGCAATGATGGAGAGCAATTAGAATATGCCTATGGAATATCCTACACAACAACATTTCCTTGATATGCTAAAAGAGCCCAGAGAGCAAAACAAAGGGGTTTTGCTAATTCTTTCCTACTCCATTACCCTTGCAACCAGGAAAGCATGTTAAACACCTTTTCTCGCCGCTTCCTGTGTGTTCAGTTCAGCTCTGCCTTGTCTCAATAGCCTAAAAGCCTGTTTTTCCCCCCCTTTAAAAGCCAGCTTGCCTGCCAGGTAGCTTCTCTTAATCTCTCAGTCTTGGCTAGAAGCCTCTCTAGGCTGCTGAAAGAGATAGCTACTTACCCTTTGTTCTTGCAACAAGAAAAGCCTCAGCTATCAAATTGTTCCAGATTCCTTTGTAGTCTGAGAGACTCTAAACCAGAAAGAATAAAACCCCCCTCCGTGTATCAGTCTAACAGATTAATAGCTACCAGGGCAAGTGGTTAGATCAGTTTATAATCATACCACACCTCTCTACAAAGCAAGCCTTTTCCACAGCTGATAGCTATGAGCCTTGGTAGCAAAGTCGTTGACCTTGGACAACAACCCTGACATCCTTCCTCCTGTCAGTGGTGAGCCCGAGAAAAGAGTCAGATTAAACTGGTGCTTCCAGCCATGGTTCAGCCCTAGGGCTGATGGAAGAGGTCCCCAGGAACACAGCCAGCTCAGAAGCTGAGGGCTGCCCTACCCAGCCATCCTCCATGAGGATGCTGGACCAACTAGGGTATCCCACCAGGATGGGCAGGGGAAACACATCCATCCTGGTCCATATTGGTCTAGGGCTGTCATTTCCTTTCTCAAGGTTCTCTGTGCCCTGCAGCTCCACAATTTAAAAGGGTGCATGTGGCTGCCATGAAGGCAACACTCATTTCTACAAGCTGAGAACTGTTCCCAGCAGTTGCAAACAGAAACAACGCCCAAGCTGCCAGTTACAGGAGAGGCAAGGAAAACATTTTTCTTAGGAAGTTCTCTGTAGCTTACAAGGAATTTCTTCTAAAAGTCTTTTTCCAAAGTGTTTTGCAGAAAGCATTCACCATGGGGAGTGGGAAGTGGCACATCTCCCCTCCACACGTCCTCACAACACCGTTCTCCTCCTTGGAAAGCAACTCACCTGCAAGCTACTTCTACACCAGAAATATCCTGGCCCTCCAGGCATAGACCTTTGCATGCTTCTTGTGCATGAAAACCCTCTTGTGCATCTTGAAAACAAGAGTCAGAGACAGTCCCAAAAGAAAAGAAACCACAGCCAGCTGCAGTGAGCTTTTTACAGCCCTCTAAGAGCTGCACTGGATCTTTGCTGCTCGAGTAGGGCTGTGAACAACTCCAGCTGCTGTTACTTTTCAGAAAAAAAGGCCTTCCCAAGAACAGTTCTTCAAGTTCAACCTCAGTTCAGCGTGTGTCAGTTTCTGAAAGTGTGGTTGCTCTTCTGCTGCTCCATTACTCATCATCAGGGGCTCCAGGAGCACACCGTTCTCCTCAGAGCTGCTCCTTCCCATGGTGCAGAGGCACGTGGGTCTTCTCCCTGCACCTGGATCTTCTCCAGCAGCTGGAGCAGGCTGTCCACACCTACTACTGCTCCTTTTACAAGTGCAAAACATTTCTCTGGTTTCTGAAGCAGAATAGCTTACAGGAAGAATTTAGCAGAGTTTGATGAAGGGCTCTCTGCTGAGGAGCAAGGCTGTTCCTGGGCTGAACAGGAGCGTCCCCGTTTCACGTGAAGGGACCATGCTACAGGCTGTAACCCAGGGAACCAGCAGAATATTCAATGAATGGGTTGGAAGGGACCTTAAAGATCATCTCGTTCCAACCCCCTGCCATGGCAGGGACACCTCCCACTAGACCACATTGCTCAGAGCCCCATCCAGCTTGGTCTTGGACATCTCCAGGGATGGGGCACCTACAGGTTCCCTGGGCAGCCTGTTCCAGTGTCTCACCACCCTCACAGTGAAGAGCAGCTTCCTTACATCCAGTCTAAATCCACCTCTTTCATTTTAAAGCCATTACCCCTTGTCCCACCACTACATTCCCTTGTATTTTACAAAGGTACCAATGAGCTTCTGGAAGCAATCTCAGCCTTGGGCAATCCATCCTGCTAGTTCAGGCAGATCCCAGTGCTCCAACTCACTCACTCCAGCCAGGCTGAGGTAACAGGTTGATGCTAGTGTCACTGCACGCTGTAATGAGCTACACTGGGCATCTTTCTGCTCTGACACTACACCTTTGATTTCTCCTTGGTTAACAACCCCTCCTCAGTATGTATCAGGATCAACAGCTTGGGAGGCTCAAGCAGGCAGCATCCATCCAGCTTTGGGATCTGGAGCAGCAGGTTAAGCTTAAGTGTTACCTGACAATTACTTCTCACATCGAGTTGATATTAGAAGCCTTGGAAGTGTACATGGGTTTGTGGTCCAGGAGAAAGTCTCCAGGGAAGCAATTTGCTACAAATGCTCAGCTACTTAAAAATATTTATATATGCTAGGAAAGGATTAGACTTCCTTTAGCATTTTCTCTACATTTAAACCTCATTTAATGCAGCATTAAGCTTCAGCTGCAGCAGATCCATTCTGAAGTTGTAAAGGAGACAGACTTTTGAAACAGCAAGACTTCAGTACGGAGAGAAGACCGATTGCACGTTGCTTTCTAGACCATTTTAACAGAAAACTAAAGGATGTCTCAGATCCTCAGTTCAAAAATCTTTAGAGGATACTGTTCCCAAACTAGAGAGCATCACAAAGACACGGGCAGCTAGAGCAGCTTTTAAAGGTCAGAAGAGGAGACAAGGACAGCCTGCCTGACATACCACAGGAGAGGTGTTGCCATTGTAGCTGGGCACCCTCTCAGGAGACAAGTTCCACATTTAAAGGAAGAAACATCACCATATTTGCAAACACTGATGAGTCTCTGTGCAATAGGCAGCATGGTGAGGGAAGGAGCACCAGGACTGCAGCTTGCTCTGCTGCTTGTGGACAGGAATGGTCATGACCAGCTCTCAGAGTCTGGGAAGGCTTTGGCGTGGCTCCCTCAAGATGAACAGGGTTCCACAAGAGGTTGGGAAAGGCATTAGAGGTGCATGAACTCCATCAGCAGGAACACTGACCTCCTCTGCTGCCCCAAGCCCCAACAACACAGTCCCAGAAGAACATTCTGGGGTAGTTACAGAGCTCAGTAAACCACTGTCAAGATAAGAGCTTGATAATGGAAACCTGCTGCTTTGATGTGCACCACACAGTGTGCTCCTGATCCATGCCCCAGCTCTGGTACCCATTGGGCAGAGAGTGCCGGGTCCTTTGCAGGAGATGGAGCTGCTGGGGGCAGCTGACCACAACCCTGGTGTGCAGGCAACTGCAGCTGCTCCTTAGTATGGGAAATAAGATTCACAGCAATTTCCAGGCAGCTCAAGTCTCAGGAGACTCCTGTTTTCCTACATTTGTCATCAGCCTTTCCCACCACTACCCAAACACTCCTCCAGCAGGCAGCTCACACACTAAGAGCTTGCACACTTAATAAAATTGGGTTTCACAACTAAAACACGCAGTGTGTTTCTCACAGCTCTAACCACCATCCAATATTGACTGTTCAAAGAGCCATCAGTGACCTGAACAAAACCAGTTTTCAAACGGTGAACAGGAAAATACACTCCAATCTCTTTGAGCCCAGTTACATCTGGCTCCAAGCTAACTGGCAGATGGGAAGAAAACCGGTCAGAAATGCTTAAAAATTTAAGCTTCTTGCATTTGTGTTGTCTGTAAGTCAGGAAAACACACTCAGAGTGAGGTGAGCAGGTTCTCTTTATAAAGGCACTCAGTTTTCAAAGGCACTGGGGCAGAAACATGCCCTGGAGAGACACATAACGTGTTTACTGCAAGCAAGATGAGCTCCTGCTATTCTTTTCTTGGCCACCTTCCTCCCAGCCACAACCTCCAGCCTCCCTGGACACACAGCACAGAGCAGCCAGATGCTGCAGCCCACCCCCATCTCCCAAGGGTTAGGAGAACTGCTCATTTTTATGGTAACAGGCAGAAAACCAGAGGCAAGCAGGAGCACAGGAGCATTTAGTGAAGAATCCCAGCCCACGTGGCTGCTCTACGCACAGCAGCGGGTGGGTGCAGATGCCTGACAGCCAGGATGTACCTAGATTTGTGGAAAGCCTGAGTCTCTCAGGCTTGCTGAGATACACTGGCTGAAAGCTGAACTTCATGTGGGTCACTCTCTCTCAGACACCACAGCTGTGGGTCTCTACAGCCCCTGCCCCAGCCCAGCTGAAGCTCAAAGCACCAGAGGCAGGTCTGAGAATGGCCAAACTCTGTCCTCTCTCAGGATGCTCATCCTATAGTATTTTGGATGGGGATAAATTAGGGGTTTGCAGAGACTCATTTTGGGTGGGAAGTCCACTGCCACAGACACCCCCATTTCTTACCAGAGGGCAGGACTGGAAGCAGCCCAGGCACAAAATACTTCTCAGCCTTCTTGGCAGAGACACTAGGTGAGCAGAAAACCCTCACCTCTGAGCCTGTGCACAGACCACCAGTATCTCTTACTTGAACTCCCTTCCCCTCCCCTGAATTTCATCAAACCTTTCCTTGTTGCTGAAGGAGGGAAGAAGCTCCAGCTCAGAAGCACATGGGGATGCTGTAGCACCAGACCTCCCATCTCTTCACCACCCCCTGTTGCACCCTCCCCTCTGGCCACAGAGATACCACACCAACCTGGGGTTCCTTCAGGGATCTTTCATCCTCTTCATATTCTCCTCCCAGGTTAAGGAGCAAAGCCCACCAATGAAAAGCCACCAGATAGGAACAGGTCCTGCTTCTCCAAAGCCATCAGCATGAAATCCCTCAGCTCCACACAGCAAGCCAACCCCCTAAGCAGCCAACTCAGAGACAACAAACCACCTGCAAATCTCTTCTTGCTCACCTGCATCCCCTTATAGACCCCCCTGCCTTTCCCAGCAGCCCACTGCTCCTGCTCCTGGGGAACTACAGCTCCCATAGTGCCTGACCATTAAGGTTTGCATTCCTGATGCCTGGTTTCAAAGGGAAAGGGCTCAATGAAAGGCTGAGACCAGGTCCAAGTAGCCCTAGCTCCCCTTTCCAGGCCGATACATGATGATTTTACAGAGGTCCCCTATTCCTGCCTTCCATATTCCTGCCTTTTCATCGAAAGGGTCTTGAACACATGAAATGCACCGAGGAACTTAGCGAGGATCTCAGTCACAAAATGGGAAATGTGGGCTCTGCCAGCTGGAGGGAGGAGTTTGAAGACCCTGGAAATAGGTTTATCATGTAACAATTGTTGTTTGGGAGCCCTGGGGTGTTAAGTGTGTGCCTCATTGTGGAAAATCGTTTCTACCGTTCACTCAGTTCCAGGAAAATAAATTTCTGTGGATCAGGAGAAACTAACTGTGGCAAATCCCTAACGGAAGGCAAGCCAGAAAGCTTTTTCTATTCCTAATTATGCTGTGTTTCTAAACTTTCCCCTATGGCATGCAATATTAGAGTTCTTTTAGCAGCTTTCCCCGAAGAAAACGCTAACAAAGGAGGCATTGTTACAACACTGATGAGTGCTGAAATCACAGGCAATACCCTGGCTCTGAGCCCACCAGCCACGGCAGCCAGGATGGCTTCTTAGAATCATAGAATCATAGAATAGATTGGGTTGGAAAAGACCTCCAAGATCATCAAGTCCAACCCCTGATCCAATTCGAATTCCTATATCATGGCACTGCCTCTGAGATGCACGGGGCAAGCTTCAGCCTGGCTGGAGAAAACACAGATTTGGAAGAGTTAAACTGGAAACACTGGTGGCAGGAGTGGCCAAGAGCCAGTAAATGCTTTACATCCCTCTGTGAATCAAAAAATGTGCCAGTGACCTTTGCACTCGCCTCTCCTGCTTGACCTTGCTGAGAGCAAAGAGAGGTGAAATCTCCCCCCAAAATACAGGAAACATTTCAGCTGAACAAGAATGTTGAACAGCTGATGCCTCTCACTGTCCTCAAGTGTGACGACTGGTTCCACATCCATCCCTACATGTCTGCAACATCTTCTGTGTCACAGCATCCATGGGTTGGAGCCACCCCCGTATCGATTTCGTTATCGATGGCGTGCAGCCCCTCCGGGCAGTTCTCTCTTGTCATACGCAGGGTAGCTCTGTTACATCAGTGGCCTGCTCATCTCCAAAAGAGAGAAGTTGCTTCTGTGTGGAAAATAAAATATTGCCCATGGGAGACGTGTTCAAGAGGTTGGAACAAATTCGTTCATGCACCAGCAGATCCCTGCAAAATGCCCTGGTTTTATTCTGTGCTGGGGAGCGGGGAAACCAGCTGTTTCCTCTGCACTACTAAACTGTCACTCAGAACAAACTAATCTTACCAGAGTAGCTTGGAAAATGTTATTAAATGCAGCCCGTTATTCTCTAGCTTACATTTTCTGCATCGAGCACAAATAATAGTTAATGTTAATGCACAAAACCATCCTGAAGTGTAGTCAGAGAGCAAGGGAGCGTTTCCTACGCCATGAGGGATGATAGGAGATGTGTGCACAGCCTGGCCAGCTGTTCTCCCTTTGGGGCACCAGGATGCTTTTTGCAGTCTTGCTCACCAAATTATTTCTTCAGGGAGCATGAGGAAACTGGATGGACAGAGAAGTGGGTTTGCTGAACAATCTGGTTATGCAGAGCCTGGGCCAGAGGTGTGGGATCTCCAGACCTTGGTTCATCCTACTCCCTGGGTAATCTTGGCAGTCCCAAGGATGTCCAAGGGCACCTGAGCTCCTTCCCAAATGCCAGCCAATCTCCCACTGCATGTCTCATGGCCCAAGCCTGCTTTAGGAAGAGCTTTATTATTAAAAAAGCAGGTACAGCTTCCTGGAGCAAGGAGCAGGAGCTTGGGTTGTACACCCCTTCGTTTGGAGGCACTGCAAGTCAGCTCACCCCAAGCAGCTGTCTGCAGCAGCAGCAGCAGTAGATAGAGAGGGATGGTGGAAGGAACAGAGCCCAAAGATTTGTTCTTATGTCCCTGCTCAGGCTGAAGCTCTTTTGGCTTCCCTGGAGAAGAGCATCCATGGGGAGCTTGATCCTGCGTGGATAGGAAGGACCATAGCCCTGATCTGGACACAAGTGTGGCTTGCACTGGCACCTTGCACGGTGAGCACCCCAGCACCTAAGACTGCAGCTGGAGGCCAGCAGAGAGGCTAGAGCCAAACTTTCCACCATAACCCCATGGTTAAAATAGCTTCATGTCAAACAGCGTGGTTAAGATCTCGGGCACTCTGAGGGCTCGAGCAGCACTTAGGTAGGATGGAGACATTAAAGTCCATCTCCCCTGCTCAAAGCCCTTTATCTGATCTAGCTCTAAGTGTTACAAGTTTCAACGCAGAAATCACTTTTCCACATTACAAGTTTCAACGTAGAAATCACTTTTCCACTCCTTCTCCCTCTTCGGAGTCAGATCTTTGTTAATATCAGGATGGGAGAGAAATCCGGAATGTTTTCCGAGAGTTTTATCTCCTTTCCAGGCTCATTGGAGCGGGTGAAAAAGGAATATTATTGTACATACATCTCAGGGCTGCCTCAATACATTTATTTTTTGGCAGGAGACAGGTTGGGAAATTTGTATTTAAATGATGACTTGAATGGAGTCTGGGCTGAGGAATTCACTGTTTATGAGCAATTTCCTTTAAGTGTTTGCTTATATCAGCGCTGCTATTGCTTTTGTTGGAGTTTGGAGAAGGCACCACTCTTTTTAACAGCCATGGGAGGGGGGGGGAAGGCCAGGGTGGTGGTGGAGATCTGCTTAATATGCATTCTTTGGGGTTGAGCATCTGCTTTGAGAGGCTTGGTGTTTGTGAAAGCTGCTGAATACTAAAAATTAGGAGCCTTTTCTAGCACCTCAGAATAAACATTTCAAATTAACAATCAAGCTACATGAATAAAAAACCCAAAGCAACCAACCCAACAACATAATCCCTGATGATGCTGGTCTCCTCGATCCTATCAGCTCCACTGAAATCCCCCCTGGGAGGTGGCAAGAGAATGAAAAGAGAAAACAAATTTCAGGTCAGCCCCAGGCATTTTGGTTTAATTGAAAATATTGAAATAAGGTGTTTCAGCCTTGTTCATTTTCATATGTATTTGTAACTGGATTCTCAGCTGAGCTGAACAACAACTGTGGAAAGAGCAGAAATCCCTCCTGGAAGGTGCTTCATCCCTCAGCTCCCAACACCCAGCCTTAGGATCAGGTGCAGATACGTTCAATTGCCTAACAGAAAACTCTTTGCATTCAACCACGACCCCACCCCAAGTGGACACAATTTGTTGCTGAGTGACTTATTCCAGTTCATCTCTCAAATAAATGGGAATAAGCTACAAGGTTTAATGGCATCAGGCTGATCGTGAGTCTTAAAATGAACCCTTGCAAATCTGAAGAGGGATGAGCCATTTTTTTCTTGTCCCTGTCAAGCTCCATCATTTTCCCACCAGCTTGGTACCGTGGGTTTGAGCTGCTGCTGCTGCTGGGGGGGTGAAGGGGTGGCTGGCTGGAGCTGGGAGAGGGAGATCACTCCATCATGTACCTACACAGCTCCAGATGAGCAATTGAAATTCCTCCATTGTATATAATTCACTTAGAATTGTTTGTGGAAGGGAGGAGGGAGGTGGAAATGTCATTACCCTGCTTAATGACTCAACCATGGAGCCCTCCTGGGCATTTCTCTTTCTTTCTCTATCTGTTTTGGTTTTATTTTTTTTAATAAACAAAAATGTGCTTGATTGTGAAATTTAAATATTTAACAACATTTAGTTGCAGAGCATTTAGCAGCTGACTTTTCAACCTCGCTCTCTGTTTCCATTTTAATTTTGTTTGCTGTGCAGAGGAGCACTAATCCTTCCTTAATGTCCCCTCCTGGCTTCTCCCTTCTCCTTCCCCCTCTGCATTGTTTGGTGGGGGGGAGGAACATCCCACACATGTCTCTGTCTTTTTCCAAACTCAATTGCTTAAACAAAGTTCTTCCCTAAAATGAAAGGGGTTCCAGGCACAAGTGTTTCCAAGAGCTGTCTTGCTCTTAGCCCAGACACAACTAACATCTGGATTTCAGACTTTTCTGAAGTCTGCATACGTTGCCTGCTGTTGCAAACCCAACAAATGGCAGCATTTGGATGGGATGTGTGGGAGGAATAAAAAGAGTAACAGACCTGAGCCCCTGGAGCCCTGTGGTACCCGAGGCTGTGAGAAACAAGGGACAGCACAAGAGGAACCGGCCTCAGGCTGCACCAGGGGAGGTTTGGGTTGGACCTGAGGAACAATTTCTTCCTCTTGAGGGTTGTCAAGGGCTGGCCCAGGCTGGTGGAGTCTCCATCCCTGGAGGGGTTTCCGAGCTGTGGAGCTGAGGGACGGGGATCAGTGGTTCCCTGGCAGTCAGACCTGGATCAGAAACCAATCTGGCTGGTGTTTGGTTCTCTGAAGGGCATTCCCAGCGTGTTCTCAACACATCTCCTGTCCCCACGAGTGTATCGTTCTGCTCTCACCTTGGGATGTTTACACGTGGTCTGTATTTCACCGACTTGTCCCAGAAGAAAATAAATGTCTGTTCAGTTTGCTGTCTCGACAAAGGTGAGCATCTGAAACTCAGCCACGGAGGTGGGAATGCAAAGTGTGTTAACAAAGATAGCAGAAAGAGCAGCAGTTGAGGGTTTATTCAATTAATACATTAATACTTACTCCTAATACTATTTTTACTAAAAAGTAGCAGTACAATTCATCCAAAGTCCTTGACTTTCTAGAGCAGATGGAGGAGGATGCGTAATAACACTCGAGGAGCTTGGAGGTAGATCATTTTTGGATTCAACCAACAAGAAGAAAAAAAGCAAATGAATTTTTGTGCATTGTATTATTTTCTAACCCCTCCAGTTAATTACTTCTGTGGCCAGAGTGGCTTTCACAGAATGGGTTTCACGATCGTTTTCAAAGCCACGGGAGGAGCTCAGAAGTTGAGTTAGGAAAGGTTTACTGGGTATAAAAACAAGCCACAAAATGCCACTTCTTAAAAATGCAAGCCTCTTCTTTCCCCTTGGGAAAGGAAACCAGAGAAGGGATATTGCTATGAGTCATGGGATGGAATTGGGGAAGGAAAGAAATCATACTGAATATCAAGAATAGCTTTTTAACACGGAGATGAAGGAGGCTGTGGAACAACTTCCTGAGGGAATGATAAATAATCCATTGTCATCCTAAGTGCACTTAAGCAGTGTTTTTTCTACTACATGTCTCAAAGGTCTCCAGAGAGGATGGACACACTATTTCTGTTTTATTGGTGGGGAAACTGAGGAAGGGAGAGCTGCCCAAAGTCAGAGCAAGCAATGGACTTGGAATGCTGGTAGCCTGAAACCTCGTGATCAAAGTGGCAAGCAAAGGGCAATGCAGAGGGACTGGGTGGTTCTCAGGCAAGAGGGTTGGAGCAAATGGCCTTTAAAGGTCCCTTCTAAGCAAAACCAGTCTATGATTCCACACTTATTCTCCCTAGGCTGCCAAAATGCTATGCTTCATTAGCCTGGAGCCAAGAACCCACAAGCAGCAGAGGTTGTGAATACTTAAGGGCCAGTTCAGCATCACCAAGTGCCTTGTGTCAGCACTGAAGTCACGTACAGCAGGTGCAAAACCATCCTACCAGTGAGGGATTTACCCCCGCTGCTTTCCCGTGCTCTGAGTAGGTGTAAATGGCTCTACAAGTCGTCAGGTTACAAAAAGAGGCTGGGGAGAAATCTGCCTCCAAAGGACTATTTATTCATTTTAAATGCAGTCCTCCCACAACACAGCAGAAGTGCAGTGCTCTCCTCACCAAGGGGTGCATGGAATTCCTGGCTGTGGAATTTCTTCACTGCAAGGGTTATTTCTTCACTGACAGGGTTATCAAACACCAGAATGGGCTGCCCAGGGCAGTGGTGGAGTCCCCAGCCCTGGAGGCATCTAAATGGCACGGGGACCTGGTGCTCAGGGACCTGGTTTAGTGGTGAGCTTGCACTAGATAATCTTGAAGGTCTCTTCCAACCCAAGACAATGTGAGTCTGTGGCAGATTCCAGGGAGAATCTTCTGTGCTATGGAACTGGTGGGGTGAATGAAAGGTGCTTCATCTTGCCAACAGCACAAACTCTTCCGTGGGAGTCCCGAGATGCATTAGCCTGGCACTTTGACAGTTACAACACCTGCAAATGAGCCTTTTCTTCCCTGCACCTTGGTTTAAGCCAGATGCCTTCAGCTGGTGCATGTCAGTTGAGCCACGTGCTCACTGGCCAGGGGCTTGCACGTGGTGACCTCTCAGCCTCATCTTCTGATGGGAACACAGCTTTGCCTGGAGAGAAATACCAACAGGTACCTTTTTGCCCATAAGACTCTATTCTTTAAGCATATTGGAGGTCCCAAAAGCTTCCTTGGGACTTTAAAAGCATCTTAGCAACTGTGTCACTCACCATGTTGTCCCTAGTCCTCTGGGCATGAAGAGGAAAGGGTCAGATCTGGTGACCTTTTCTTTCTTGTGATAGATGCTTTCATCCAGAATTAGGACACCAGCAACTGAAGTGGTAGCAGAAATCAGAACTGGCTTTAAAGGTCAAGTGTTTCATGACTCAGTGCTCAACCCTGACCCAAGATTCCTGCAAAACCAGGAGTAGAAACTCCAGATGTCCAACACCCTGTCCTGCGAGCACTTTGCAAGGTCACCCCAAGCACCACGATTTTCCCTCAAGCTGTGTCATGAGAAACAAGATCAGAAGAGAGGCTAATGATGGATCTTCATCCCAAGGCTTGAGCGATGAGGGCGTGCATTTCAAACCTGCAGAGCAATTATAGCAATAAAGCAAACAGAGGGACATTAAGCATTTGCTGTGGTATCAGACAGCAAAAAAACCAAAAAAAGCAAAGCCATGTTCAGATGCAGCAAAGGCAGGGAGATGATTGCTCACAATGAATACATCAGAGAGGTAAACATTAGACAGAGTGCTGCTATTTAAGCTAATGGACAATTTGAGCATGAGAACAAGAAGTATAAACTATCTAGAAGCTAAAAGGATGTTTTCATTCTCCACAGAAGGGAATTTCGAGACGAACCATTCAGTGGTGAGGCCAGGGAAGAATGAATGAACCAGGTGGATAATGGGGGTTAATATGGGATGGGAAGGGGACTGCTGGATGCAGCAACAGGGAGCTGCTCTTCAAGGCTCAGGCAGCTCTTTCCGCTCCCATTCCCATCTTACAAGGGCACTTAAAGATTCTTGCTTTTATCTCCTTTATATCTCCTTCTCTTCCCTGTACTTCAGCCCAGCATCCATTCCACACTCCTTCAGCACAAGTTCTGCTGGTGGCAGCTCCATGCTCCTGGGAACAGCATTGCTGGTGCAGAACCTCCCCTTGGCTCAGCAGCAGGGCCAAGGGAGGGTGCCAGGACCTGCTCTTCTCAGCTGCGTGGCCAGAGGGGCTCTTTCTGCCCTCGAGGTTGCCTGGCAGACAAGTTGAAGGGTGTAGATAGTTCTAGGAGGTTGTTTTTGAGGGAGAGCTGGAGCAGGTTTCCTTTGCCTCCTAGTCAATTCCCAAGGTTTCAAGCTGTGTGTAATGTTAACTCCTTTTTTATTACACCTTTAAAGTGCCTTTTTGGCTCGAACAAATTTACCCACCCTATCACAAAGCAGATAAGGAATATTAAACGTCCCAATTCATATGCAGTTTAAAAATTTGTCCTGTTTTATGGCTAAATCAATGGGCAGCTTTCTGAAAAAAATAATGTCTCCTCCAGATAGAGATGCTCCTCGCTTTGTACAGCTCCTTGCTGACACTGGTGTCAGGAACAGGGAGGTCAGATCCTTGGCTGATGCAAATTGGGACAGTCCAACCGATTTAAATGGAGATTCCCCACCTGATAAGACAGCCTTTTTCTCTTAGGTGATCAGCTCTTTGCTCGAATTCCCCTTGCAATTAGGAGGTGAATTGCTGTTGGCTTTAGCAGAAGCTGGTTTGGGCTGTTAGGTGGAAGTTAGCAATGCCATTGCCATCTTACTGCTGTGGGGAGCAAACTACTTGGGAAGAAGCTTTGGAGCTGGGATTGTTTTCTTCAAGCCAGATGACATACCATGTAAACGTCTGGGGCAGGAGAAGTGGGAACTGGCTGCCAACAAAGATGCAGAACAGGGGCAAGATGTCCCAGCTGGGCACAGGGAGAAGCACACCAGGCACTTCTAAAGGTGATACTGACCCTTGGCTTGGCAAGATGGGAGTTTTCTTAATAAAAAGATCACGTAGTGTTCAATCTCGATGCCTCCGAGCGCACTTGAAGGCTCTGCTGTACAGACTGCGGTTGGTCTGTGCTGGGAAGTGGTGACAGAGCCTCTGCAAGCCCCAGAAAATCAAACATTTCACTTTGGTTTTCATCCAAGAGGGTCCTCACTGCACCTGGAGCAACTTAGGGACGTTGGGGTACCAACAAGTTCCTTGCATAGCCTCCAGAGGAGACTTCTTTATCCCTGCACCCATCCATTGGTGAGGCTGCCCAGGGTGGCGTGGACAGCTCTGCTGTGTACCCTGCCACCCCCACACCTTCCCGGGTGGGATTCCTGGGTCACCACGAACCCGTTGGGCTCCGTTTCGTTGGAGCAATTTGCATACATTGCCCATCTGTTCCTACTCAGCATCGTTCTCCGGCCGCATGCGCTCGCATAAAATTCCAATATTTCAGCTGCAAGACAGGCAGGAAAATGTTTGCTTAGGAAAAAAACCAACCAACCAACCAAGAACCAACAAATCCACACCATTTTTTTTTTTCTATTGTGCTCGCATTTTACAGAAGTGTGTATCTTTCTGGAGTTCTGTAAAAGGGTGTTTTACAAGAATCTAAAAGTGGCTGAATTTGCCCTCCTCACATTCCTGGAACGTAGGGGAACCTGCCAACCTTGGCTCTGTGTCTGCAGCCCATGGATGTTATTAAATGACGAGCTGCTAACAGCTTCCTGCCGTACAGATGGCAGCTCGACGGCCTGATTTCGATCGTGTCATCCCTCCCGAGACAGGCAGGCTGAAAAAAACCCTCCAAGTAATGAAGCCACTGGCAAAAATCCCAAGGGATGGGGAGGAGCAGGGAGAGTGTACACGGCACCGCTGCTGAAAACGCCGCGAAGGGAAATTAATGAATATCCTTCAAAGAAACGATGACTATTCATTACTGAAGGAGTTCTGCAACTTTTAGACAATCTGGAATTGTTTTCCATCTATTAGCTCAACCTTCCAAGGGTGTTCTAAATCCCAATGGAATAATCAGTACGTGTGAAAACTGCGGGTAGGAGAACGTCACCTGCTTGGGTTCAGCACAGCTCCTCGCAGGACAGGCTGCCTGGCTGCAATAGCCACAAGAAGGGTTTATAATCTTAATAAGAATAATACTTGTGGTAACTAATTAGGGTGTTAAATGGCCCAGTTTGGGGAAACATAAAGTTTAAGAACACCTCAAGATCATTTTCAAGCTGAGTGCAGGGCAGGTGTTGTCTCCAGCTGGATGGACACCAGCACAAGTCTTTAAACTTCCCTGAGCAGGCTTATTTGGGGGGAGAAGAAACATCATGAGAGACTTCCCTGCTTCCCCACGGGCAGACTGGGGACAGGAGTCCTAGTTGTGGGATGCAGGTGGCTGTGCTGGAAGAGCATTGAGCTGGCTGGCTGTGAACCAGCCCCAGCCATCGGCACAGACGTGAGTCTGCAATCCCAGTGCTGCTGCCTGCAATGAGTTAATGTTCTCTGCAGAGTTCATAATTCATCATGATTCCCTGAGAAAACAGCTTCATCAGAGGTGCTCCTGAAAGGTTTGCTCTTCCGCTGGCCGTACGTGCAAGCATCTCCTCGCTCCCTGCTTTTCTCCTCTGCTCTTTTTTGGCTGGGCTGTTTTCTTGGCAGCGACCACAGCGCGCACCGTGCGCCTTTGCTGCCGGGCAGACACCATGGCAAGGCCGTGGGCAGGCTTGCAAATTGCTTCAGTTTGAACTGGTCGAGTTAAAAAGGTACTTCCTCCCTTCTCCCTCCTGCTCACCTTGCACCCGTGGGGCTGGTGTGATGATGGGGGGGTGCAAATTGCATCTGTGTGGCACTGCTGGGCAGGGAGTAAAGAAGTTCCNAATGCTGCTCCATCCACAGTGGAAGGAAAGATAAATGAGCCCTTCATTCATCTCAGCTAATTAGCCAGGAAGCTTTCCAGAGTAATGGAGATATATCTGCTGTTTCTACAACAGTCTTTTCTTCTTCTGACATTTGCACCATTAGGTAAGAAATAAAAAAGGCACCTGGGTCCTCCAACATCCTATTCTGGGTGTTTGAAGGTTGCTTGCCTGCCTGGAAAATCCTGACCTGGAGCAGTACAGGGGGGAATTATCCCTCCTTTGCTAGAAGACAACGGGAGCTGCAGGTCTTCTGCACTTCAAAAGCCTTTGGAGATGGCCACAGTGGAACAGAGGCTCCTCAAAACAGAGAGCCTCTTGAGAAATGCATCTGGCAGCTGAAGGCACGGGAAGATCACACTGAGCTTCTGCACCTCTGTTATCTTTATCCCAAGAAACATTCTATGATAACACAAATACCTGGAGTACCTCACTCACAGCTGAAAAGCAAGCCAGCCCTGGTGGAACAGGGTGAAGACAGCTCGAGCAACCAACAGCTGAACCACAGCACGGGGTTTTCACAAACCCAAACACATCTCCACGAAATGAAGCAACGTGTAGAACACAGAACCCCTCCTTCAACGCCAAGATGCAAAAAGGCAACTTCTGAGCACCCCAGAAAGCCTCCCTGGTGCTCCTGCAATGGGTGAAAGAGGTTGGAAAAGTCTGTCCAAGCCAAGCCTACCATGCTGCAGCATGCTGCTGGTGCTGGGCAGGTGCACAGGGGTGTCCACACTGATTTCTGCTCGTAGTGGGACTCGTTTTGCTATTTCCACATACTTTTATGGTGCTCTGCCTCTTTGCATAGCCTCTTCTTGCTGCCTGAGGCCCTGGGCATCATGATGAGAGTTACATCTCTTACTCCCTTCTCAGCAGGAGCAAGCCCTTAGAGGGGGAGGATGCAATTAAGATCTCGAAACCGTAGGACTTTACCTCATCTCAGTGGACACGGAGGAATTTCTGCTGTTTCCCATTTGTAGGAGGAAGGAAACCCAGGGCCACGGTGGGGATGTTGCTTAGCAACCGAGCCGGACCCGCGTGCTGTTCAATGCAAAAAAACCCAGAAGATAAAATGCATCAAACCCAATAAATAAATAAATAAAACTCTCATTTCAGACAACTTTGGGGGTTTCACCTGACACAGACTGAGCAGGTCTGCCAGGGTGTATCTGCAGCCTGATCAGCAAGGGGATGCCTCTCACTTGGCAGTGGTTTGCAAGCAGGGCTTTACCCTCTTTGGCAGCATTTTATGCTTTGTTAACTGCCTGGCTGCTAAATAAAGTGCTTTAAGAACAAAAAATAGTGGTCCTTGCTGCCTTATTTCTCACTTAAATCCAAAGAGGAGTCAAGCAATAAGAGCTTGAGGGGCTTTGGAGGGACCATGAACTTCCAACAGATGAGTTTTCTGTTGAGAAAAAGCCAGTTTGGGTGGAAAATATCCAGCCANACCTCTCATTTCAGTCAACTTTGGGGGTTTCACCTGACACAGACTGAGCAGGTCTGCCAGGGTGTATCTGCAGCCTGATCAGCAAGGGGATGCCTCTCACTTGGCAGTGGTTTGCAAGCAGGGCTTTACCCTCTTTGGCAGCATTTTATGCTTTGTTAACTGCCTGGCTGCTAAATAAAGTGCTTTAAGAACAAAAAATAGTGGTCCTTGCTGCCTTATTTCTCACTTAAATCCAAAGAGGAGTCAAGCAATAAGAGCTTGAGGGGCTTTGGAGGGACCATGAACTTCCAACAGATGATTTTTCTGTTGAGAAAAAGCCAGTTTGGGTGGAAAATATCCAGCCAAACACAGATTTGGACTGAAATATCATCCCCCAATATTCCTTCTTCCCATGCAAAATCCCACATCCCCATGTTGCTCTCCTGCTTCCTCAGGGGGTTCAAGGAGTTGATCCTGTATGAAGGTTGCACGCTTCCCAAACCTTCCAGATGCAGGTGAAATAAGGGAGATGCTGTGATAGGTTCAGGTCCCCAAATTCAGGACATGGCTGGAGAATTGTTGGGAGCTTTGCTGCTTGGCACACCTCAAATCAGATGAACTACAATCATTCCCAATCTGCTTCTGGTGAGAGAGCCTGGATGTCTTAATAGGCCTTTTCTAGCTCTAATTTCCAGGAAGCTTTAAAAGAATGTGACAGTGACAAAAAATAACAATAAAAAGACTGTGGAGCAGCAAGGCATCCGATGAATCTCAATTGATTTCTTTAGTTTAAATGATGTGACCTCTAATCCTGCTCTCCAGATAGATCAGTGCTGATGGCTCCGGGTCGGCATCTTGAAAGTGTCTTTCTCTGCAAGGAGATGCACTCAGAGGATTATAAAATAATGATAAGGATAATCCCAGACAAACAAAAGAAGCAGTCAAGCCTCTGGCTTTTGGTGTGTTGCTTTGAGTGGGCTGTTGTATTTTCTGCTTTTTTCTGCTAATTGTGATGGTGAATAAATCATCCTGGAGGGGGGACGGGGATGTTTTCAGCAGCACATTCCAGAGTTTGTATCACTGGCTTCTTCAGACATGGGCAAGTCCTGAGGGATTGAGAAGCAACAATGGTGTTGGAGATCCTACAGCCTTTACCTATTTGTAGGCGACCCCCTAGACCTTATTTTAAGCTTGGCCTCTGACTTGCCTGCTACAAGCAACACGAAGCCACTCTGTACATGTCAGGTTTCCCTAATCTTCTGTCCATTTGAGCTACACAGACCCAAACACGAAGCAGAGCATGTCTGGTGCACAAAAAGAACTGTCCTTATCTGCCTTCCTTTTAGCTAGGCATAGAAGAGGTCATTTTCATGATGAAAAGACCCAGGGAGAGATGTTAATCCATGTTTACAAGCAAAGGAGGTAAAAACTGTCGAGATGAGTTACACAACGACAAGGTGTTGAGAATTCAGCATCAGGGAAGGGTCCTTTCCACATGCACTACCAAAGCACAGCGAAGCACAGAGAGAGATTTTGTAACTCAGTGATTTCTTAAGTTGGAAAACTCCGCGTGAAAGACTTGACCACTTTCTCTTTTCCCCACCACAAGCACATAAACCTCCTGTCAGAGGAACACTGAGGTCCATTTCCAGTAACGTGGATGAAAACCACTCTGGGGAGGCTGTCTCCAGCTCTAAGAGGGCTGCTGCCCTTCCACAGTCCATTTTCTATCCCCCTGCTAACAGGGCTAGGAAATAGTGCAGTGGGTGGAAAGGATTCCCCAGTGGCCCCACGCTGATCCCATGGGAATGCCTGGAGCCTCAGCACACTCTTTTCCATTATACCCCCAATCAACTGTATCATCCTATCAGCAGTGATTCAGCAATGACCTATTGAACATAAATAATTTCCATCTGGGAAAGATTTCTGTACCTATTTCCCGAGCCTTGGGCTGGAGTGATGGGCAGAGTCACTCCCATCCCATCTGCATGGGACCTTGCAGCTCTGTGATGCCTTCACAAGGTGCTGAGAATTTGAAGCCACCAAACAAGACTGACAATGCAGAACAGTATGGGAGGAGCAACACTTCAAAGCCATAAATAGTTGCATTTGATTAACACTTTAAATGCAAAGATAATTTCACAGAATCCCAGCATGGTAGGGGTTGGAAGGGACCTCCAAAGGCCATGAAGTCCAACCCCTCTGCCAGAGCAGTGCAAAACTAGAGCAGATCACAGAGATCTGCATGCAGACAGGGCTTGAAAGTCTCCAGAGGAGACTCCACAGCCTCCCTGGGGAGTCTTTTCCAGTGCTCTGTAACCCTCAAAGTTCTTCCTCATGTTGAGGTGGAACCTCTTGTGCTCCAGCTTCAATGTCTATCTAATTGGAATTTTATGCTATTTTTAATGGCAATTGATTATTAAAAATATATGTGTTCTTTAGAGCCCTAACAAACTGGAACTGATGAATATTTTACTGCAGAGATGCTCCAGCCTCAGTAGATGTTTTTAATAATCCCAACTGGTGTTTAACACAGAGGAGTGAGCTGTCATTTTAAATCTAAGGAGACACATCTATTTGCAAATAATAATGGTGCCTATTGCATCCCACTGAAACACCAGCTGATACAATTTTTCCTCCAGGTTTGCTCTCAGCTCCACCCTGAATAATTAATTAGCATTCAACCACCCTAAAGAAGCCACCTCCTGACTCCCAATTAAATCTTCATTAGCCCGGAGAGGGCCAAACGTGCAAAGCATCGGTGCTGGAGGTGGGATGAGAAAAAAAATGAGTGTCCCTACAGAGGATGTACTGTCGGGTGGTGTTGCTGTCATCTAGAGGGCAACACACATTGCAGCTTCCTGGCAAAGCCTCTTAACGTGGCCCTTATTCTTATTGATTGCAACGCTGCTGCTTGGCCGAGCGCGCTCTGGTTCCGCTCGCCGGCGGGGAGGTGGCCAAGCTGGAAGCTGCTTTGGCTGCTCCATCGATTGTGTGCAAGGCTTTGCACTCCTCTGCTCTGGTTGTGCCTCCAGGCAGCATCTGCCTTGTGATGAGGAATGTTCTCCCAGCTGCCCACCCTGCACAGAGGATTTTATCTGATTTCTTGGGGGTGGGAAGTCCTGATTTGAGGATGGCACTGGATATATTGCTCCCGTTTCCCATGATTGCTCTCCCCTATGAAATGCTGTTGTATCACTCACTTTTGGGTGCAGCTTAAAAACCATAGTCATATACCCAGTCAGCTTTTTGGGGTTCTGTGTTTCACAGAACATCAGGGGTTTGAAGGCACCTTGAAAGATCATCAAGTCCAACCCCCCTGCCAGAGCAGTATCACCTAGAGCAGCTCACCCAGGAACGTGCCCAGGCAGGTTTTGAATGCATCCAGAGAAGAAGACCCCAAAACCTCTCTGGGCAGCCCATTCCAGTTCTGTCACCCTCACCATGAAGTTTTTTCCTCATATTTATGTGGAATCTCCTCTGTTCCAGCTTGCACCCATTGCCCTCCTTGTCCTACCATCGGTTGAGACTGAGCAGAGCCTGGCTCCATCCTCCTGACACTCACCCTTTACATATTTATAAACACTGGTGTGTTTTATTTTTCACTGACAGCATTACATGTCACCTGGAAATGGATTTGTGTGAGCTCCTTTGTCTGCTCCTGCTGCGTAGGTGTGTGTGTCTATCAACGGCGGGTGACATCAGGAGATTTAAAAGTTAATGACATCTTTTCAAAGAGAACCTCCATCTGGGTAATTGTCCTTAAAAATGAAACTTGAAATTTTAAATGGTGAAGTCCATCTCTAAATGCTGTTGAAGCCGGTGTCTGGCCAACTGCATTTTAAAGCCCTTTCCTGGAAGCCTTCCACACAATCTGTTATTCAGTCAGCTTCCTTGTTTTGCTTGGATTTGCCATCAGCTTTGTGTCTATAACACGACTCCCAGTTGACAAAGATGTTATTTTATCTAGCTCGCTCTATCTCCAAACTCATATATAAGAGGATTTCAAGACCCTTTTTCTCTCTCCTAGAATTTTCCTCACTGTTAAACAATCCTGTATGTTCTGGGAAAATAAAGCATGGAAAGGATGTCAAGCTGACACCGTTTTCCCTGCACGTGTTGTGTGAGGGACGTACCAGGACTATTGGCTTCTTGAGACACCATCCCCAGGAAGAGCCCTGGACTCCATCCCCCAGCCCTGCACATCTCATTTGGCACCAACCCCGTGCCCAGCTCCGAATTCCTATCATCATGCAAAAACTTGGAGGGTCCCAAGGCTGCACAGTGATGTTGGGATTCTCAGCTGGCAGGCTTTCCTCCTGGCTTCCTCCCCTCTAAAAAGGATTTCTGGTTCTGCCATCTTCCCAGAGAGCTGAGAGCTGCTGCTCAGAGCTTGCTTTAAAATATCCAGTGGAATAAAGGTGACTTAGATGAACTCTGTGACTTTTCACCCAAACTGAACCTGGCTGGAAAGTTTTGCTTCCCTGATTTTGATTTAGGGGAAACACCCTTCTCTCTGATTGTCCCCATTTTTCATTTCTTTTCCAGCTGATGGCTGGTGCCATTGCTTCATGAGAAATCTCCAGCTGACTGGGAGGACCAGACCCAGCAGAGACAACTGTTCTTGGGAGATTTCTACAAGTACTAGAGGAGGTCCTTCACTGGCAGAGCAATGTCTCCAGCTGTCAGTGCCTCTGTGACTGACAAGACCCACCAAGGGCAACGTGCCCTTGCAGCCTCCCCCCAGTTCTAGTTAGCAGATATCCTTCTGGAAAAAGAATTGGCTTTTTTTTTCAGCCCCAGACCTGGCAAGAAGCACATTTCCCTGCCAACCCAACATGTATTCTGTGCTGCTACCCAGGGAGGCAGAAGGAAATGGGTCAGTGGGTTTGCCAATTAAAATTTCAGGAAACTTCACCCCCCTTGACGCCAGCTGATAAGGCTCAATTAAAAATTAAAGGTAGTGATGCCTTTGCATTCCCATGGTTGAACCCCACCTGGCTTCCCTGAGGATCCTGTCATTGTCTTATTGCATGCCTTGGTGTGGA
>VWZY01005531.1:303834-317504 GCA_013399075.1 Chloroceryle aenea
AACCCCACCTGGCTTCCCTGAGGATCCTGTCATTGTCTTATTGCATGCTCTGAGGTGGAAAAGAACCAGCTCTGGGTGGCCACGCTAGTGTTCCCTACTGTGAGGTGGCCCCAGGGCCATTCAGAAAGCTTTGCAGAGCATAATTGATTCTAAACCTCTACAGCACGCACCAGGTAAGGTGCAGAGAGCAGTGACAGGAGATAATCCCATAATCATCTGCAGAAGACGACTCTTCTGACCAGCTGAGCAAGCAAACGGGGCTGTTAATCATAATTGTGTTCTGAAGCACTTAAAAATAAGCACTAGAGCATCCCAAGATGCACAGAGGAAAAAGAGAAAGCAGCCACCAGAGCAAACACGGCTCAGGCAGGAGAGCTGCCATGGCTGGACCCCCAGCCCACTTCTCACCCCACCTGCCTCTCCACCTTCTCACAGATAACGCCAGCCAATTTAATTTTACACTACAGCATCAGTTGTAGATTGGTAGAACTGCTCTGCATTTGGCCTGGAAATCAGGAGCACGTGGCAAGACTGAAGCTACTGGCTGTACTGCCAAGCCCACCCGAGAGACAGTTCCCCCATCATGACATCCTCCTCTGGAGGAGTCCTGTTGGGGTTGTCCAGGCACAGATGACATCTGGACCCCAACATATGAAGCGCTCCCTGTTTGGCTTTGGAAAGGCAGCAATGATGGGATTCAGAGCTGCCTTCTGCTGATGCCTCTCAGCTGAAGACCTGGCTCACCTGCCTGAGGCTGCAAAGTGGCAAAAGCAGGAGAGCAAAAGCCAGGGCTTTCCAGAAAGGTTGGAGCAACGGAGCTGTAAACAGATTTTTCTTGTTTGTTTACAATGCCCTCGGCTGTTCTTGCTTGTGGAAAGGGCTGACCCATCCCCACCCTTCCTGAGCCATTCATCAGAGGCAGCTCATCAGGCTCCGAGGGATCTGCTCTGCATGCTGAGATAAATGGGGATCTTGACAGAGCGAGGAGAGAGATTTGGACTGGTTTGCTCATCTACAGATGAGCCTGGCTTGTTCAGTCAGGTACAGTGCCAGAAGTGTGGCCAGGATTGGTGTCAGGAACCAGAGTCTGCGAGCGAGCTGAGGAGCAGCTGTCTGCATCCTGAGCCCTGTTGGCAAGGGGAAGACAACTGCTGACCAAGGAATGAGCCTTTCAGCAGCTGGGTAGGGACCAAGCTTGGTCAGAATAAAAGCTGTCTGAAGCTCATCCCATACCTCAGTGCCCTTGCAGGAGGGTGTCACTGTCCATAGGACTGGATGAAAGCACCCAGGTGACAGGAGGTACCAGGGCTCTTCAACAAATCTGCAAGCTTTCTTTGTAGCAAAGCTGCTCCTTCCTGGCCAGCTTCTGAAAAGCCTTCCCTGGGCCAGCCCACATGACAAAATAAGAGAGAGAGATAGGATGGCAAATGCATCCTTAGATGTCCACCTCATCTACCTCTGAGCTCATCTGTGAAACTCCCTTGCTAGTCTACAGGACAAAAAAAGGCATTTTTAGAGCATGATTCATTGACCTATTTTAGACAGCTCTGCAAGGACAGGATGAATCACCCTCTTGGGTGCCCACTTCTTTCCATTCATGGGGAGCTGGGATGACTCGTGCAGAGGCATCTACACTGTAAACCCCACCAGGGAGGTGTGGTGAGTGTTGCACACAGGGTCCTTTGGTGTCCCTGTGGCAGGGGTGGGTTGGACCAGCCCTGAACTCTGCTACAGTCCCATTTCATCTACAAAAGGGGGTGCAAATAGGCTCCCCCCATCTCTTGTATGTCTACCCCTCTCCTCAGTTGAGGGGTGAGCTGGGATCTGCCTGTCTGCTCCGCTGCCAGCACAGGCACCTGCTGTGCATTTGGTCTCTGAATGCTCTTGCAACACATCAGACCTGTCAGGCTGTCCCCCACTCTCCTGATGTCATCAGGCTGCTCTCTTGAGTCACGGTTCCACCACGTGAATTTGCAAAGCCGAGCTAGAGACTGAATGCAAACAACATTTCTGGTGAGTTCTTCCTGCTTGGTACATCCACCAGGTTGGAGAGGTCATGAAAAAACCTTTTTCTTTGGGCATTTTAGCACTTCCAACCCCCACCAGCTGGGAGAGTGAAAGCAGAAGAGGGATTTATAAATAGAGCCGCACAGGAGCTCGTATTGAGCTCCAGGTTTCCAAACTCCCTCCTCCAAGGTTAGGTTCAAGTCTTGGCTGAACATTCCTATCAATCGAACACTGCTTGCACACACAACACCTACCACCTTCCCCAGGAGAAACAGGAATTCATTAGCAGGAAATGTGAACAACTGAGGGAGTATTTTCTGCATGGAACAACCACCAAACCAAAAAATAACAGAGCTGTTATAATTTAAGCCTGGCACAGGGAATACAGCTTCAGCCCTCCTGGTGCCCATGAAGCCCTTCCTGCACAACCCCATCATCCAGCTTTTTGCCCAGCAGGGTCCCTTTTCCTTTTTGATAATAACCTTTGCAATACCTGCCCGCTTTGGCAGGCCAAGAAAGGCTTGTTATGACAGCTTTTTTACTGCAAGAGCCTTGGCACGAGGAAAAGCCAGAAAATTGGTGCTAGAGGCTGGTTTTGATGGACAACACGTCCTGGACATGGATTTGTTTACGCAGTCGGTTGCTGGAGCTAAGCCCTTCTCCTGTCAGTGCTGCTCCGTGCAACTCTGCATCAATCAGAGGAAGCAAAAGCACTTGCATCTTTTCTTTGTCAGAGAAACATGTAGACAGCAGAAGCCACCTGCAGTACCCAACGTGTGCAGCTGGGCATGGAGAAACACACCAGCCCACACACTGGGATGGGAAGGGTTTGGTCAGTGCCATGAGCTGGGACACGTCACAGCAGGAGGGAGCTCTGGTTTGTGAGGGCATCAGCACCTGCACTGAGCCCTGCACCCTGAGGCACCCTGTTGGGTCTCAGACAGTGAGCACCAAGAGCACATGGGCTGCTCTGGCTCCTAACAGACCACT
Organism: Chloroceryle aenea; assembly: GCA_013399075.1. Lineage (NCBI taxonomy): Eukaryota > Metazoa > Chordata > Aves > Coraciiformes > Cerylidae > Chloroceryle > Chloroceryle aenea. The sequence continues at coordinate 306,832 of VWZY01005531.1, forward strand.
GCCCCTAGAGAAGGGCTGGGATGATGCAAATTCACTTGGAATGAAGATATGGGGTTTCTTCTGGCAATGCAAGGGGTTTCATCCTCCATGGCAAAGTCGTGAAGAAAGCAGAAGGTAAAGAAACCACCAAGCAAGGCCAACCCAATCCCAGCTGGAGGCTTCCAGCCATTGCATAGGGTGAATCCAGCTTCACAGCCACATGTTGGGGACCAAGCTGTGCCCAGGCTCTTTGCCAGCAGTCACAGCAGGGAAAATATTCCCCAGACTTTCACCAAGGCAATTTTTTCCAAAGCTGGTCTTGTTGCAGATCCACTGCTGGATTGTCTGAGCTGCTTCTACCTCCTGCAATGAGCTGGGTGGGGAGCTTCACACAAGGGGGGGGATGTGTGTGATTTTATAGGTCACCAAACCACATTTGCAGCAGCTGGTGAAGTGCCAAAGGGGTTGATGCCATATCCACGAGCAGGGGAATTGCAGCAGATGATTAAGATGAGCTCTGTGCAGTCAGGCAGAATGGATCGACCCCGGGAGCACGTGCCCAGAGATGGTGTCCAAAAGCAAGGAAAGATAAGGTAAAAACTGGGCAATTCTGGAAGCTGCCTGAAGCAAGGCACATGGGAACTCATGGCCCTTTCAGGTTGTTTTTTTTCTAGCAACTTTTGCCCTGCAAGAACAGTCAAAACTGGAAAGTTTTTTCTTACCCACTTGTACCTCATTCATACTGAGATTTTGTGACTGAAAGCCCTATTTTTTTTCCTGTGGACAGAATCATTTTAGGTTTGGTTGGGTTTTTTTTGGTTGGTTGGGTTTTTTTCCTTGTTTCCTCTGTTTTGCTGATGGCATTTTGAAAGTGTTTCCCTTTCTCAAACCTATTTGCTTTGGTTGGTCACCCAATCCTCTCCTCTCTTCATCCTTGCCAAAAGAAAAAATCAGCTGGTAATAATATTTTCTCACTCTTGAGAGGTTTTTCATGATAGAGTTGAGAAAAAGTTGGGAAAAAAAAAAAGCCAGATTCCTCAACCTTGCCAACTTCTCCCATCACCCTATTTCCAAGTATTCTGATGAAACACCAGGAGATGATTCTCAGGACTGACATCAAAATGGCCAAGCAGAGCCCATAAGAGACAAACCTGCACCTTGGTTCATGCTCCTAATTATTCTGAAATAAGTCTTATTCCACTCTCCAGGCAGATTCCATAAGCTGACCTGTGCTGATCACCAAGGAAAGGCTCTCACAAGAAGACCCAATGCAAATAATTGCATTAGAAAAAGATCTGTGCCTGAGTTTGATATTTTTTTCCTACTCATACCAGTCAAACTCTGCCCAAATGTACTTCACTGTCTCTTTGGGCTGATTTTTTTTTAAATATATAGTTGTTTGTAACTAGTAATGAAAGCTCCAGTCCATTAGGATGATTGTTGGGCAAGATCAAAGGCTACTGATGCTGAAACCCTCAATATGGGCAAGGGCATAAACAATAACCAGTGGTATTTTTCTGGCAGAAGCCCCAAGAAGCTTATAATAAAGACAAGGTTTTTTTTAAAACCTTTTGAGTAAATCAATTTTCCTTCTTTTTCAAGGTTCCTGATTTAAGCAAAATGAAACTTGAAGCCACATCTATGCTGCTGAGCTTGAAACATGTTTTGCATCCAAGAGGGGAGTTGCACTGGGCCTCTGCTCTTCCTCCTGTTGAAGATCAAAGCCTCAGGCTGGAAGAGCAGGGCCAGAAGTTGGCTGCTGAAATCAGTCCAAGACAATGGTCCCACTGGGGAAGGAGACATCTCACCATCCAGCCATGGAAAGGGTTGTCCAAGCCATCACAATAGCTGGACAAAAGGTGCTGCTACTTGTGTGGTTGCCCCCGTAGCCCTTACACTTCACATAAGTGTACATCCTCTGCTCAGACACCTCAGACATCTGGGGGGTTGGCCAGACACCTTCCTGCACATCAAAACCCCCATGACAGGAGGGGTACACATCGCTCACTCCAGGCAGCTGATTTGCAGGTACCTTCCCCAGCACCACACAGAGCTGCCCTCTCCAGCTCAAAGTCTTCTAATCAAAGCTAGGGGCAGCTAATAAGAAGCTGATTTAGCAATTAGCTTAATGTGAATAAGGGGAATGTGCGTGCCCTTATTCCAAAAGGATCCCAGGGAAAAATATCCCACTAAGATTTTATATTTTAATTAGAAAGATGAAGGGGGGGAAAATGGAGCAAGTACAGGTTTTGTTTAGTAGCTTATAAAACCTTCTGGAAATTTGGGTTATAATGAATTCTGTCCTTTTTGTCAGCAGCAGCTATAGGGGTGCATTCCAAAGGAACGAGTCCGATGTCTCCTCAAGAGATACACACAAGGGCTGTAGTTCAAGTTGCTCACAGATGTATCTTTAAATCTAAAAATATATAACCTAGCAGAGGATGACTTCAGCAGCCTCACAGCAAGTCCAGGCAGGTGGTTTGTCTGGCTCCTCCGAGGTGTGTGAAGCCAATTTTATAAGCAGATGGGATAGGAAGTCCCTGGAAATCATGCAAGAATACCTGCAACAAGGTTTTTTGGGGGGGAATATAAGAGGTTTTGGTTCACGGTCTTGTCTCAATGCTCATGGGTTGTACAGAAGGTGAAAATCCTCAGGAAGTGCATCTTCACCACCACCTTGCACTATTAACTAACTACTGCCCAAAAACCAGCCAAACTGCCATCTCCAGAGCTCTCCAAAGGCTCTTCTTAACAATCCAGGCTTGCAATTTCTCCTCCACCCACAGCCTTCCAAAAAAAGCTCATTACACAGAGGACCTTCAGGGATTTCTCTGCCATATTCCATTGAGTCTTTACCTGAGCATATGAAAATGGCAATTTTTCTGAGGATTATACCTTGCAAGATATGAGATGATTTTCCCAGGGACAGCACAAAGCACCCTCATGACATAAAAGTCATCCTTTTGCAGACTCCAATAAAGAAAATGCAGTTTGCTTTATAGATCTATCAGAATTTGGTTAACTTTTGAGGATAAGGTCACGTGGAAGAACTCATTCATTTCTAAAAGATAATAACTATCTTGCTTTAGGAAAAAAATTAATTATTTGGAAGGATGAGAACTTGACCCAGACTGCCTCTTGAGTAGCATTGGTAATAATTCCTTCCTGTGTGTTGTCCCAAGTAATAGAGAAGACTGAGTTTAAGTATCAGTCACACCTCTGTTGAAAAACATTTGTTCAATTACCATTTCATCTCATTCCACTGCATTCTGGAAAACAATTCTTGTTCTTTTCACACAATTAAAGTCCTTTGTAGTTTGCCACAGCTAAAGCCTGCGGCTTTTGTTGGGTTTGTGTGTATTTTGAGGTTTGTTTTTTATTCTTCTACTGCCATTTTAAGGCAAAGTTCAAGCTGATTCCTTCATTTTAACTCCCTTTGCCTTCTTGTCAGTGTGGTTGGTTAATGGGCAGGGAATCCCTGATCCACTCAGGGAGTCCTGCAATTAATGTTGCAGGGTCGAAAGGAGGTTGCCTATAGCAACCTTTTCATTTGCTCGAGTGCTTTTGTGTGGGTTAATGATGAAGTACTGTCAAGGTGTATGCAAGACCCAAAAGCACTGTGTGTTATGATGCTGCCTAATTAAAAGTCCTTCCTTCTCTTAAAGATGGCTACTAATACCACATCTGGAGAAGAAAATGATGTTGGAGCCATTTGGTGGATTCCTGACCTCCAGGCTCCTCCTCTTTTTAATTTATTTGGCTGCCTCACAGAGGGCTCCTCTCCATCAGGACCACTAATCAGTCTGAGCTGGAAGTGATTTCAAAACCCTCTTGAATCGAAAGCCTAGAAAATAACCTGCTGAGTTTTATAACTATGATCAGCTCCCTGGAAACGTGCTCACTCCTAAATATTTATGTTGATCGAGCCACCCTCTGTCTGAACAAGACAAGAAAGGTCAAGAGCTCTTTCCTGCATGGAGCCAAGGAGGTGCCCAGGCTTTTTGGGCAGCTGTGCCAGTCCCTGGTGAAGGGCTGGGCAGTAGCTGGCCATGGGATGGGGAGTGGAGGTTTCTCCAGTGTTCTGGGCACAGTCTGGCTCACTAAGCCACATCCTTACACCAGAACATTTGGTTTGCATGACAGGGAACTGTGTTTTGAAGAAGCTTTTCTAGCTCAGCTTGCACCTTGCAATGGTGCAGGCAAGAGAAGGTCTGAGATAGTCGATCTTCCTTCTGGTGGTGGAGCCAAAACCACTGTCAAGTGTCCAGGTAAAGGAAAGGGGCTTGGGCAAAGCCCAGCACTGCGTGACAGCTTTGCAGGGACTGTGACACTGAAGATGGGGTCTGAAGTCTCAGCTAGCAGAGGAAGGTATTTCCAATACTCAGTCTTCCTTCAGATCACAAGTGAAACAAGAGGTGAATCTGGAAAAAACCCACTCTTGGCAGGACAACTCCACAGCACTCAGATGTGGTCAAATCCACAGAAATGAAGCATCTGGGGAAGAAGTCCACATGTTCCTACCCGTGGGGAACAGAAAGGCAATTTTTCCTCTCATTAAAATATACCTGCTTTGAAAAACTCATCTCCTTTTAATAAGCAAAACTCAGTGTCCTCTCCAGCAACCTTTGCACATAGCATTAATTAACCATGGCATCCTTTGACAATGCATCAAGCTGGCAGCAGGAGGGAAAATATGCCTTGACAACGTCTGAAAAGGCCAACTGTGAACCTGGATTCCCAATTGCCACAACTTCCAGCATCTTTTCTCTTCTTGAAGTTGTGCTGCGATGTTACTTGCACAACAAGCATAAAAAAAATAATACATATATTCCCCCCAAACAACCTGTGCATTTTCTAGTGGCAGAAACAAGAAATTAATCTTTCTCCCACCTCCCCTGGGCAGGACACTCATCCCATCTCAGAGAGGACCTCCTCCAAAGCTCCACTTGCATAAAAATAATGGAGTTTCTCTCTCTCCAAAGGTTTTAGTTGAAATCAACGGAAAACTCCCTCCATGTCAAGAACTGGAACTCAGAATGAGAGGCTGAATCAACAGAGATACCCTGAGGTCTGGCCTTCTAGTAATATCTTCATCTACAGATGGGAAACTGCTAATACCCTTTGGCAAATACACCTAGAAGCAAAGGACAAACTTCAGAAATCAGTATCAAATATTCATTCCATTAATGATGTAAATAAAGGCCCTGCAAGCCAGAGTGTCAGGATTTAATTAATGGAACGTAACACACTGACCCCAAAGGGCTGCCAAGCCCCATAACACGTGTGAGCATCACTCCCCCAGCACACACCAGCAACAGGGAAACACCTCCAGAGGACTGTTTGGAAAAGGCTGTGCTGTTATACTGAATTTTGGTCCTTTTTGGGGAGGAGTTGGTAATTCTATATGCTTTGCAGTGGTATTTTCAATATAAATAATTAAATCTGTGCTATGAAGCTTTAGCCCCTCTAAAAATTGTCTGGCTTTGTGTTTAATAACTAATTCTGGTTTTATGACAACAGCCTCTGGGGTGAGGTTTAGATGAAAAAAAAAAGAACAAACAAAACCAAAATTAAACTAAAATCTGTTTCCATTCGAGGCAAACAACTAAAGAGGAGCAGAGGTCTGGCTGCTACCTTCACATCCTCCAAGCCTGGCTGCAAAAGGGAAGCACCCCTGAAATCCCCCACCACCAGCTCCACACCAAGCCCAGCTCCACGAGCCAGGAGATGGGTTGTGAGCAACCCCTTGGGTTGCCCAGGGGATACACTGCATCCCCAGCCATGCCATCCCATACTGCCCAGCATCCCTCTGCCTGGTCTGGCCACAGGGCAGCACTGGGGCACCCCCTGAGCATCACCCAATATACCTGGGGGAGGTGGCAGCTCAGTGAACGGGGTTTGTGCCTCTCCTAAGGTTCCCATAGGCTGAGCTGGAATGGTGAGTGATGTAAAATACACCTGGAAAATAACAAACATGCTGGGTCCTCTTTGTTGACAGCCCCAAATCTTTCTTTTTTTTTTCCCCTGCAGTAGTTAATAATAATAATATAAACCCACTCAATTCTCAGCTTTGTGGAAACCAGAATTAAATTGTTTTCATAATCATTATAGGCGTTAGCTACACATAAAGATAAAAAAGGACCCATTGAAGCTAGAGGCTGTCAAATAAATACACCAAACCTTCTGAAGTACAGAGGCTCTTTGAGTCAGCAAACTTTTAAACACCGGTTGCCACGCAACACCGGTAACATTAGATGATGAACAGCTCAGCAAGTGCACAGAATGTGGTAAATACAGGGTTGCAGTGTTTATGTAGTGCTATTTATTAAGGCATTTCTTTATGCTGTTGACAGTCCCTGATAAAACAAGGACAGGGATGCTATTAAAACTCAGATCCGTTCCTGCAAGGGAAGATTGATTGGGGATGCACAGACATGGCATCAGCTCTATGGTACAACATACAGTCCCTATAGGGCTTGAGGTTGCCAGAAAATGAGATATGGTCCCGGCCAGCAGCCATCTGCCTGGAGTGAAATGTGTTCCCACAGGGGAAATGATTAAGCTGAGATGCAACTTTCACATCACAAAACGTAGAGAGCAGAGCCCCATCATTTTGCATGACCAGGCCCCTCAGTTGGGGTGGAGTGGGGGGGGAAACATCAGATTCCTTATCAGCAGGCAGGTAAGTGGGGTGAGGGGTGCTTGCTTTGCTTCAACCTTGCAGTGCTTTTCCAGGGGTGAAGCTTTTCTGGGTTTAGCAAGGCTACCTGGGGGAAGAAATAGGGCCCTTTTCATCTCTTAAAGGCATCCCTGGAGACAGCAGTGGCAGAAATGATGATTAGAGCACAGTAAGGTAAGGTGGGGGTTTATTTTACTTTCCCCTCTAGTCCCAGTTTTGGAAAGTGGGTTTTTTTTCAAAGCCTCAGCTTTTGAGGTGGAAATTCTCATTAATTTGTGATACATCTGTCAAGAAAAAGACATGGCTACACTCTGCCAGTTAGTAAAGCTATGAACCTCCCAGGTTAGAGGAGATGGCTCTGGGGGCTTCCTCCTAAACCCAGGAAGCAGTACCCCCCAAAATGCAGCGCTTTTGGGGTGCATTGCCTGGGATTTTGTGTACTGGAGGAAAAGAACAGCCTAAAAAAAAATCCATCCTTATTATGCAAGAAGGAAAATGAAGAGAAGCTCTTAAAGACTTTGCTTTGATTCCGAAGGAAATAATGGAAGGGATTGGAAGAATTCTCCTCCGGAGTGAGCGTATCTGCATTTGTAGCAAATCTGCACATACGGAGATAACAGCCCAATTTTACATTTGAGAGGTGACAGCATTCTATAAATATTGAAATATGATGATGTTGAGCAACGTGTGCCTGCCAAAGTCCTGGTTTCTCCTCCCATTCGGCTTGTGCTAGATCCTCTCCTCTTCCCAGCCTGGGGATGCTTTTCAGTCCCAGTTTGGGATCCTCCAGTAACTGGGGATTCTGGGGCTCTTGGGTTCTTAAACCAAGAGCATCTCCTGTGCAGCCCTTCTGAGTCAAAAGGGATTAGGTAGAAGATGGGTTTGTTTTCATAAATTAGATGTCAGTTCAAGAGGCAGGAAATATATTGGGTTTAAACAACCCAGGAGACTCAATGCTGAGGGACCAATACATTAAAAAGGTGATAAAATGTGCACCAGTCTGGGCGGAGAGGACGGGGAGGATGTTACAACCTGTCTGTCCTTCGTGAAAGAAGGGAAAGCTGCAGAAGGACGAGTAACCCATGAATCATTTTGCCCACATGGCTGTAGACAAGCAGGGAGCTGGAGCCAAGGTTCTGACTTACGCCTCTAGCTGCAAGCAGATTGAAATCACCCCCAAATTTAGGCTGGGAGACTCTGTTCTAGGGATGGGGGTAGATCCAGGTTAAAAGCTAGATAGGAATCGAAGTTACACGTCCTATGAAGCCACAAACCACAACTTTGGGCTAGAGACAGCAGTTCCCCCAGCTCTCAGGCACGCAATCCAGCTGTCAGGACTCAGCCCATGACCTTACTAGCTTTGTCAGAGCTGAGGTAAGGTGCAAGAGCATCACGACAGGCGTTAAGAGCATGTAGAACTTCAGCCACAGCACGTCACCTGGTAAGCATCTGCCAAGTACCCAGGGGTTCTTGCAAGAGAGAAGCCACGGTGCAACTTAATGGCCTATTTACACCCAAAGGATTCTGGTGTTGCTGCTGTCTACTGTACTCTGCACGGGATTCCAGCAGAGCTGCAATGCAAGAGAAAACTGGCACGGGGCTGGCATATTTTGCTATGGCACAGTTGGCAGAACACGGGTAAAAATGTATTGGGCTGTTTCTTCCTAGCAGCACTTGCTGCTGCCTCATGGCATACTGATGAGAGCCTTTCCCAGAGCTTTCATGCGTGCAGATGTGATAAGATGCTAATTTTGCAGAATTTCCACAGCTGGTTTTGCTGCACAGAGGAGCAAAAAGGAGCCCAAATCTCTTTGAAGAGTCAAGGGACTTGCAAGCACCACGGGGCAGGTCAAGCTCTGCAGCAGCTGAGTGGGGAGGCAGCAGGTTGGGCTCAGATGCTTCAGGATGCTCTCAACACCCCACCCCCTTTGAAAGGCAGTTCAGGGGACCCCATCTTTGCTCCTCTGTGGGTCTCAGCTCCAAGAGCACCCTCTGAAGTTGCAGGGCAGCCAGAAGCCAAGATAAAGGAGGAGGTGCTCTGCATTTCTCTTCCTTGAGCAAAGGACTCCTGCATAGAAAGCCCTTTATTTATGGCTTCATTATTACCAGCTCAGCTTTTCTCTGTTTAAATGTGTGGTTTCCAGAGAGCTGCCCAGCACGGGTTCCTGCCTGGACAACCTGGGAGAGCAGCTTTGCTTTATTACACCAGGCACATGCAAACCTCTGCTACGGCAGGGAACGATAAGACAGCTTTAAATCACAGCAGAGGAAGCAGCTTTATTTCCAATTCACCCTTCCATTATTAAGAGCTGCTTTCCCAATTTGTTTACTTTTCATCTTATGGCTGAGGTATTTAAAGTCTACAGTTTCAAGCCTGTTTCTATCCTTTTGTGCAAGGCCAACTCATTTTATAGCCTCTTAAATCTTCTTTGGGGTTGTTTGAAACACTGTTACTGTTCATAGTCGAGAGGAATCCCCTAAATTTATATATATAACACCAATATATTGCCTCATTATAGATTATGCCCTGGGGTGAGTCATCTCCCTGCAAAGTTTCCCTTCACCTCTTGCATTCTGTTCACCCCCACCCCCATCCATATACCTGGGCTACCCAGATATTATTTCTCTTCTACTTTTCACTATTCTGCTCCCTCCCAGCAGTAATAACTCTTGCCACAATTAAGACAACTAAGTCCAGCAGACCAACTAATCCATATTAGCTGTCCTTTCTGGTTGGCTTCATCATACAAAGTGCTCCTTATTCTGGAAGTTCATTCGAATCTCTCCTGGTAATTACTCGGCTGAGTATCGATCTCAGCATCTCTCTGTGCTTGTGTGCCTGGGCAATGCTTTCTGTTAGCACACAGCACTGAAAAGCAACAGCCAGCTCTCAGAATTGTGCCTTGGAATAGAATATGAAAACTGGAAAAGGTGATAATTGTTCAAAGCTTTCTAAAGTGCAGGTCTCTGCTACAGGTGCTTTTATTCTCCCTTGTTTTACTGTTAAATCCCCTTCCAGCCATTCTCCCAAGCTCTAGGAGTAGATGGATGCACCCAGTGGTGGATGTTCAAGAGCTAAAGGAAATTCTCATGTTTCCATTACTGGAAATACCCCTAAGAAAGGCTCATGAGCAGACAGACACAGGGAGACACCTACACCAAACAGCAACTCGTGGTGTATCCTTCAGTATCTCCCATCTCTCACTGTCTAGGACAGATCTAGCAGATCTGGGCCAGGCTAACAGCTCAGGATGATACTGCTTGGATTAGGTGGCTCCAGGCACACACAAGAGCTTCACTCCCCACCTTGCACTGACTTTAAAGATAAGAAAAAAACCCAAAACACAAACCACCACTAAAAAAAAACAAACCAAACCCTCAAACCAAATAACTGCCAACAGTCAGAGCTCAGTTACCAAATATTAACCAACATCTGGGCACATCAGTAGCAGAAACCAGTCAGCCAACCCCACCAGGATCTCCTCTTACCTTTCTCCTTGGACATTGTCTCCTTGCTGGTAGTGTTCTCCATCCCAACACAACCTGCCTGGAGCAGGGAGCACCCCCTAACCCTCCCTGGGGTGTTAATAGCTCCAGGAAGCCCCTGCCAGGCTGGAGGTGAAGAATGTGTTAGTTCCCATTCTTACAGGCTAGGGAGGGAACAATTAAGCTTTTCCTTTTATAGGCGGGGGGCCCGGGANAGGGACCTGGAGGCACCCAAAGCTGCTAACCAGGGGCACCTGGTGAAGGCAGAAGCAGGAAGAAGTCTTCTGGGTGTGGTTACACATGGGTAGGTTGGAGGACATATGGGAGAGCTGAAGATTGGCTAATTGGGAGAATTAGTACAAGAATATGACTCAACAGCTCAGTGGATTCTTCAAGATGAAGGGAACTGGAAGAATTTTCACCTTCTTGAGGAAAGAGGGGTATATGGATGTGCAGGAGAAATATCCCACATTGCATCTATGTATAGAATCATAGAGTGCTTTGGGTTGGAAGGGACCTTAAAGATCAT
>VWZY01005531.1:326694-350963 GCA_013399075.1 Chloroceryle aenea
TCCCTCAGAAGAGAGAGAAAAGCTGAACACCTCCCACCCACCCCCCAGCTGCTCATTTCTACACATACTTAAATCCATCCCAGGCCAATATTTCTGGAGACAACTGGGTAGCTGCTTATGGCTGATTGGTGGTTTTCTGTCATTATTTTCTGTCATTTTGTTTTGATTTTGAAGCTGGAAATTCAGCCTTTGGAGAAAGATAACATTTCCCTAAGAATATTTGGACTTTTTCCCTCATTTTTTCAAGGTCCCATCAGAAAAATCAAAAGAAGGCGATTCTCACATGGTCAAGCTAAAGCTGAATCAAAGCCAATGTCTTGCTCTTTAGCCCAACACTCATTTGCTGCTCGGAAACCTCATGGACATCTTAATTTGCCCGTCTCCATTCCTGTCAGTTGATGCATCCCTCCCACCCTTAGGCATCTGCCTGGGTATGAACCTTTTTTTTGGATCCACTCGGTAACTTTTTTCCTCAGACCAGGTTCTATATTAAAAGCAAGAGTTAAAATTTTATACTCTATTACCTACAAAACAGGACAGCCAGCAAAAATCCACTTCCACAAACCTCCAGCAAATGCTTCAGCTAAAAATAAGCTCATTTCCTGCAGTTAAAGCTCATACCTGCTGCCGGAAACCTGAATCATGCTGCCAGCGAGATACCAATCTCAAAATACAAACAGCACCTTTGGTTGTTGCAAACTATTTGGAGATCAGTGGGTGGATTCCTACCAGATGACAGAAAGTGGTCTGGAAGGGCTACCAATGAAAAGGTAAGTGGCAAAGATGGTGCAAGTGAGAACTAGATGGATTCTTCATCTGGGGTTGATCAGGAGGAATCCATGAGCCCTGGTGATTTGTAGCAGTTCCTCCTGGCTTTCCTCCTTGGCATGGCAAAGACAAAGTCTTCCACAGCCACTTTCCATCTAGTTTTTATTCTGTTCAGGTCAAGGAGTTGTTAATCACCAAGAAGTCCTGTTGATCCTTTTAGAACACCACTTCTGCTCTTGGTTTTCTTCACTGCCTTGCCACTTTTCCAGTAGCTCACCTTTTTCTGGGCTGGTGGCCTCTGGGGACTTCAGGAGGAAGCCTCTCTCCCCTTTCCCCTTGGCAAGGTCTGGTTTGATGCAGGTTTCCTTTTCTTCTCATCACCATCATGGTGTCACACATCTGAGAGACAATTAAATCAAGACCTTAGGGTATGCAGGTCCACAGTGCATCATTTGCTCTTGGACAGATCTTGCCAGGTCTTTCCCTCTTCCTTGCAGGAATTATTTGAGAGTTCTCACTTCCACACTACTTTTGAAACCTTGGTAACCTCCCCCATCTCTGCCATGGCCAAAGTTGGAAGCTTTTTATTACTGAAACCTACCCTGGGTGATCCTGCTCTGGCAGAGGGGTTGGACTCCACAGTCTCCAGACGTCCCTTCCAACCTCTACCATGCTATGAAACACAATGAGTGAAATATTCCCACTGCTGGACATAACCACTCGATCCAGAGTGGTTCTACCCAAACACAGTTCTCAGATCCCTGGCCATAAACGTACCAAGTTCCATTATAAAACTAGATGGGCACCTTGTTCCCCTTATTTCCATGTGAAGACCATCCTAGAGTCTTGCTCTTCCCATGGTGAGAAACGTTCATTTAACATCTAAATTACACAACCAGATGCCTCTACATTGTTTCTCTTTACAAAGTTCTTGGCATTTACTCCCAGCATCTTCTGTCGAGAGCAATGGTGTCTCCACAGCACCTGTTTTGGGTGGAGAAGTGTCTCTTTATCAGCTCCTAGCAGTCAGGTGGCCCTGGCTGCCCTTTATTGTGTTGCTACACTTGAAATTCCCTTGAGAACCAGATCCCAAGCCTCCAGAAAACCTCCAGCAAAGCTCCTCCCGCTCCCTCCTACAAGGAAGGAAAGTTGCAGATGAAACATTTGAGGAACTCTTTTGTTTTTATTGTAGCTTGTTTAGAAGGCGTCCTTTGCTTTGATCTCAGACAGCGAATTCTGGCGTCCTATTCTGAGGAGGACACAGGGTGGGCTTAAACAGGATGCTGGGGGGTGTGCGTAGCCCTGAAATAGCCAAATAAATGATGAAAGGAAACTAAAGAAGCCAGAGCACAGCGTTTGAAGGATTCCCTTTGAGGCAGCTTCACCTCACCGCTCGGCAGGCAGCTCGTCATTTTGGTTTTATTTTTTCCTCAGTGGGATTAATTACCAGGCAGGCAGAATCCAGGGAGTGAGATGTCAAAACTTTCAGCTTTAGCATGACTTGGCCAGGTGAGAACCCAGCTGAGGTCCAGCCAACGTCATCCAGCACGTTCAGTGCCTTGCAGCAAGAGCAACGTGACAGTTACGGGCACGGTCCCCTAGAGGAGTCTCCCATCTTGGGCTCTCCGGTGCTTCGTGCTGCATCCCAGCAGAGGTACCCAGCCTGGTGCTGTCCCCTTTGTTTTATCCAGACAACACCAGTACCCTGACTGGAGCTGAGTCGCAGGTGGAGGTTTTCTCCTCTCCAGTTACACTGTCACAGGTATGAAGCAATTGCAGATGGACTGGCTCTGCCAATGCCATGGTCCTTTCCGGTGCTGTTTTCCCAGCAATCCAAATGCACTGGGTCATATGGACTCTGGGTATCCCCTGGGAATTTCCCAGGTGACATTTACCCAGGACCAGTGGCAGCTACACAAACAGAGGGAGCTCCCACGGTTCATCTTCTGGTTCCTCACTGTTACTCACAGTTTACTTCACACATAACCACCCCTTTGTGACCCTCTCCTTGCCGCGGCCGACTCCGATATCCGCTGCTATGTGGAGCATTAATTAACAGCAATTTTTGTCTCCGTTTGAGCTCAAAGAGAGCAGCTCGTGAAGCGTTCACACATTCACATGCTGCTTTTGCAGCCTGCAGAAGGTGCTGGCCTGCTCCCCTCCCGGAGCTGCAGCCTACTTGTGCTGACCTTGCTAACTCAAGGGACTTTGCCGGTGCCTTTTCTCACGTTCCCCGACTGGAAGGGCTGTTTTTACATCTTACAGTATGTTTCTGTGCTAGTGCTATTTTCTTTTTTCTTTTTTTTTTTCCTATTTGGCAGTTGGCTTCCCAGGGAAACAAGGCCTACGTGATTATCCTGTGTTTGTGCGTGATGGGGAATTAGTCTCCTTTTAATAACTTTTCAACCTGTTGGGTGGGTGCACCCAAATTAGGCAGCAAGGTTAGAGACAGCACCTTCTCTAGATATTATTTTCAAGCAAACAGGCTGTGTTGAGAGTAAAACCGTGGCACTTGTGCTCCAGCTGAGAAAGAACCTGAACCAGCAAGAGCTTAACCCTACTGTAGACATCAGAGAATACACAGAAAAAGACCTAATTAAGAGACTTTCCAGCCCTGCCTGGCTCTGTTCCTGTGTGGGCTGCCCTGGGTGCCCCTGCTCTGGCAGGGGGGTTGGACTCGCTGATCTCCAGAGGTCCCTTCCAGCCCCCACCATTCCCTGAGTCTATGAACTGCACGAGGGACACCAGTTGCCCTGTCAAGGATGTGCAAAAGACAATGAAGAGTGTGAAGTTTTTATACAGGGACCAGCAAAGATACTTAAGAGGGACAGAGCTAGTGAGAGAGCCATGCTGGGGGGGATCTGGTGTGGGGTACCAGGGTCTGGCTCTGGAAACACCAACTGGAAACCCAGGTTTTCAATCCCTAACTCCCCTGCAAGCCAGAGTCCTTTGATAAGGACCCAATTGACTCAGGCTCCTATAATTCAAAAATTAGAGCTTCCCAAAGAATTCCTCTTTGTTACCCTCCTGACTCCACCTCGGTGGCTCTAAGAAGCATCCTCAGACAGTGAGCACATGGCTGCAATTAATTTTTTAAGGAGCTTTGAAAAAAAAATCTTTCAGTTGAGGGATCTTCCCAGTCTACCACGTGCTCCCTTTCACGTGGGGGGCCCCAGCTTTGAAGTTTATGGGGGAAGGCTGCTGGGACCTGAGGGCAGCAGACAACACAGATCAGTTGTGTGTGTAAAAGGAAACGAAGGAACAGATCCAAAGCAAGAGACAGAGGGAAAAAAAAAAAAGGTTGTTCCAGCTCCTTAGTGGGAAGTTTCGGCAGACGGCACAAGGAGATTACTTTCCTTGCTGATTTATTCTTGGGCTTTCCAGCTGTTTTAGTTTGGTTATGTTCCAGTACACACTGAGCTTGGATTAAACGGATTTCCCTTCCCTCTATTTAGGAGATGGCAAAGGCTCAGGGTGCTACCAGCCCTATCATTACAAACCCTTTGGAACAGACCTTCCCCTGCCTTCATGTAGCCCCCTTCAGGTACAGGAAGGTTCCCCCTGGAACCTTCTCTTCTCCAGGCTGAACAACCCCAACTCCCTCAGCCTGTCTTCATAGGAGAGATGCTCCATTCCCCTGATCATTTTGGTGGCCTCCTCTGGACATGCTCTATTACATCTACAATTTATCTCTTTCCAGCTGTGCTCCTGGAGCTCCAGTGCAAACCTGAGCTTGCTGTGGCCTGACAGGAGCTCACTGGATTTCAGCTTTTAAATACCTGAAGCTCTGAATAGCCCCATTTTTCAGCCCTAGTCCCAGGCTGTGGATGCTGGGGGGGGACAGGTGCAGGCTGAATTCAGCCTCCGGGTTCTCAGTCTCCTCTGCCTGGCTCTCTCCCCCACTTCCATGTTCCCACTTGGTAAAACAGGGATTCTGCTTGCAAAGTTTAACTTTTTAAATTGCATTAGGAGGGAATATTAATTCCAAGCCCCTGTCTGTTTGTCTTTTCAGCTCGTTGGCCATGCTGGAGGCAAAGTCAGGGCTGGGAACTCTCTCCTCTCTGTCTGGGTCACACCATCCAAGCTCCTAGAGCTATGATTTCCATCCTTTTTCCCAGAGTCAAAGAGCATAACAAGACCTTGGTAGATATTTTCTGCATTTAAATCTTCCAATTAAAATTCATAACTCTGCTGGCTGCTAAAAATCAAGGACTAGCAGAGTTGCTAGTGTTATAATAAATTGTAAATTCCTCCATCTCTGGATAATCCATCAGCAGAACAGTGGAAAAACAGAAGTTGCCTCTGTTCAAAGAAGCTTTGTCACTTTATTCCTGCTCTTCTCAGGTGCTCTCGAGATACCAACTCCCTTTTTCTCCCACACTGCCTAGCAGATGAACATCATGTAACCTCAGAGCAGTTAATCTCAACCCTCCTTCAGCTTGGGAGATGGTTGCTTTGATTTTAGACTAAAGAAATCGTTGTGCATCCAAAAGCTCATCCCACTTTCCCCCCTGCAAGCATGTACGTGGTCTAATAAATGATGCTGCCTCTCCCTACAAGCCTTGCTGCTTTTTATCCCTGTACCTCCAACAATACTGTTTCTACTGTGCTGATATTGCTCATTTTTTTTCAGCTGAGAGAGCTGGAGCTGGCACATTTGGAATTTACCTGCCAGGTGGTTGCTGTGATGGATAGATCTCCACAGAGCTACAGGCTGAGCCTAGAGGAAGGAGAGGAAAGCCCTGTGCAGCCTTTCCCAGCCACACAGGGAGACTGAGCTGTCACTGTCATTAACCAGAAAGATGTCAGCACCCAGAGCAACTCCTCCAGAGACCCACTTCTGGTACAGCTGGGAACAGCCCCGGGGAAGAGAGAGCAACTGATAGGAAAGGCATCTGCAGGGGACTCTGCAAATGCAGCAGCTCCCTGCTCTGGGGAAAGGTAGGGGCTGGCTCCAGTGTGCACTGAGCAGAGAGGCTCTGCCCTGGCTGCCTCTGGGGGTACTGTGTCCAGTGCTGGGATCCCCAGTTTGAGAGAGACAAGGANCTGTAAAGACATTATTAGAGAAGGAAAGTTGCACAGGATGAAGCCGACAAGGTGCCCTGCACACGCACCAAGATTTAATCCCCAGCTGCCCCCCCCCACTGAATTCTCACAGGGAAAGCCCAGAGAACTGGAACCTCAGTGCCCAGCTACCTCAAGGTGATGGGTTACAACTTCATGTAACCTGCCCTCAAAACCAGCTTCACTCCATCAGAACCTTCAAGCCTCCCTGGACTGCAGCAGTAGATGATGTAAGAGAGCACTCCAGGATCTTTATTATATTGGTAACACACCAGGATAATTCTCCTCCAAGCTCTCCTAACCTACCAGCCTGGCAGCAATAAAGTATTTATGCTTGCAAAATGCATCCCTTATGCATACAGAGCATTTACAAGGCAGGCTGATTTCTCATGAGTATATACTCTTGCTCATCTAGGAACCCTTGCCTATATATTTAGGTGTATTAAAAAAGACAGAGGTTGATTGCAGCTGATTTGTTGAGTGATCGAGCTCGCTGGCATCGATGGCTTGTTGATGCCATTATTTACCACCCTCCCTGTCTGAGGCATCTGCATTTTTTATTAGCATGATTCCAGACTTTCCTCCGGGTCACCGGTGCAAGGATTGCCAAGGCAGGGGGAGGAGAAGCCATCCCTGAAGGCCAGCACTGGGCACATCCTCACTTAATGCTGTCTCTCTGTTGGTGATTATATCCAGAGATCTATTTGCATATGCTAACAAGGAGCTGCGAGATGTTTTGCCAAAGATTTCAGGGGAGGTAAAACTCAGACCCCTGTGAGTTGTCACAATTGATTCCATAAATTGGATTGTGTTGAGTTCTTTGCTCAACTGCCAAGATTTTGCACTGGAGGTAAAGCAGGGCAGAGGCAACCACAGCTCCTCTCATTTCATGGGAAATTGACTTCTTTTAGTGGCTTCTTGCAGAGGAAGAAATGCTCATGTGTAAGGAATGCAGTTTAAACAACCAGCACACTCCCAGCCTCCTCGGCATTACCTGGAACTTCGAAAACTGATGAGCAAAAATCTCTTTCCAGGTATCCTGGAAAATGTATCAAAATACATTTTATATCATCCAGAGAAATAATTAGCACAAGAATCAATTGGGCCTTGTATATTCTGCTTGTCAGTAAATCATCGAGCCATTAACCTTGAGAAGGTCAATACATTGGCCTTATTGAACTCAAGTAAAGCAACAATGAAAGCAATATTTAGAGGGAAAAGGTATTCACAGTTTCTTTAGACACTCCTGAACTCTGACCCCAAATCAGCCTTTTTGCCTCCCTTGCCACCTGCTCAGCATCCCCATCCTCTTCTCCCCTTCCCAGGGACTGTCAGGAATGTGGTAAGAGGAGTGCAGAGTAGATGGGCTCACCTCTCACCTAAAGAAAGCCTGAGTGATGCAGGTGATTTGGGAGCACATTTATTGTCCTGATCCACATGGCACATGGTGGAAAATTCCACCAAGGCTTACAAGCCTTATTTAAACCTCAGTGAAGTCACCAACGGAGTGGGACTGCTCCTGTGAGGTCCTGGATTGGGCACTCACGATGGGTTAGTATGATTGAGGTGTAAGTTGATGGTGCCCCTTCAAAGTCACTTCAGGAGGAGAAAAATCTCCTCTGGTTCACTTGAATGAGTCAGGAGCTCTGGATGACACCTGGAGTGGGTACCAAACTACACCAGAAGAAAAAGGCAAGTCAGAGGAAAGCAGAGGTGTCTGAGAAGAGCTCACTGGGAAACAGAAAGGAAATGCAAAGACTGTCCTGCTCCTCCAAGGATCAAACACAAATGCTGTCCTCTTCTGCAGCACAGACGTGAGTCCCAAAACAACATTTCTGGGTGATGATCATTTCCATGATCCTGCCTTATACCTGACCTGCTTCTAACTCAGCCTTTCCTGGATGCAGTTAGATCACCTCCCAGTATCCTCCTGTAACTAGTGGAATGGGAGGCACAAGCTCTCCAGAGGTGGCCCAGCTTTAGTTTGTTACTCCCTGTACTCAGGACCAGGGCTCCCCTTTCTTCTCTTCCTTGAAAAGGGACATCAAGAGTGGCATCTTACTGCCCTTCCCAGACTGACACGGCCACTGTAGGATGCCATGGCCATCTGCAAGGCATCCCATCCTCCCTCCTCCTCCTCCTGGACATGGTGGAGCCAGTGAATCTCAAGTGTCCTGGAGATGTGACAGCAGCATGGTCCAAACTGCTGCAAAACTGAAGTTGTTTTGTATGGATGGGCAAAGTCCCATGGGCTGAAGTACTCTACAAATAAGTAGAGCTGCAGGGTGGGAGAGAACTGCCACTGGGTGCTCTCATCACATCCTCTCCTGAAGGCAGCATCACCCACCAAGCCTTTGGTCTCCACACCCACAAGGGATTTCTCTCATTTCAGATGGGAAGAGCAGAGTCTGCAAACTGAGCAGCTCTGAATGCCAGAGGGGAAGAAATGGTTTTAGTGACCTGAGGAGCTTTCCAAACAGCAACCTCTAAAAAAAAAATCCCCTTCCAATTAAGAAGTAGAGAAACTAGAGATTTTTCATGGCCCAAGAATGAAAATAAATGTTAAATAAATAGTTCAGGGCTATAAAACCATTGTAAGTGATATGGAAATAGGGTTCATTTTTATTTGGATGGTTTTGCCTTGTCTTTTTTTGAAGCTAAAATTGACTCTTTCCTTTGTCCTACATAATTTAAACTTATTTTGAACCCTGAATCAAAACATTTTTTTTGTTGTTTAAAAAATAAAAGCCGTGCTTGTTTCAACAGTTTGAATGCTTCCCCCAAAGGAAATGGTTTTGAAGGGAGAAATTTGTCAAATCAGCTCCCATCAGCAATTTTGGCTTTAATAAATTATACTTTCCCAAAGGGAGAGAAACCACAAGGACTGAGATTTCACTAAAAAGAAAATAATCCTGACCAGTTCTTGATCTGGGGGGGACGACGACTTAAATTACCTTGAGGAATAAGATTGAAGGTTGGAGTGACCTGACCCTGGGTTTCACAAAGAGCAGTGAAAAAGATGAGGAAAATACACGTGTGCTCATCACAGAGATCTGGATAAAGACTGTTGGCAAAGCTCAGGCTGTCTCCTCATCTGTGCAGTGAGGGCAGCAACAGAAGAGCTGGGTCCAGTTGTGCTGAGTGCAGGAAGAGGACAGAGGACCTGGGGAGCTACCTAGGGAGGACAGACTGCTGGGTGAGATCTGACAGCATGTGGCTCTCACACAGGTACAGGCATCTGTCAGCTGGCTTAGAGGCAGAGGGTCTGGAATGGTTTCTTTTTCTCTAGAAAGTCCTGTGCTCATCTTCATTCCAGCCAGGATGAAGCCAGTTTGAAAGCCCTGAATTCCTTCAGTAACAGAAATTGTAAATACTCTGTGGAAGAGATTCCATCCCTGATAAAGAAATGAAAAAAGGTATTTACTCATGAAAAATAAATAAATAAATGATGCCTGTGTTTGTTGTCAGAGGAAAACTGCAAGCTAAGACAAGTTGTCATTGTTTTGTTATCAGGACACACAGGGGAAGTCAAAAGCAGCTTACACAGGGCTTGTCCTTGAGGTACCCCTCAGGAAAAACTGCTGGTGAGGAGAGGAAGGGACTGATCTGCTCTGCTTGTTGCCTGGGCACAGGTCAAGAAGTCACAGATCTTTGTGAGTGGAAAATTTAGGCAGAAATGTAGGAATGACAGCTGTCAGGGGGGATGGTGGAGTGTGACAGGCTCTGCCCTGGGCACCGTGGGCTCTGTCTCCAGGGCTCTTCATATCAGGCTGCTTCCATCCTTCAGGCTGGCTGATCCCACCCTGGGGAGGGGTAATCTGGAGACCTCTCAAGGTCTAGAGAAGGTGGCTGCTGTATCGAGGCTATAATGGTTCTCATTTGGCTGCTCAGGCCACAGAAGGATCCCAGGAGGGAGCACAAGACACTTTCAGCCAATATCAAGCAGCCTTATTATTAAGGGCAGGAGAACTCGTGGGTGGCAGGAGACACACCACAGACCTTTCAATGCTTTGTCACTGCTGCTTTAACTCTTCCACATCCCCAACACCCAATTGCTGTGATGCCTCTGGCATTTTTGTGTGCAGCTGCCACAAATGTCACTGGTGGTCTGGGGATAAGCCAGAGAACAAGGAATCCACACTTTGCTGCTTCCTACTGAGAGAGGTTTGGTTTTGTAAGGAAAGAAATCAAAACTACAAGTTGGCTAGCTTCACAAAAATCACCATCATGAAAATAGTCAGTGACAAACAGGACCTAAAAATCTAGCCTAAGAGTGGAGGTGGGACCCAGAGTTTGCAGAGGAGAGAAGTGGAGATGTACTCATTAGAGTCTTGCAAAGACAGACTCCTCACAGAATGTTTTATTGTCTTTGTAGCTCAGGATGAGAAGGCACCATCCTATAAGGGATCAGAAACCAGCCACCGCTGAGGATGAGAAATAATTACTTTAGAACTGCAAAGCAATGCTAACTAAGATGAAGAGGGAAACACTGCACAGCATTGATAGAAACCTGGATATATGATGCCTTGCACGGGTGACCTCCACAGCTGGAGTGACAAACAGCAAACGCCTCAAGAACAGAGGAAAAACAACACGGAGATGTCATTAAACCTGAAGTAAATAGTTGATGAAGCAACATAAGCAACCACTTCCTCATCAAGAATGCCACAGTCCTGACCTTGGCAAGAAATCAAGTGGACCCATCCAGAATAATCTCCCTGCTTCACATCCAGCATAATTTAGAAGTTAAGAAGTAGTCACGTCCTCCAGTGCCCTTGCTGAGTTTCCATTTATTAAGTGGAGTATTCAGCATCATCCTCTCCTTTTCATGCCACACTGTCTTGTTAAAATACAGAGCTGCAATGGAAGAAAAAGGCTCCGTGTAAAATCCTGGCTGAAAGATCATGACCTCAGCTGTCAGTTGAGGAGTCACACAGCCTGTTCTGAGATGGAGAAGTGCTGTGATAAGGCTGGGAGAGCACTACAAAACAACAAGTGCCACATAGAATCATTTGGTTATTAAGAGAAGCGCTCTCCAACTGCTTCCTTTGAAGGAACAGCTTATTCAGTCCTTCACAGGCAGAAGAAATACAGCACGAGTCAGAGCCAGAGGTGGACAGGCAGGCAGTCTGGTGGGCAGTCTCTCGCCAGGCTCTTCTCCAGCAGGACACAAACCCAGGAGCTGGGCTGGAAGCCTGCCCGGCGCAAGGCGTGACGCGCAGGCTCGTTCTGCTGATGCGAGGACAAGTGCCCTACTCTTGGCTCTGTGCTAGACCCACCCTTAGAGCTGCCTTCGCATTTGGTTCTTGACCTTGGGCAATTTCCAGATTGCAGAGGAGACCTACATTCAGCAATCATGCAACCCAGTTCTCCCCAAGCGACTGCAAAGCTTTTGTTTCATTAGAGCCCCATCAATCGCCTCCTACTTCTCCGCTGCTCCGTTAATGAAGGGACTTCTCCATATTTCAATGCTGTGAATTAACCGAATTGGAAAATGAAATTATTCAATCCACAGCTGTTATTGCAGGTTCACAGGACTCTTGTTCATTTAAGAAAAGCCATTCCTCCAACATGTTTGGGCAACAGCAGGATAATTACCCTAATTGTCACGAGTTGTTAGCTCGGCGGGTGACCCAATGAAGTGCAGCTCATTCAAAAAAAATCAAATGAGCTACATGAAGCAAGCAGCCCCAGAAAACAAGACCCTCCTCTGAGGAAACAGCACAGGAAGCTTTACATTGCATCCTGCTCTTAGTAACCTCGGCTGGCTTTCATTTTTCAGCTTGCATCTAATTAGCAGGTGAGCTGCCTGCCGATGACTGAGCACAGCCAGCCATCCTGCCTGCAACGCTGCTGAGATCAGAGCCAGAGCTACCTTTGCTCGTGTGCTTTTAGCATCTCTACATCTCTGCTCATTTAAGTACAGGAGCTGCTGCAAACGTCAGTCAGGCTTTGGCTGGGATTGCTGTACTGGGTGGGGATGTCTTGATAACCTTCCCTTCCCCCTTCTGCGTGCGCAACGCGAGGCACCCGAGCGGCTGCCTCTGCCCGGACCTCTCATTTGGTCAAACCATCCCATGCAGTCCCCCTTTGGTAAAGTCATCCTGTAAAATTAAGAGAAGGAATCTGGAAATGAGATCTCCGGATCTAAAAGCCTTTTCTTCAGGGAAGGTCAAGTTTGAGGCTAAGCAGATGGAGCCCCTTTTTTCAGCTAACACTTCTGGGTAGTAAACTGATAAGGGTAACAGCCTTTAACTGATTTCACATCTCTGTGCATGTACCTAGCAGTGAGCAAAGGATTTCCTGCATGTGCCTTCTCAGGCAGTGGACCCAGACAGCTGAAAATGAAAATTGGAAAAAAACACCTTGACAGATTTTCTTTTTCCCCTCCCAAAGTCAGACACAGGCATTCCAAAGGATGTTTTCTCATTTTCTGATTTTTTTTTTTAGATATCACCTCCCCCATTCCTGTTCTTTCCCACTGCCTCCTGGCTGTATCCAGAAGACAAGGGGGACAGGCAATTAAAACCAATTTGGTTTGGTTTTTTTTTAGAAAACTTCAAGTTTACAGAAGGAATGGATATTTGTAATAAAGATCTCCTCTGTACACCTTTGTCAGCTGGACTGAGACAGGGAAATCTGCTGAACAAGCGTGACATTCGAGGAGAAACACACAGATGACTGAAGATTCAACCCCCATTATGATGTCTCTAGAGCTGCCACCCTTGAGTGGCATGGGATCATCTGGGACACAAGGCAAAACTCCCAGGGAGTCAAAAAAACCTCCTGCAAAGTGCTAGAGCTGGAGGGAAAAGCAGTGTCAGAGCTACCTGGAAATTCCTCCTTGTGTTGTGCCCTGTTTGGGGTTGTACTGGAAATAAAACAGTCTTCTTCCTCCAAAAGCAATGTGCTTTTCAGAAGCCAGATTCATCCGAGCTAATCCAGGGCTCCCACACAATGGCATAAAGGCCAAATGCTTATTCCTGTCATGCTGGGGTAAGATGATGTCATGTCACAGCCAGGCACTAATAAGACCAAGCTCAGGCTCTGGGGCTTGCTTCAGGCATCACCGTGGTTCCCATCAGATTCCTACAGACCCTCTCTCCAGTAATTGCAGGGATGATGTTTTACAGGAATGATGAAATATTGCTTTTGAGAGTGATGTTTTCACAAATAACAGCAATCGTGTTCCAGAGAGCAATTCTGGGGCTGGCTGTGCAGGTAAATTACCCCAAATAGCTGTCAGGCCAGTCAGAACAAGTAGCTGGGACAACACCAGGGCTCCTATGATGCTCTGGGGGCAGCTAAAACTCTTCTTCCCATAAATCCTTTAAGTCCAGCCTAGTAACTTCCTCAGGGAGCTGACAGTCCTCCCCACGAGGACTTTTTCTTTAAATTTCTTAATGTGCAAAAGTAAATACTTGATTTCATCTGACAACAGCAAGACAGATGTTTTGCTTCAGGATGGGAATGAGTCAGTTTTTTCTCTGCCTTCTTTGCAATCTGTCCTTGGCTACCTATTACAGAAGGAACAATCTCTGCAAGCGTACACTGAGGTCAGCCTGGGGTAGGGGATAAAATGACTGTCACCAAGGGCTGCCCTGGCAACTCTTCACTTGGTTAGAACCAGTTGTATTAGTTCATGAAAGGGGTCAGCAGAGCTTATTCAAAAGCAGGATGAACTTTGTTTAAAGGGCTGCAATCCTGGTGGGAGGGAGCCCAAGGAGTCTAAATGCACTTCCCAAGCAGAACACCATGGAGGGGCTTGGGGGTGGAATTACAGACCCAAGAATCATAGACTAGTTTGGGTTGAAAAAGACCTTTCAAGCTCACCTGGTCCAACCCCCTGCAGGGAGCAGGGCCATCTGCACCCAGAGCATGGTGCTCAGAGCCCCGGTCACCTCCCCTGCAATGGGGACAGGGATGGGGCAGCCACCACATCTCGGGGCAACATTGGCATGAAAAGTTTCTTCCTCGACTTCTCCATCTTTCACAGTTGCTTCTGATATAAAAAGCCTTATAAATCCAGTAACAAGGACAGTGATAGACAAAACAGGAAGGTACTAAACCCCATCAAATGCATTTCTTCTCTGTGCACTCTGCCTTTTGCTCTCTATCTTTGAGCCTCCACAAACAGACACTCAGGACAGGGAGAAGTAACCAAGTCCCTGCCCAACTCCTTTATTTCTGACCTCCAGTCATTCCTATACAGCAGCAGGAGGAATTTCTGCTCTTGGCACTTTTCTGGGATCTAAATACACCTCCCACTTCATTCACACTGCAACAACCCTCAGATATCAGCCTGCCCCTAAATCAGGGCTATTTATTCTGGGAGAGAGTCCCTTTTGCTCTGGACTTTGCTGTTGTTTCTCTTGGAGCCACATGACATTGCAGAGCTTTTCTGAGGATAAGATCACAGAGCATGCACTGGGGAGATTAAGGGGACTTGTTCATGGGGATGCTGTGGTTTTTTTAATGGACAAAAAAGGAGATTTTCGTGAGCTCAACTTACACACAAAATGAATGTACATTACTGTGTCCTAATTGCAAATAGCTTGGCCGGGGCTTTAAAAGCCTTTCATTCCAAGTCCACTGTTTGTCGAATGTCTTTTAATACCAGCCATGGTTCTAAAGAGCATGGTATTGTTGTTAATACTTACAGGAGCCTTTTCAGCAACTGCTCCCACCCAGCCCAGCACAAACACTCTCCCTAGCATGGGGGACTGGAAACAACAGGAATTAAAAGGAACCCAGATAAGAGGAAAACAACTGGTTTCATAAAGACGGCAAAGCCCAGAAAAGCTGTTAGCAGGCTGAAGACCCAGAACTAGTCCATCTGAGTGCAGACACCTCCTTCACCCCCTGCCCTGCAAGGCTGAGCTTACAGAACTTCACCCTTACCCTTCTTGATTGTGCTTTGTTAGGTATTTTAGGTTTCATTTTCACAGGACAAACAAACTTCATTTCACTCACTGCATTTCAAGCACCTGAACTGCAAGGGAGGGTCTCACTTCTCAGTGCTGCCAGCAAAGATTTGTCTTGTCTCATTCAGACCAAGGACAGGCAGAAGACCCTGGATGAGCATCTCACAGCCACCCTTCCCTGCCCACTACCAGAACATCTGTTAAGTCCAGAACTGCTGTTCTCCTTGCTCCCCAAGCCCCCACGTAATTTGGAGAGTGAGATCCCTGTGTCTAGAGATCAAGACAGAAATCTGGATTAAATTCAAATGTCTCTGTCTATGAAGCATTAGGATTTAGGGTAATGAATCTCACTGACTTCCAGGGAGACCTCAGGGAACTTTTAAGTACTGACATCACTTTTGAAAGTACTCCCAGATTGCTGCAGGACTTTCTAGTTTGAGTGACTGGACCAAAGGCCATAAAGAAAAGCTTATAGTACAACTAGGTATTAACTCAGGTCCTCTAAACCTCTCTATAGCCCTTCAGATCCTAAGAAGCATGGTTGGTGTTACAGCCCTGAAGTCTACAGCTCTTTTTCTTAACACCAGGTTAAGTCCCAGCCCACTAATATCTCATTAGGAAGCATTTTACAACAATTAAACAGTTACACATAGAAAAATTAACCCCTTGCCCAAGCAGTTGTTCTATCACCCAGCAACCCCTCCTCAGGCAAAAAAAAAAAGGGAGGGGGAGACGAGACACCCAGGTTGACATGAAATCAGACTTAACAAGCAACAAAATTCATGCCAATAAAGAGTAAAGAAAGTTATACTCAGCCCAGCAAATGTACAATGGTCACAATACCCAGGAAAGCATCCTCAGGGGCAGGGAGAGTAGAACCAGAAGAAGCCCAAGAAGAACTACTCCCATCTTTTCCAAACTTCCCCCCTTTATACTGAGCATGTTTCTGGTCTGGGACACACCTCTGGGCAACTGGAGTCAGCTGCCCTGGTTAACTCCAAGCTGCTAATGGGCTGCAGACCATAGCTGGCCTGGGATTCTGTCCTAGGGAAACCAGGACTACCCCTTGATTCGCTGTGAAACAGTTGACTAAGAAGGCTCATTTTGGCCTGTGATAGACAAAGAACATCAAACACCAAATATTTACCTGGAGATAGCTGTGTGGACACAAGAGGAGTAGTGGAGTTGAGGAGAAACAGCGAGAGGCAAAGGATGAAGTAGAAGCTGCTGGGTGCAGTGCAAACACAGCAGATAACATCCACAGCCCTGTTTGGTCATGGAGCTTCACCACAGCAAAATTAGCACCAGAGCTGAAATGAAACACAACCCACATGTAAAGTTAGTCAGTAAGTGCAATGCAATGCAGTGTAATAGCCTGATATTTTATATTAACCCTGGGAATTAGTAACTAAATTGCTCGCACCGCCAACAAACAAATGTCTGTAGGGTTGAGAGAAGAGATGCTCTTGTTATGCAGAGCCATAATGTGATCATCCTCCAAGAGACTTTGGAGATAAAGTGTCCAGGGGAAAATGTCAGTTCTATCTACATAAATTAACTTCCATTTGCATACATCACATGCTGTGAAGGATCAATGTATGATCTTTTTCATGGCTCATATGTCTTCTTCTTCTGCCACCCTACAAGTGAAGTGGGGGTGATCTGTGTGTCAATGGACCCGTGGTCTTGTCTGGCCAGGCTGACGTCCCTCTGCTGAAGACACTTTGAATTGTACTGGCTGGCCAGGCTCCAGTCTGGGTTTTTTTTTTTCTCTGGCCATTTAACATACTCATTTAACCAAATTAAAAAGTATGAATTTCTGCTTACACTTCTCTCAGACACTGCAGCTGAAATCACTGCTGCTGACAATGGCAGCCACGACCTCTTTCCTCAGCTGTACAAGGGCAGCAAGGGCAGACTGAATTTTTAAGCTGTTTGGTGTAAGGAAAAAAAACAACCCAACCCAATTGTCTGGGAAAAGCAAGACATTGCAAGAAACTGCCTGATAAGATTCTGACCGCCACAAACTGTTTACATGAAGTGTTCACAAGAAACATTTTTTTGTTTGTTTTGTTTTTCAGGCTGAGAACTCCTCCTAATTGGCATTAGCCTCTCCCAGGCTTATCCAAACCCTAACAAGAACTGATGAATCCAACAGGAGCAGGGGGAAATCTTCCAGCCAGCAAGTCCAATTCTCTCCCTTCACAGCAGCCTCATTCAAACACACCAACCTCTACCTTAAAACATGGGAAGTTACAGGTCCAGAGGGACTTCCAACTTCCCTCTAGTCCTTAAACTGGACAACCTCATCTGTCTGGATATTTCTTGGCCTCTAGAGAGGTGAATAAAACAGTAAGCAGCATGTCAGCAATTCCTGGGCTGTCTACCACTGTTCCTCTTGCTGTAGCAGCTGTTGTGGAGAGTGCCTCTAGCTGTGCCAGAACCAACCCACCTTGCAGACATGAAGAGATTTCCTCTCCTTTTTGCAAGACTTAAAACCTCTCTTTGAAACTCGGACTCACTTGGCAAAGTATTTCAGTATGGGGTCCCCCCGTTCACTTTCTTGACTGCTGGTCTAGCAACACAAACTCTTGCTTTACCCCAAATCTTTCTTCCCCCAGCCCCTTTAAAAAAATCACCAATGAAAAAAAAAAAGCCAGATGGCACAGAAATGTCAGTGCTACTTTATGGTAAATGTGAGAAGTAAAACAGAAGAGGGAAAAGCAAGGAAATTTGTAAGCAGTCTCTCTCCATCCAAAGCAACCCAAGGAAGCAGGTTCTCCAGAGACGTAGTTCTTCTGGAATTGAACATATGGCAAATAGATTTTCTATTTTAAATTCACGAGTGAACGTTGGAACATTCAAGCCAAAACCAATACAGGATTTTTTTCTTTCCACTCAGACGTAGGTAGGGTCTTCTACCGTGTTTGGCTCCAATAAATGAAAGGGCCAGCAGTGAAAATTGTGGCCTCGCTGAAATCAACGGCAAAGATCCTCAGGTTTAACAGATCCCTGGCAGACTTTCACACTCAGAGCAGCCACTCAGTGTTACCCCACCTAGAGCAGCAGAATCCCACAGGAGATCCTGGTGGCACTACAGCCACACACCACGAGCCCACACCCTCCCCTGGCAAGCAGGAACAAATCATCTTGGGATTTGAGAACAGAATCTTCACACCTCTAGCAAACGTGCCCCTCTCAGACTGGCCACAGCACTTTGCACCACAGAGAGCAGGTGCATGGCAACGTGTCTTGGGCAGGCTGGAGAGCTGGGCAGAGCTGAGCCTAATGAGGTTTAACAGGGATAAGTGCAGAGATACGTGCATCTGGGGAAGAAGAATAAAGTACACCAGGCCAGACTGGGAGGGGATCTGCTGGAGAGCAGCCCTGTGGAGGACTTAAGAGTCCTGGTAGACAAGTTCTCCGTGGCACAGCAATGTGTCCTTGTGGCCAGGAAGCCAGTGGTCTCATGGGGGGCATTAGGAGGAGTGTGTCCCGCAGATTGAGGGAAGTTCTGCTCCCCCTCTACTCTCCACTGGTGAGACCTCTCCTGCAGTATTGTGTCCAGTGCTGGGCTCCCCAGCTCAAGAAGGACAGGGATCTACTCAAGAGAGTGCAACAGAGGCTACAAGGATGATGAAGGGACTGGAACACTTGCCTTAGGAGGAAAGGCTGAGACACCTGGAGCTCTTTAGTTTGGGGAAGAGAAGACTGAGGGGGGATCTGATAAATGTTTATAAATATCTGAGGGCTGAGTGCTGGTACCCTTAGATAATATTTACCTAACACCTTCCTTTCCACAAGCTCCCATCAGCCAAACAACTCATTATGAGAACCCACAACGCACAGAGCTCTGCCTCCATCCCAGGAGCCCAGCAGCAAGTCCCAAATGATCCTTCTGCACAAAGCTTCTCCTTTCCATCAGTCTTTTCCTATATCATCTTCCATTAACCAGCTGTGAGATGTTGGGACCGAGCATCTGCTTTCCCCCATCCCAGCACAGGCTGCGTGTCAGCTTCAGGAGGAGGCAGCATCCTGTGCTGGCTTGAAGCTGACAAATTTCTTATTAAATTTACTATCAATCTATCTGCCCTCAGGACTAGGCTGACGGTTACAGTGCAGTCTGGGGGCTTTGGGGAAGAGAAGCACTTTCTCAGTGTAGGATGGTGTTATTAGTGATAAGGAAGGGATAATAGCATATAAAATTAGCCTGCTAGACTCATCTACCTTCTGTTCCTTACACAAAGTGACAACCTTAAGTGGCTCCGCTCTTATCTACAAAGAATATAATTTAATTAGTAAATTGGAATAACTCCATCTCTCCTAATTGTTCATTATTTCTCGTCGCTTGTTCAAAATAACTTGAGATGTTTAAAAACTTGCTGAGTAAAATCCACAGCCAGGCTTCCCCTAGAGCTGCCTCCCC
Organism: Chloroceryle aenea; assembly: GCA_013399075.1. Taxonomy (NCBI): domain Eukaryota; kingdom Metazoa; phylum Chordata; class Aves; order Coraciiformes; family Cerylidae; genus Chloroceryle; species Chloroceryle aenea. Next base: position 345,877 of record VWZY01005531.1, read on the forward strand.
CCTACTCGCCTTCAACGTGGCCCTTGGGCTTCACTGGCTCTGCCACGCTCAGCAGTGGCCTGAGAACAACCTGAAGCCCGTTGTCAAGTGAAATCTCAATCTTTAGCATGAAAACAGCTGTCGAAGCAAAGCCTGGCCACATGCAGGTGTCCCCTGGGCACGCTCCGAAGCGATTACCAAGGAGGACAAGTTGCTGATGAGGATGGAGACAGGGTGACCTTCAGAAGCAGGGGATGTATTTTAGAGTGGGCTGAACAGGAGCTGTCACCCTGCCCAGCCCGGGGAGCACGAGTTCCCTCACGTCACAGGCTAGGGAGGAGGGGGGTGTAATCCAGGAGGGGAAGAAAGAGCCCAAACCATGACCAAAAGTCACACCTCGCAGCATCTCTGCAAAGTGGCAGCTCTGCTGCCTCTCAGCCCCCCTCAGGGCTGAGCACCAACCCGCAACCTGAAGCCAAAAGCCACAAAATCACGTCCATGCCATTTTAAAAAGAGAAATCAGAATGAATGAGCAAGTTTTTCCAGCTGTTTAAATCCTGTCCCATTCCTGTTTGGGATCACGGTCTGTTTCTGAACACCCAAAAGAAAAATGAGCCCAAACTGTTCTGAAGGATGAGGAAATTTTAAGTGATTTGTATTTACTGCAGAAGCAAAAATGAGCTGGTGGAGTGAGACAGGATTATCTTCCTTTGTAAGGTTACGGACGTGCAGCCCAGAGTTCACTGCTAATGGGGTTAATCCTTCTATTGGGGGAAAAAAAATCAGATGGTAGCACCTTTAAATTGGCTCTTGGCAAGTACTCCATTATTGCAAGAGCCCAATTAAATCAAATCGGGTCAGAGTGTCTCAGAACGGGGAGAAATAGTTCTCAGCCTCGTCTGGCTCATCAGAAAGATGACTGGGGTTAGGAGTCTGCTGTGAATGAGGTTCAAGCCAATAAGCTCCTTGTAATTAGCTTCACTCTAGTGTTTTGTTTTCCTTAAAATACATATAATTAAATGAGGGGAAAAAAAAAAGAGAAAATAGAAAGTGTGAAGAGCAATCATCCCAGGCTAGCAGGAAGGAGGCAGGAGTGTTACTGCACCCTCGTACAGCTTCCTTCATGCTGCTGCTCTCCTCGGGGCAGACCTCGCCACGGGAGTCACTGCTACAGCTACCCAGGGGTTTGCCCATAGCCCTCTCCATCACCCAAGCACCATTTAAAAACCCTCCTGTTAGGGCTTTACAGATGCTTTCAGCTCTACAGTGATCTTCAGATTTGCTGTCTGTACTGGGGAATGCAATTGAGTCTTTCCTGTGAGACCCATTTAAAGCCTGCCTATTATTAAAGACTCACTAAACCCCTTAAACACTCGAGAGAAAACGATAGCTAAGTGGGATTCTCATTATGTTGAGAGACACGAGGAACTGCCTCGGTGTCTTCAGAGGGATTTAGCTGCTGCTTATGGAAGACTGCACCTGGGTGACTGCTCATCATCTGGACAGGGGTGGTTTTTCTGTGACCAGCATCTGGGTGATTTTGTCTGAATCACAGAGCGAGGATGGACCGTTGGCTAATGGCCACGGTGACTGGTGCATCAGCATGGTCAGGACCCGTCTCGTGCTGAACCACTTCAATGGTTGCAAAGACAAAACAAAAAAGACCGAGGCAAATCTCAGGCCTCTGGAGTTCTTGGTATCATACACTCCAAGAGTCAGACTTGTCTGAATCACCTGCCTGCTCTCATAGTGCTGCAGCGGTGGGTCACCGATTGATTTGGATTTGATTCTCTAATTAATAGCTCAGAAAGATTTCTGCTGCACTTCAGAAGAGCTTCTTCAGCACGCCAGCTGGATCCATTGGATCCCACTGATAATGCTGCTGCCTTTCTTACTTCCTCCACTCTTTACATCTCCACGTAAAGAAAATGTGAAATAGAATCCTCTCGAGATATTGGGGGGAAAAGTAAGATATCCAGCATTAATACACTCAGACATTATCTCAGCATCTCAGTGGGGATTGTCTTCACCTGATTTTTAATTTAGTACTTTAATACTTTTCCAGAGCAGGTTACATAATTAATCCTCTACGTTACAGGAAATTTTATTGTACTCTTTAATTATTTTTTTTTTTTAATAATACATCCTCTTAATAAAACCACCATCCCTCCACAGAAAAATGCAGATCCAAAGATAGTTTGAGTCATTAAGAGCATCTATGTGATCCCAGAGTTTAGGGCAAAAGCAGGTAGTGACAGACTCTTGGTTTTCAGAACATAGAGCATACATATGAACTGTAGTAAGAGAGAAAGAAAAAGAAGGGAGGAAGGAAAGGAAAGGAAAGGAAAGGAAAGGAAAGGAAAGGAAAGGAAAGGAAAGGAAAGGAAAGGAAAGGAAAGGAAAGGAAAGAAAGGAAGAAATTTGTTATAGGGACGCCCTAGTTTTTTCCTTTCTCAGGACAAGTTCTACATCAGTAAAGGGAATAACAATATTTCATGGGGCAATCAATACCTTTACTGACCTTCAGAGGAAACCGAGACTCACTTATGCAGAGAGTCAGTGGCCAAGGTCATGTAAGTGCAGTATTTTCATTCCCCAGGAAAATATTAGATTCGTTTTGGTTTTCTTCATCATGAAAGGACTACTCTTTGGATGGGGAAAGCTTTTTTTTTCATACAGGTTGTGATGTACTCAGTGAGACTGTCGTTTTTGGTAACAAATCTGTGGGGAATCTTCCTCCTTATGCAGGGAGTGATAAAGAGATAAGCAAGGATGGCTCTCTCTGTACATTTATACAGCTACAGAACCATCTCTGTGGCTTTTCACCTTTCTGTATCTTTACAGGCTGGTTTGTCCTCTCCAAAGTAGGAATAAGTTGGGGTTTAATTTGATACCATTAATTTACCAGTTATTGAAACGTCGCTTTCAGTTTATTAATGATTCATAAAAAAAGCCCCAGGATGAGATGAGTTTCCTCTTGCTCCTGTTCTCCCCAGTAGAGCACTGAGGACACGTTACCACCTTTCTAGTTCCACACTCCAGCTGCAGTAAAAATTCAGTGGCTTCTGACAGTGCATTTGTGTCCCCCACCTTTCTACCATGGCTCACGGGGACCTTATTAATTCTATAAAGATCTGAGGGGTGGGTGTCAAATGGAAGGGGCCAATCTCTTTCTGTGGCACCCAGCAACAGGACAAGGAACACTGGGTATGAACTGGAGCACAGAAGGCTCCACCTCAACATGAGGAGGAACTTCTTTACTGGGAGGTGATGGAGCCTGGCCCAGGCTGCCCAGAGAGGTTGTGGAGTCTCCTGCTCTGGAGACTTTCCAGTCCCCCCTGGCTCTGTTGCTGTGTGGGCTGCCCTGGGTGCCCCTGCTATGGCAGGGGGGTTGGACTCAATGCTCTCCAGAGCTCCCTTCCAACCCCCCCATTCTGCGATTCCCTGATTGTCTCTGTGTTAGCAACACTTGAACTAAGCCAGCAGCTTTCCGCCAGCGATCGATCGATCCCAGCACACAGTTAATTGGTGAAGATGGCAGTCACTCAGCCGATCAATTCAAGTTTAGGCTGTTGGATATTTTCAAGAGATAATGGGTTCTTTTGTATAGCCGGGGCAGGACAGCTCTGCTGTGCACTTTGTACCCAACTCCTGCCATAAAACAAGCCACATTTTGAGGCAATGCCAGAACAGCATTGTGAGGTTACAGGCGTGCCTGGCTTTGGAGGGTTTGCCTAAGGTGATTCTAAACTCTGCAATTCACTTCAGAGCCATCACGTTGCAGCCATCCGTTAAGGGCCTTGCTTATCCTCTCTGGCCTCTGGAACCAGATACGAAGAGACAATTGCTCTTGGCAACAGATCACCCCACTGAGGCTGCGGCCTTCAACCTCCCAGATGTACTGGGAGGAGCTGAATGGGCTTCTGATGAAGTTCAGTTGGCAGAGACTTGTTCTCTACTCATTTCATCTGAGAAGGAAAATGAAAATGGCCCAGCCTGGCATCGCCCTGCGCAATAACCCGAATCTATGATGAGTTTTCCACTCTGGAAATGTTTGTTTTGCTCAGATGGACAAGCCTGGAAAGCTACTGATGGTGACAGTTGTCAAACCCAACGTGTTTTCTATGGCCATTTTTTTTTTCCTTGGTGTTATTCCCCTCAGGTAGTGCTTTCGTGTTCTCTGTGGCCTATGGACTGCACCGGGCTCAGGCAGAACACCCCACCTTTTCCCCTCTGCAAATTCACCTTCCCATTCCACCACAGATGAAGTGCTGGTCTGGTTTAATCTCTCAATCCCCATCTCCCCCCTTTTATTTTTATTAACATTGCCAAAATGTCTCATTTTGGGACCAGAACGACTGGGCGTGCTGTAGATGAGAGCTTTCTTTTACCTTGGAATATGGGCATGTAGCATTTTTTGGTATCAGTGGGAGGTTTGAATACATATTTAATATCAAAGGCTTATATTTAAAGGAAAAAACTGATGATTCTTGCTGCCTGGCTTGGAGGCACATGAAAAGAACTTGATTTTGAAGTCACACTGAGCTCTGAGAATCAGGCCAGCAAGTTACACACCCAAAACACTTGTTTGTTTTTATAAACCCAGCTGAAACGGGGTAAAAAAGTTTTGAGGGAAGCTAATATGCTAAATATTTGTTATCTATGTAATGTTTGTAATGGCAGCTCTCTGCTTTCCCTGTTTTCTTCACGATTTACATATAAACGAGACATTGAATCACTGGGTAGGTTTATTTCCCCAAAACACTGTCAAGCGTGTTGACAAAGTTTTGAGGCTCTCAGTAATATTTCACTAAGCACATCATTCATCATTCGGCTTCAGAAGGAACTGATTTCAAGACACAGTGAGTGCTTTTGAGGGCAGGCAGCACAGCAGAGCTAAAGCCCAGGAGATTCCCACTGGGGCTACTGGTCTGCTTGAGAAAGCAGCAGTCACCTTTCTCCCCAGCTTCCCCAGACACCAGATGGTGACAGCAGAGCCACCTCTGGCACCCAGCAATCTGTACAGAACGCTGTGGAGTCTCACAAAGGGAAGGAAGAATTATTGTAGGGTCCTGTGAAGTTACAAGGGGAGCTCATCTTGGGGGGGG
>VWZY01005532.1:31923-52673 GCA_013399075.1 Chloroceryle aenea
AAAAAAAAAAAAAAAAAAAAAAAAGAAGAAGAAAAGAAAAGCAGCTTTGCCCATGGGACACATGCTGGAAATGCAGCTCCTTACTTGCATGCAGCAAGGAGTTGAGCCACGGTTGCTAACACGGTGCTAACGAACATCGCTTGCGTTGAGGCCAGTGCAGCGTGTATAATACAGTGGTCCTGTCCGCATGTCCCCTCCGTGCTGGGTTGTACGAGAGCAGCCACCGGCCGTAGGGACCGTGCACATCCCTTTCTCACTCAGGTAAGGCCTCTTGCCAAGTCCTTATGCCGTATCAGAACTTGCCCGCAGCCGATCCCCATCCTGCTTCCACCAGAGTCAAAGATGGACCTCGGGGGTGGAAGCCAGAGAGCAAGACTTAATTCTTCAAAAAATTAATAGTCCACTGTTAGGAAAATTTAATGAAGAGAATGTTCCATCTAGTCCCAAACTGTTGTTTCTTTGCATATAAGCAACATGAAGCCTGAGCGAGCAGGAGCCAAACCCAGCTGCAGCGTGGAGCTTGTTACTTCTGAGATGAGATTCAGATGCTTCTCACAGTGGTTCCTCTGCACCGCTCCGCAGAGTGCTGGGGCAGGCAGCACAAGGGGGGGACTGTCACACCAGACCGGGTGCTCCAGCACTGCGTATGACATAACGCAACAAGAAAGCTGCTTTTTTCCACATATTGTCAGAGAAAAAAAAAAACCCAAACATTGAAAGTCAGGCATCTCAACTCTGCTGAGCACAACCCAAAGAGAAAAGTTCCCACGACCATGGTACAGGTAGATTTAAAAACAACATGCCAATTTAAAAAACAAATAGAAGTGTAAAATGAAATCAGGTTCACGTATTCCTTTTATTTTCAAACCGGCTTCTTTTTTTCTTAGTGCAAATATCTCAAGATGCAGTTTGATACGCCTGCAGGTTCACAGGCATAGCCCATGTCCCTGGGATGACCCAAGGGCCACACTGTCACTCAGGCCTTTAAAGTGTTGAAGCAACTGCACAGTGCAGTAATGTAAGCACAGCCACAGCAGCCCAGGCGAGACGGCTGAAAGTCTGTCACAGCCCAACTTCTGAGATTCTTTCCTCCTCCAAGTAAGTGTCTTTCCATCCTCAGGAGCCCCAACATGAGGGAAAATCACCTTTTCTTCACTTTCCATCAGGAATAAACCCCTCAGCAAACCAGCCGCTGGAGGATGCTCGGGTCCTTCCAGCATCTGCAGCAACCACAGACCACTGCCAGCTGTACCCAGAGGAGGGGCACGCGACTGAACGCGCACCGTCAGCAAAGAGCTCTCCTGAGTTTTCAAGTATTTCTGCCACGCGCATCCGGAGACTCATCGCTGGGAGGGGACAACCCCCGGCGAGATGCTCACAGGGCTGCATCATCCAGCTTCTGCATGAGAGGAGCAGGCTTTCCCCAGCACCTTCGGGGAGATGGAGGGGGCTGTTCTTGGGTTTAAAGTCTGTGCTACTTCTTTGGTCAGGCAAAAGCAAAAGATGGCAGCAGCTGTCTGCTGCTCTCGGCCAGATCTGCAGCGGGCAGAGGAAACCCCCATGTGAAACGGGGTTGGCATTGCTCTCTTGTACTTCAATTCATGCTGTTTGGATGAATTCTTAAAGATGCTTTCTCAGCCTCCAATGATACAGTTTGACAGATTTTTTTTTGGGGGGGAGGGAGGTGTGTGTGAAGTAGGGAGGCCATAAGCCCAAAGACAAATGGCCAGTGCCCTGGCTACTGCTTTATCAGCATGGCTGCTTACTGTACTCGGTGATATTAAAGAGAACTGTTAGGTTAAAACCATGGTTTTGTTCCTACAGCATGGCCACATGCTGTGTTTGTATGGAGCACTTTAAAGTATCCCGAGAGGATATCTTTCTGCCAAGTTAGTAACAGCATCTTCAGCCTTCACGTAACCATTCTCTATACGTTTGTATGAGACTAACATAGGCAGATCAAAGGGGCCAGTCTGCAAAAATCAGAAGGAAAATACACACGCATTGCAATTATTACTTTCCCAAACTCATAAATCATTTTTCTCTGTTATTTTTATAAAAAGAATACTTAATATTTTATAAGAGAAGAAGAATGATAAGCCCATGATAAAAGTGCCAAATGTCATTCACAACCAAGGAACAAATCAATTTGCACAGTCTGCAAAATGCTCCACAGAGTCTAAAAGTTGGATCTACCTCTGTCCCCCAGGGCTCCCATTCTGCCCCAGCGCAGCTGCCTCCCGCACCAGTCTGCACCAGTATACGGCAGTGGAGAGCACCACCTAACGTCTGCAGGAAAGGCACGGCCGCTCGGCTTGCCAGCGATGCCTGGGCAAGCAGAGCCCTGGAGTTATGCCAGAGACAGATCTGGTACTCTGGCACTCCTGGTTGTTGGACCTGCCCTTCCCATTACACCCGTTTCTTCAGAAGCTGGAGTGGGTACAAATGTAGGAGAGTGCAGTTGTGAATTCAATTAGGCACTTTTACCTATTTTATTCTGCTATCAGCTTACTATGATGTTTAAAACCACGTAAACTTATACTAGGATGCTGCGTGTGTGTGTACACACATACAGACAAGAGACACGCTGCCGGACCGTATGCTGACACACACAGACGAGGACACACGTTTAGTTTCAATCTATGCAGATGAATTAAGATGTACTTATTGCTGAGAGAACAGCATGCACCCTAGAAAAAGGGATTTTTGTATAACTCAGATGCAATACTGGAATCATTTTAATAGCTGAGGTTTTAATACTCCACAGTATAAATATATCTGTGTTCACTTTTCTAACTACTGTTAGCACATTTCACTGCATTCTCAGGTGGAATTTTCTGTTTATATTACACTATCAGTTTTATGGGAAGATTTATTTACAGACTGCAAAAATATTTCAGGTCAAGCTGCCAATCTTTCAGTTTGAGAGGATGGGATTCTGATGTGGCTGAACAGAACAATGTCCCCAAATTAAAATGCATCCCGAGCATTGCATCTCCATTCCCCAAGGACAGGTGCCCCACACCGACAGTCAAGAGGATTACAAGAGCCATAGTTTAATTGATTGGGGGGAGGGGTTACATTTGGTTAATTGACACCTTTTAAAAACCATCCCAACTCCTTTGGACAGGGTACCTGTTACAACATATTAGACTCATCTGAGAATGTTCTTAAAAGAAGTGGTCTGACAGAAGGTCTGGCCGACAATGAATCAGGTGCCTTCCCGCTGCTCTGCAACAGCGAGGCAAAGAGACTTGTAGCACATGTGACACTTGCCCCAGCCTAACCCTTGAACAAAGTAAGACACATACACACACACCTTTTTCCACCTCAGTCACACTGTAAGGTATAGAGGAACACAGCTCCCTAACTACTGTGGTGATGAACACAGGCTGGGTTTTGCAGCTTGTGTTGTTCAGGAACTAGCCCTGCTTCCTGGGATGGGTAACAAGGCTTGGTGGTTTACACTACACGTGCTTCTGAGAGAGGAGGAAACTATCCTTGATCTCCTCGGAACTGGTATTTTCATAGAGTCATACTGGAGAGGTGCAGTGAAACCAAAGTCTAGGGATATGTTTTCAAGGCACTTTCCTGCAGGGCAGCCCCACCAGCCCCACGGTCAGCAAGTCCAAGACCAAACCTCATCGTGAGGGTGGAGCACAGTGGGCTGTTCACTTGCACAAAGAGCAGTGGTAGCGCTACCAAGTGGGGCGGACTGGGCATGAGGGCACTTGGGGAGCTCCTCCTACACCACACACACCTGAGCTGTTTGACAAGTCAGCCAGAGGATGGTAAAAATCGAGTCCCCTTTGTCCCATGCTTTAGAGAGTCTGTAAATAGTTCACTACCACAAAACTACAGCGGGATAGTAACCAGCATCCACCTCACTTGGACATCCCGAGCATGAGCAGCTCACCCACCTGAGGTGTGACAGGAGACCAAAGGGGAAGAGCCAGACAGAATATTTAAGCAAAAGACTTAAATTAAAGGAAGCAGAGGGGGAAAAAAAGCAGGGTTTGGCTGGGTAAGCAAATCTAAGGCATTAGAAGGAAGAAAAAGGCAGTATAGCAAGCAACACATACTGACTCAGAAAGAAAATCACCTTATTCACTCCAAGAAAAGCTGTGATTGCTGGAAGTTTGAGAAAGCATGAAGATAGTGGATGTTCCTGAGGAAGGAAGGCGCTTCGTTACCTAGTTCACAACAGCACAAAAGACAGAAACTTGCAGTACAAGAAAGAGAAAGGCAGAAACCAAGGAAAACACAAATGCGCCTTGCAGTTAAAAAACAAAACGAAACAAAAACCACAAAAACATTTCCACACAGAAAATTGAATAAAGATTGAGCAGAGCTGATGCGCGTTAAAGGCAACTTGGGGTGAAACCTGGTCCCGTTGAAGTCAAGGGGAAAAGTCCATCAACCTGGTACCTCAGCCCATCCTCCCCTTCCAGAGGAGACCCTCAGCTGTCAAGTTGGGGGTTCAGGGATTTAAACAACATCCCCCAAACTTGTTTTCATTTAATGCCACCCTTGGGAAACTGATGTTTGGGGTTTTTTTCTCCTTTTCTAAATATTAAGGTTGAGGTTCTCAAAAAGGGCCTTGATTTGAAATCATCTACCTGGCCTTAGCTGCTTTTACAAATCCAGGGATTGACTTTGGCGTCTCAGTGCCAAGGCACACATCCAGAGCTGCCGTCTGCTTCAGGCGTTTATAAAGCTCTTCCTCGAAACGTACATTTAAATACAGCTCAGTCTGTGTTTAGTTGGCTATGCACATCTGAAGAGACTTTTCTAGTTGACACTTAGTTTGCTTTGCTAAATGGTTTCACAAGAGCCTTTTTTGAATGCATGTAAAGCACTCTTGAAAGCAAGTACTGCATGGGGGAGCAGGTCTGGCTGAAGGCAAAAATGTGGTGCCTCTCAGGTGAGTTGAGCTGAGGCTTGAAACCCCCAGGTCACTCTTCCAGGTCACTGTCCTCAAACTGTCCTAAGCCCACAGCTGAGAGTGACTCCCTCCCAGCCTGTTCAATAGAGGTGTCAATATAGAAACTATTAAATCATATTTAACTCGTAGAAATTACAGGAACTCAAAGAATTCAACAACATTTTCTACCATCTCTGTTGCTTTCAACTTCAATGGCTTGGGGGTTTTTTTCATCTCGCAGATACATTTTATTTCACTGATACTGCACAGATTTGTACTTCAAATGGGAAGTAAAAATGGGATTTTCAAATGGGGAAGGGAAACCTTTAGTAAAACATTAGACTTTTTCTTTCAATTGAGATAAACATCATTTTTAAATAAGGACTCAAGATAACAAGTTATCCCAGCTGAGGAAAGTGCACTGAAACCTCAAGGGATATAACAGCTTCAAGGAAAGAAGCACATTTTGAACCTCATACGTGGAAGGTCATCCCATGGTTTCTTTGGACACAGGCAGACCAGCTGGCACAAGTCTGCTGGTACCACAGTGCTGGTCTGGGGCATGGCTGGCAGGGCAGAAGTGACCTCTGCATGCTGCCACCTCTGTGCTGGCCAAATCCTGCAGGTGTGCCACCAGGCAGAGCGATGGCATCTGCTGGGTGTCAGGGGTGGGTGACCCTGTGCCAGCCTGTGCCCCTTTGGCAGAGCCCTGCTGCTGCCTAAGGACATGCAAACCCGACGGGAAGAGGCCAGGACTGGCTGGCAATACACCACGGGCTGGCCCGAGGCAGCACTGGCTGATGTTGCAGGAGGACAGAGAGGGGCTGCAGGAGGGAGGGGAGCACAGGGAGCTGCAGAGGCACAGCAGGGGTGAGAAGGGGCTACCACCCAGGGGGTGACAGAGCTGCGGCGCCTCTGGGCAAGCAGAGAGCAAGGGGCTGGGGGTCACGAGCCCAGCAGTGCTGGCGTTCACCATTTGCACAGTGATGAAGAAAACTGCAGGGGAGAGCTAGACACTGCAGCGCTGCGAGCCCTGGGGTGTTCAGGGGGATGGGCAAATGTTCAAGACCTGACCCTGTTCCTCCTGCACCAGCACCTGAAGATATACTCAAGGTGAACATTGTGCGTGTGTTCTTTGACATAAAAAGAAGCAGCTTTTTTTCAGGACACAATATGGTGGGTCTGATGATCAGTTCAGGTTGGAAAAAGGGTTACTCTACTTTTATAAGATATGGCAGGGTTCCATCCAGTGAAGGCAACTAAGGAAAAGCACAGGGTGAGTTTATCCTCACTACAGATCTAGGCAGTATTTTTAGATGAGCTTCTTGATATAACTGGCATGTGTAAGAGCAAGACAAGAATCTAGGAAGCCTTTGTCAAGATACGAGTGGTACCCAGTACTCCTATGGGTTCATCTGGTCCTTAAGAGTAAGAGAGGTTTTCCTAAAAGTACTGAATGATACATCATCTTGTCCCTTACCTGATGATTTTTCTCTTTTATGTTTTTTAAAACTATTAGAAGAATTTCTGGGAAAAGGCTGATAAAGATCAGGAGAATTATTGCCAGCCACGTGGAAACAGAAGTCAGCATATGGGCAAATACAAAATACATTCTTTGCTGCTTCAAGAAAGGCCTGAAAAAGAAAGGACACAAATAAATTCTGGTTAACACAAAATTCTCAAGAAAGTGAGAAGCAAAGGCAGATTCAGATCCCTTTCAGATGGAGATGGATACAGCCTGCACAGAAACACAGTCCATCCTTCTCCCAGCCCATCTCCTGCCTTCAACCACACTAGTTCTGGACAACTGTCCTGTCACCTATGCAATGTATTTTTGCATCTTCCACATCTGTTTCATTTTGGGATAGGGAGAGGTTTGAATTTTGCTACCACCTCTGAAAGATAAATTATTTACTGTATCAAAACCCCAATTACTTCAACTTGAGACTTTTCTATAGCTTCTGGTCTGCTTTTGATGGTGGAAATCCAGAGTCTCTCAGACCCAATGTTATTTGCCTCCTCCTCCCTCCCTTGATGATGGAGGGGAACAGACAGATGCTTACGAAAATGCCTCGTAAATAACTGATGACAAGGATGACAAAGAAGTTGTTGCTTAGCATTAGCTCAAAAATATCAAGCTACGCAAGTTAAACCCATTAGTAGAAAACCTCACACATTTCAGCAGAGATCTGGCAAGATCACAGATCTGGATCTGTTGGCTACAAACGCTGAAGAGTTAAACAAAGCCTGTAAGCTCAATTAAAATACTTAAAACAGTTTCACATCTTTCTGAGATGGCTGCTGGGTTAAGGATCTAGCTAATAACTGCTGGCATGAGCCCACGCGAAAGTAAAGGTGTAAATACTGTAAATACTGTGAGATACTGTGAGTATCAGCATTAGTGTCTGCTCCAGCATGGAAAATAGAAAACCAGTAGTAATTGCAACATACTGTTGCTTGCCTTCTTTTAAAGGCATTAAGTCTAAAATCCTGGTCACACTCAACTCAGCGAGAATTTCTTCTCCCACTCAGATCCCGGACTTCAGCAGCAGGATCTGCACCTTCTCCAGCTTGTTTCTCCCTCTTAAGTTGTCCCAGAGTGCCAGGTCCTCTTGCTTTGCATCTGCCTTATTTGTTCCTTCCTTCTGTATCACTGGGATTTCACCGTCACTTTTCCCTTCATTTCCCATCTACATACACAAACAGATCCTGAAATATTTACCCCTGAACCTCCCAAAGAAGAGAGGGGCCTCAGCACCAGAAATAACCCCGTGGACAGAACAGCAAACCACCTCTTGCCAAAGCTGAGCACCCAGATGTTGACCAGGGTGTTATCTCCTTCAGTAGGCTGACAGACCTCCTCATCCCCTCAGATACATCCTCCTCCTCAAATACATCTCATCATGCAACAGCCCTCTTCCAGCACTGGCTTCTGGTAGACGTTGGATGGATTATCATCCCTTCTGGCCCAGGCAGGGAAGGAGCAGAAGGCAGCACACACCCTGTTACCGTCAACCTCAGGGTAGCCCAAACCAGGAGCTGCTGCAGCCACATCCCCTGCAAAGCCAGCGCTCGGTATTCCCCTAAGAAAGCACCGTGCAAAGAAGAAGAGATACTTGCCAAATGACTCCTCCCCAAAAGAATGAGAAAAACACATAAAAGGCAAGGGAGCCCCAAATCACAAAGTGGTTCATCCACGTCCAGAATCGGGTATCTAACGCTAGCTGTGTGAATAAAGAAAAAACAAGCATCAAAAAACAGAACAGGCATCAGATGCAGGGTGCATTTGATTGTATTTATATGAGAGTTCAGGCTGCTTTCATAGGAGGGCTGGAGGTTCTCCAGACAGCTACCTCTCTGCATCTGAACACCAGGGAAAACCTTTTCAGTATCTACAGACTGGCACAACTTCAACAGGGAAGCAGCAAAGTTTCTAATTGTAACTGGCATTTTTTAATAGAATAAATTTGATGCAACCACCAGTGCTACAGGAAAGAAACATCTAAAGGTTATGGGATTGTAATTGCCTCCTGCCACCTGCTGTCCTGAACCAAACAGAAAAGACCTTTTGTAATGTCTTATGCAAACTGTTTGTTCTGGAAAGCTCTGTGAAACAAAGCTATTATTATTATTTGACAGATGTGCTTTTGTGATCCCTCCGGTGCTTAGTGGTGTCTGAAACAAGGTGGACAAACCCAAGCTCTAGCAAGAGAGGAGCAGCAGAGAACTGAGATGCCAAGGAGTGAAAGTGTGGTGAAAAGTCAACCACAACCGAGTGGAGTTCTTAAAAGAAGGCAAAAAATAGGAAAATAATGTAACTAAAACATAAATATTTATAGACCAGCAGAGCCCAGGAACAAACCATGGGCTTACACAAAGGACAATAATCAATAAACAAGTTCTGCCTCTACAGAAGAAGAGAAGACTTAAGTGTGGTAGGAAAATTACTCATGGAAATTTCATCTTCAACACATGCACTGCATGATTTTACAGCACAGGCTGAAGTTATTTTGCAATGCATGTGTAAGGGGCTGAAAAGTAAGGAAGAGCCTCACCTTCAGGGTGACAGTGAACACCAGCACAGTGAAAACAATCGTCCCAAAGGTCCAATTCCCAAAAACCTGAAAAACACGTTACATTGCCACAGCCATCTTGGTCCATCTTCTCAGACAGGCACAGAAACTATGAGGACAGGGGAGCAAGCAGGGAGCAAAGGGCAAGGAAGGACAGGATGGAGGGACTGCTACGGGGGATTGATGTTCAGAGAGGCGCTGGGCATCCCACACGACTCGCTCCCCACTACTCTACCCTGTGCCATGCAGTGTCACACGGACGGGTGACCCAGAGTCGGGATGGTGACAGGGACAACCTCCTACTAACAGCAATGTTGATTGAGGAGACAAGTCATTGGACCCCCGGTATTTCATGATTTCTTGGTAATTTACTCAGTTTCTGCTTTCTCACAACACCTCTGCTCATTGTCTCCCATTCGCAGAACGTGCCGATGGGTATCGTTTGGCTTTGCAGATATAGTGACTACGCACGACAAAGAAAAGCAGATACTGTCTAGAAGTCCAAATGATGGCAATGAATGGGAGGGATGCTTACCAAAGGCTGTCAAGATCTGAATGCATACATTAAAACAGAAAGTGAAATGTAAAAGTTTTCAAAAAATGCAAAAAAAAAAAAAATTTGAAGTCAATAGGAGTGAAAAAGGAGTCAATCAAACATACATGGATATTATGAACAATTGCTGGTAGCAGTTCTTACAGGCACAAAGTGTTTACAAAACAGGACGTAACCACAGATCTTATTTTAGTGCCACACAGACCTGACCTCTGAAGGCATTTGCAGAACATATCAGTGCTTCGTATTTTATCCAGATAGAACCAGAACGGCTATAAACACAGAAAAGCACCGAATCTGCACAACAGGGGCTTGGCTACCTATAGTTGGGGCCCTAAATGCTGGTGTTGATGCAACGTATGCATGTACATACATAAATTTCACCAGCTTTTCTCGAGTGTTAGCTGCTAAAAAAAAGCTAAGGAAGTTGCAAGGGTCACAGGTGATGGTGTAAAAAATTTTGTTGGCTGAGACCTGATAACACGCTGGGGAAAGGGTCCCAAGATAGCGCAGGCCACGGCACGTGGCAGCTGCACTGCACTAATGCTTGCTCAAGTACTCAGTTAACCAGCAAAAAATAAAAAATAATAATAATTAAAAAAGTAAATAGAAATCATAATTTCTTTCCTCTTCCCCTTTTCTGTGCAGGTTAACCCAGAGCAGCTCCCACACCTCGCCCACGTGGTGATGCAAGCACTTGTCCCAAGGCAAGAGGCACGAGCAGGCAGACAGCAGGGAGAAGCAGAGCAGGCTGCTCGGTCTGACAGCGGTGCTAACTGGTGCTGGCTTCCACATGGTAGCAAAACCAGCACCAGCCTTCTCCCCTTGCAAAGGGAAGGGGGCGGCTGAAATCACGCCCCGGATCCAGCGCATCGTGCAAGCAGCGCTGCCCCACCTCCGACTGAACCAGCAGCATCTCATCAGGGTGGGCTAGCCCAGCTGCTTGTCAGCCGTGGAACACACGCTGAATTTCATGCAGCATGCTGCAGGGGAGGACAGAGACTGCTCCTGCCTCAGACCAAGGGCTGGTACCACACAGAAGAGCAGAAGGAGTGCTGTGCAAAGCTCTCCAGGTTGGAATAAAGCTGTGTGTAAGTGTGGTTATTTTACCTAGCGAGTATAACCAGCTCTGCCCCGTTTCCATGGTGATTTGGAAAATGTTGTATTTGAAGCGGTTGCTGCAGAATCACACCACAAGCAAGGCTACACCATCAGACAACACTCAGGACACACTGCACAGGTTAAGCATGTAGATATTCCCTGCCAGGCGTATACGAGTGCACAAAAGAAACATTCATTTTTCTCTTTCTGGTGGAGTTACCTTTCCATTATCTTCCAACGATGAATTTTGGAAAAGAAAATAAACCCCAAAGAAAAACACAAGTCCTTCAAAGGCGCCCAGAAAGGTCCAGTACAGGAACGGCTTCCACTGCAGCATTGCATTATCTGAAACCTTCCTGCCAAGAGACAGAGCAACAAGAGCATCACCATCACCTGCAGGGCACTCTGCAAAGCCCCCCATAGCCAGGCTTTGGAAAAAGCCCTCGCTGTGGGAGGCAGAGGCAAAACACAATGCCAGCATACAGCACAAACAACATGTGCCATATGCAGCTGCTGGTTGTGAGAACTCATGAGATGTTCAGCATGTTAATTCATTTTGTCCTTCTTCTCTAGGTAACTCGGATTAAAATCGAAGGCAGCCCAAAGCCAACAGCTGTAACGCTGTCCTGAGGCTCTCATGCAGCCCCAGCTCCATGCACACATCTGACATTATCCTCTGAATTTTAAAACCAGAGCAGCGCTAAAGAGGAGCCATATGGGATGCAGTGAATCCGTGGTGTGTTTCCCTCTTTTTGTTGAATGCACAAACTCCCTCTGAGAAAAGCTCTGCAAGTCTCATTCCTGGAAGCATTTTTTTTTTTTTTCCACAGGCTGAAAATAACCTCCTGAATCATATGGTGGGCGTTTTTAACATGGGGGTTGTAGCAGGAGGCTGTTGGCTGAATATAGGATAAGATCTGGCACTGAAGAAGCAGCAGCAAATGGATGTGCTATGGGAAGAGCTCTGCATGGACCCAAGCCTGGGGAGCAGAGAGTGGCCATCGGGGAAGGAGGGATTTAAAAAGTTTCCTGCATGATTATCTTTTCAGATTGCTTTCTTTAGAACGTGATGATTAATGGGGGAGATAAAAGGATGTTGATGGCAAAACCCAAACCCCCTGTTCTTTTCTCATTTTTTGTCCTGACTAGTGAAGCAATACATCAATTTTCAGCAAGACGCACCTTGCAAACCAGTGCGGTTCTGGGCTCCTGCAATTGCAGTTTCTAAACCCACATCCTATCGAAACCCATGCACAATGACACAGCGACAATGCTCTAACGTACCACAGTTTGGGTATGAGTAAAGAGCATGGATAAATCAGACTAAGTGGGTTTTTATTGCAAGGAGAGAAAATAGATTTGTTTTGCATTCGCATTCCTGTCCTGCAGCGCTCGTCGTAAATGGGCTTCTTACAGCACCTCCGAGCAGAGATCTGCACTGCAGCAACTCAGCACTTCACACAGCAGAGGCACGGCGGTTCTTCTGCATTCAGCAGCACATGCACAGTCATGAATATTCAAACTAAGGCTTTCTGCCTGCACAATTAATCTGTTTTCCCGTAAAGGACAGACCCCAGAGATCAGGCAGCCTATCAGGGGAATGCAGAGGGGCCTGCTGTTATTGGTCTGTGCTGCACAATATTCAATTACCAATTTATTTTAAAATACATGCTCGGGCATTTTGCCATACGAGTGGAGGAACACAGAGCTCTAATTAATCATGAATCTGAGTACTTACTTCAAAAGCACCCAAGCCCCCTCCTGGTCTTACAGTCCTTGTTGTATTTGCTATTTTTTCTATACCTAAAGCAATTTGCACACACTGTCCTTAAGTACCTGCCAGTTCCCTTTGCTGTCCCTGCCCTCGCTCTTGTGCCACACACAGCTCTGCCATGGCTGAGCAGCACCGTGGTGAGGTTTGCACAGGGCCTTGGCCAGAGCAGCCCCAACCTGGTCTCTCTCCACAGGGGTGAGCCTGGCACTGAGCTCACTGCCCATCAAGGGAATTAGCAACAGTGATGCATGGACAGGGGCTTCTCCAAAAAAGCATCTTCCTTAGTCCTTGCTGAAGGGCTGCACCCACGTGTGCATGGGCAGGGGTGGGGGAAAAAGGTGGGAAGCATCTCTGTTTTCATGGGAGGTTGGACCCCCCTCAGCTGCAACCAAAGAAAGAGAGAAAGCAACTAGTACAGCAGAGGAAGTCAGTTTCCTCTTAAACTAGGATCTCCTTGAGCAATTTGGAAGCAGACTCTGAGGGCACAGATCAAAGA
This sequence comes from Chloroceryle aenea, assembly GCA_013399075.1. NCBI lineage: Eukaryota > Metazoa > Chordata > Aves > Coraciiformes > Cerylidae > Chloroceryle > Chloroceryle aenea. Next base: position 44,845 of record VWZY01005532.1, read on the forward strand.
GCAGAGTTCCTCAGTAACAGGCTCTGATATGGGATTTGGACTGTGGAGGGGAAGCCTGAGGGAAGATATCTGTTTAAACCAGCTGAGAAACCACCTGCCTGAGCTGGGCTTCAGGAACATTTGTCTTTCTGAAAATGAATGAATCTTTTTACCTCCTGAAAGCTCAATCTCCCCTCCATCCATTACATGCTCTACCATGTGCTTGGCTGATGCTGCTGGGCTCAAAGCTAATGCCAATGAATGGTCTGGCCACATTTGCAGCTCGATTTTTCTTCAGATGAAGAATTCCACCTACCGTTCATTTTTTTATAGAGACACAGCAGTGCAATTTGCTGGACCAGATACCATTAGAGAGCGTAAATAACTAGAAGTAGGCAGCAAATAGGCCACTGCTCAGCTCTAATGCAGCAGTAGGAGAGCCAGCAGGAACAGAAACAACCTTTTCTGCTGTTCACGGTGACCCCACCACCAACATGGGGACAGGGACACTTGCCTGCACCAGAGAAACTTAAACCATGGTTAAGGAACTTGCATGGAGGTTCACCCAGTCCACTGCTACTTACATATAAAGCTGAGGATCTGAGGTCAGTGTGTCGATGTTGATGTGCTGCTCCAGGAGGCTGTATGCCAGGATAGGTAGTGATGTGAAGCAGATGTTGTACATGGTAAGATAAGCAGCATCGTACAGTGGCTAAAAAGAGGAAGAAAAGGCAAAATTAGACAGAAATTCCATTTTAAAAGTCTCCACAAACAGATTCATCCCTTTGTCACAGCCATATAAGGACAGGTTCAATTGACAGGGGTCATGCTCTTGACAGGGCTTCAAGGAAAAGCAATGCTGAGGGACCAAGGCACCTGCAGGCTGCATGGCCAGCACCCTATTTCCATTACTGGTGAGTCTTGTAACTGGCTGGTCTCGTCTACAGCTCATTCTCCAGAACAACATGATTAAACAGCCCTTATCACAGCTTTTCTGTAGCTGCTCTTGTGCTGCTGTTTCTATTAATATACTTGATGTCTCCTGTGACTCCCTAACGACTAGACTGTTTTAGAGGAACTATAGCTGCCTTTTTTTTTTTCTTCAAGGAAAAAAAGCAAGTGGTTCTGCCAAGACAAGCAGAGAATTATCTCCTATCATTTACTCTTCCTCACTGTTAATTTTGAGCCCAAACACACACAAAGCCAAAGCTCTTGTCTCCAAGCACATGAATCCATTCACTACACAGATCTGTCCCTCTGGCACTCACTTGGACTAAAAGCAAGAGTCTGATGACACTCATCGTGTGTCTTTTTTTAAAGGCTGCGATAAAAAGAACAAATTGTTCTTCTTTTTGAGGGACATCTTTAATACAGGGAAATGCAGCAGAGGAGAAAAAAAAAAACAGAACAGGAACTCTTTGAAAACTTTTTCTCTTATGAGAAGAAGAGGCAAAACAGGTGCTGACAAAACAGCTAAAACCCTCTCTCATTATTTTAGGAAGGTCTCCATCTGTATTTATGGGTGGTGAATGGGAAAGTAAAGAAAGCAGATTTCTTTCTTTTCAGTTATGGGTCTCAAATTATGCTCCAGATATGGTGCAGAGCAATGAGGTCAGTTCCTACTGTCCTCTAAAGCAAGGTGAGGAATGGACAGGACATCTGTCATGGTTTAGCATCAGGGCAGCCCCTTAGGCCTTAGAAAAACTGAGCTGAAAAGTAAAATCACTGAACAGAATTAGTTTTGTTCTCACTCAAACCAGGACAACAGCAAAAGCCAAGTCTCTGCTAGGAAGCCTCACTGTGCCACTTGCTTTTTATCCTGGATTTATAGACACGTTACTGGAAGTTACCTGCTGTGAGAATCCACAGAAGAACTGGTATAAAAACTGCGGTAAAATGAAGCAAAGGTTCTGCGGAAGCAAAAGACAAATGGTTAGTGGGGAAGTGCTTGACTTCTCAGTCAAAATCCAAATAACTTTTCCTGTTACCAGATACTAGTGTCTGATACTACAATATAAGACTGATTAGGGCACTGTCTTCTACCAAGCACAACCCAAATCCAACCAGCAGTATCTGCAGAAGACACTGGAAGGAAATCATGCTCACATTCCCCTGAATGCACCATTTTCAATTGACAGGCACGAGCAGAGACACAGCCTATCCTAGGGAAGGAAAACAGCTACAGAACACACTATGCATTTTTCCACACCCCCATTTACTATTTCCTGTTGTCAAAAAGACCCTATAGTATAAACAAAGAAATGAGCTGCACACACATCCTTACCTTATAGAAGAAATACTGTACAAGGTGTGCTATTCTCACGTAGTATAAATGCCCATGTGCTAGTAGCAATTTTCTTAAATGTTTAAACTTTGGCACAGCATAGTCGCTGTTCCTGGAAGCCTGCCGACCTTCTTTGCCTTTTATACCTGGAGACAGAAGCATGCACGGCAAGGGGTTAATCCCTAAGGGACCAGAATCCAGACCGATGCTACCCACTAGCTCTGTGCACATCACGCAGTGTCTCAAGGCAGGACAAAGGTTGTATTTCTGGCTCCAGTGCCCCGGGAGAACGACACGCTAGCGTGCGGCAAGACTTGCCGTGGTTTTGGCTCCGCGATGCCCAGACCTGCCTCGGGGGTTTTTAAGCTATATTTAGGTAGCTGTCCGAGTTCCTGTGTAAAAGTATCTAAGCAAACCTGATAAAAGATAAGGAATTGGTTTCCCCACGGGCTTGCTCACATCTCACACAGCCTAGTTATTTCACTGCAGATGCTCAGCCTCCCGAGCCGACCCTGCAGAGCCAAGCTTAAGACAGACAGTTTTGTTCACTCGAGCGCCACATGGCAGCAAAGCGCAGTGTGACCCCGTTCACCAGAGGGCACGGTGGCATTTCCAGCAGCCCCAAACAAAGAGGCTGCCCGTTCTCTTCCATCAACCCTTCTTTAGTGGCATTACAAAAATCTCCAGTATTTCCCGTATCTCTGACACCGATCTGAAGAAAGGAGGATAGTTTCCAGCCTGATGTCAGTTGTACGGACAGGGCAGACACAACCTAACTGAGCATCACCCCCCAGGAAACACAAGTGGGTGCCCCGTGTTGAGTTACTAGCAGCTGTGACCAGAGCCCTAATAAAGGCTGACATTTTCATTGCACCACGTTTGCAATGACCCGTCAGTTTGCAGCTTGTGCTGTTTTTTTCTGACAAGCAAGCAACCTTTACCACCTTGAATTTGGCCACAGACTTTTTGAACAGAACCTGCATTTTGTCACTGACAGAGAGGGGTGCTATCAAAGGTGAGCAGCGTATGATGATCTCAAGCATTTATCTGAGTCAAACCCTGGCTCCAAAGGAAGCACAAGCAGACTTCCCACGTTTCTCAGTGGGATCAGTTTATTTATATGCAATAGAAATACTGGCTACACCTCAGCAATGAACCCCAGAAACAGCAGACAGGTCTTGGGTGTCAGGCGGCTGTTACTGGGGGGGGGGTCTTACCTATTCCAACGTGTGCTTCCAAAATCATACTAACATCATTTGCACCATCCCCTATGGAGAGGGTTATGGGGCTCCCTTTTGTGTTCTTCACCATTCGCACAATCTAAAAAATAAAAATAAAACAAATGGTAAGAGCAGAACCCCAGAATTCAGTTAAAAAGACTCCAGAGACACTCCTCCCACTGCCCCACTTGCAGGAGCCCCCAGGACAAGCAGTCAGGCTTCTACAGCAGCAAAATAACACCTGGAGAGTTCATATTAGTAAAATCCCTCATTACTGCCTTCACAGGCACCAACCAGAGCGACAGCCAAGATCCAGCTACCCAGGGCTGAAGGACAGGATTTAAAAACAAATCCCAGGCAGCAGCAGCATCCCGTCCTTCCCTTCTGCCAGACATGCTCCCCAAAGAGGAGACCTTTCTGGCATTTCAGGAGGCAGGAAACCTTCCTGTGGAAGGGCAGAAACATGCTCCTTATCTGGCTTGGACACCATCAGCTGGTGTGAGGAAGTCACGGACTCCACTTGACAAATTTGGAAAGGGGAGAAAAAAAAAAGAACAAACAGTGGGGTTTGTTTATTTCTAATTGGGTTGGGTTTCTGGCTTCCTGCGAGGATATTAAACAAAGGTTTTACATTCAGATTTGAAAGACTGGTGTGTTTCCATCACACTCTGAGGCTCAGATGTGGCTGAGCCTGGAGAATTCCTAGCTGATTAAGATGACCAGGTCTTCAAGTCCCAGCTGATGAATTAAAATTGTATCACATCACCTAATACACTGCTTCAGATAGTCACTAGCAGAGAAAATAAAATACCTGTGCTTTCTGCAAAGGAGCCATCCGGCAGCAGAGGACTGCAGTGCACTTCAAGCAGATTTGTAGAAAGATGTTTTTGTAATTACTAGAGCTGGAGTCCTGAGAAGGGTTGAGTATCAGCGACAGTGTTGAGCCATCTATAATCAGGCCGTACTCTTGACTCAACGTCCAGCTTCTGGGACACAACAAGGAACACATTTGAAATAAAAATCAGACGTTAAGAAATCAATCTATCCGCTTTGTCATCTTAAGTGGAAAAGAAAGTGATTCTGGATTAATCTTCTTCCCACCTCTTTTGGGGGGTTTAGCAATCTTAATAAGCTTGGATTTAAACACATGTCCTTCACTAAGGGAACTGTGTGAGTAAGCTTGAACTAATACCACAGGTAATGAGCAAAGCAAAGGAGCCAGCTGCAGCACCTGCAAGCAGCCAGTCCCAGGGCAACAACATGATCCTATTTCTCTATAAACTTGGCATCTGAAATGCACATGGGCCGGGTCCTCTCGCTCACTCACCTCTTCAGGACACCCCGGTTTTTGGGAATGTCCTGAATCAGCTTTTTATGGTACTCCATCAGCAGCTCATGGAGCCGATCCTCCTTCCTTTCGCTCTCGCCCACCGTTTTCGCCGTCAGCTCCAGCAGCTCAGTGCTGGTCTGGAAGAGCCTGCAGGCGTAGCAGGTGGATTTGGCAGTTTCCATCTTGTCTCCTGTCAGCACCCAAACCTTCATGCCGGCCGCATGCAGAGCTTCGATTGTCTCCGCCGACTGCTCCTGCAGCCTGCAACCAAAAGCAAAATGTGACTTCTCAGGTTGGCCCACACTTCATCCATATCACCTTTATTTTGCAGGTAGGAAATACCAGCACAAGAGAAGGTAACTGATTTTCCCCATGCTGGAGCGACCACTGCCACAGGAGTAAGGACTGGAAGTCAGGAATCATGTTTTATTTATTTGCAGACAAAAAAAAAATTAAAAAAAAATAGTCACTTCATCTTGTGAAACTCAAAAGTCAAGAGGAAGTTTAATTTACACAGGCAGTTACTATAACTTCACCCGAAACTGAACTTGTTTTGATGTGCAAATTAATGCCGCGTGCTTAATTCACTCTCCAGAAGCACTGGTACTTCTGTAGTTTCATTAATAAATCCTAATTCCTACTACACTGGCCAATTTTAGCAAGTAGGGCACTGTGTAATTGCTTGTGCCATTCAGTAATTAATGGCCCTGGACACTTCCAGCATCTGCCTGGCTGCTCAGTTCCACCACAGCGAGTCAGGGCCGTGATGGATCACCAGGGAGAAAATCCAGGTACCGCAGGGTCGGTGGCGGTGGTGACGTCCTTACCTGTCTTCTACAGCTGTTGCCCCAATCAAGTGCATGTCTGCCTCCGTGTCTTCAAAAACCTTCGCCATCTTTTCTTCCCTGTCCTGCAAAGCCATCTTGGCTTCGTTAATCTGTCTGTCGATCTTCTCATACTCCTTTTGAGTTAGTTCTTTGAATGCCACACAGAGCGTTCGGTAGCCATCCTTTTAGAGGGAGGGAAAGAAAATGAAGTGGACAGGTGGGCATAAAACCAGATCTTACTACAGCTCCTCACTTTAGGGTTAGTGGTTTTCTCCACCATCAATGCACTGTGTCAGTACTGACCCTGATGACAGTGACAATTCATTGGCTTGAGCCAAAGAGCAGTTTCTGTGTGTTTATACGTGAGCTTCTTCTCAGAGTTAACTGTGGTTATGCTCACTATGTGCATGCAATAAGACAGAGAGAAACTAAGAGAAGGTCCAGAGCCGAGAGTGTGCATCCCAATGAGAGAGTGGGGACCATGTGTGTGTCCCCACAACTGGGACCAGGCACTTCTCCCACCAGAGAAAGAGCCTGCTGCTATAATTTCTATTTTTAACTCGCTTGGTAGATGCTTGGACACAACTGTGATGAAGACCATATAAGTATATGAAAAGTCAAATAAAGGTGGAAGCCAAAGAAACAGAAAAGGAAAGACGCCTGGCTTCAAAACAATGTGAAGTGACACTCAGATTTTCAACACTTCCCTCCAAAGCAAGGTCACATCCCTATTTTTGGAATAAGGCTTTTCTAACCCCAGGAGACAGACAAATTCCATCCGTGTGCTCACCATAGCATTGCGGTCCACGTGGACTTTGGTTTGTTGGATTTCTTCCTGCTGCACCCTTGGAAAAATAGAGGAGTCTGCTCCTTTGCAGAAGAGAAGCAACTTCCCTAAAAGCAAGTTATAAATACTTTACAGTGTTCACAAGCATAGAAAGACTCAACAGCTTCAGCAGGTGGCAAATGATACAGAGGGGGTAAATCTGGCAGGACTAAAGAAGGAGCTGCTGCAAGGTCAGCTGCCTACCCAAAGTGGCCTTACAGTAACCTGTGCAAAATCTTGTTTGAATCACAGAATTTCTGAGGCTGGAATAGATCTCCAAGATCATCTAGTCCAGCCTGTGACCCAACACCATGGTATCAGCTAGNTGCACTCCCAGACCCCCCTCTGCAAGGCCGCACTCCCCCCAGTCTGTAGTGCTGCAGGGGGTTACTGTGGCCAAAGTGTAGGACCCTGTACTTGGTCTTGTTAAACCTCATAGTATTGGCCTCAGACCATTGACTCAACCTCAGGCTGTGACACTGGGTGCTCCTACCTGCCTCTGAGCAAGCTTTCTGCAACAGGCTTGACAAAACAGTTTATTTTTTCCTATTTAGAACCCTTGACAATCTTTTCAGGGAAGGTAAAACCAGAATCCCCCACCTTATGGGACACACATTTGAGAAGGACAGTGACCTCTGAATTTTCGTCTGCTAACCCTATGAAAATCTATCCACTCAAGGGAAGGTCTCACATCTCTCCACCTATACTTGTACCTCCAGGCTGAAACAAAGCAAGCAAGGAGCTCTCCATGGGTCACTGTGCCCATCCTTGTCCCCTCCCTGTACCTGATGCTGGTTGCCAACAGCTCTACCCTAACCAGACCCAGTACAGAATTTAGCCAGACCAGCTTGGAAAACTAAACAGCTTAGTGACTCTGGGAATAGAGAGGATGTGTTACACATGTATGGGAGTCCAGAACCACATTTTAAACATACCCGTGGTGGTTCTCACAATGACACTCATACGTCGACGGACAGGATCAAAGTTCAACACATGGAGAAGTTGGTACCTTCAAAAAAATAATAAAAAAAGAAAAAAAGCTTAGACTCAGAAAAAGAAAAATAACTATTTAAGACAGAAAATCACTAACAACGAACTGCAGAAATCAATACACACTACAAGTGGCAGCACCCACTGGGCAATGTACTTTTTGCAGCTACCGCACAAGAAAATGAAGTAAAAAACCCCTCCAGTGGTGCTCTGAGCATGGGGCTGAGGGTGTGGGTGCCCCTGGGCTAGGCAGCAGCCCAGCCAGCAGCAGGACACCATGTGCTGCAGGCAACGACATCGTCTTCAGCATTTAAATCGGGGGTTCCACCATAATGGGAGTGAGAAGTGAAAGCTGCTTGCAAAGGCAAGTTCT
>VWZY01005532.1:52701-73556 GCA_013399075.1 Chloroceryle aenea
GCTAGGATTAGGTCACTGATTCTCAGATGTTCCTCTGGTTGCGGTCACAGGGTAAAAACTAATCACTTTGAGCTCTGGAGGGTAAAAAACGTTACAGGGAAGGCAGCCACATCACACAGTTAGGTTTAGAGCATCCCACCATGAGGCCCAGCTGCTGTTCGTATGGTCAGCAAGGATGGAGGAGACACACAGGGAACTGCAGGCACTTAGGAGACCAGAGTATGGACATCACTAAAACCACCAGCAGATTTCTGCAAGCAAGTCTTTCAGCCTGCACCTTGCTGTGCAGTGTAAAAATGTTTTGGGGCAGGTGAGCGTGGTCTGACAGCCCCCGGGAAACAGCTTGGACCTTGCCAGGTTGGCAACGTTGACCAAAGTCCACCAAGCTGGGCAGGAGCTGGCGCAGCACTGGCAGCCCCGTTCCTCGGCAGCCCCTGCAGCACTTACATTTCAGTTTCATTCTTTTGGTTTCGTATTTTCATGAAATCGTTTTCAAGTCCTAGAAAAGTGAAACCATACCTGTCAATAAACAAAAGGACAGAACAACATTGAAAACACCCATTGGCACATACTATACATTAACAATGTTCTCGTTTCACCTTCTGTAGAGGAGAGCAAAGAAGTTAGCAAGCTCCAGCGAAAAAGCTTGGCTGGATGTTTGCTTGCTCCATGCAGAGCCTGCCACCATGTTCTGGCACTGCTCCATGACCTGGGGAGCTGGGCACTGCAGCACACAGGCATTGAAAGCCTCTGGACACAGATTTACAAGCCATGAGCAAGTAAATACAGCTGCAAAAGCTTCTGTCTAAAATCTAGGGGCTAAAAATAGCACAGAATCATAGAATGAAGATGATCTAGTTCCAACTGCTCTGCCATGGGCAGGGGACACTTTCCACCAGACCAGGCTGTTCAAATCCTCATCCAACCTGACCTTGAATATCTTCAACAGGGTTCAAACGGGGGTTTGATAAAAGTAACCCATCCTATTATTTTGCCCACTGCAAGCCAAGGAACCAGTCTGGCTGCAACATGCATCCAGGAACCAGTCTCAATTTCCTGGGGATTACAACACGTGTCCATGGGGAAGAAAGAAGCCTCTGCCCCAGGTGGCCTCTGCAGTACCTTGGGGCTGCTCTCAGCGGTGAATGCAAACCACAGCCTCCCAAGAAGGTGCTCAGAGAAGACCCTTTGCAGAGCATCCACAGAGCTCATTTAAACTCACAGGCTCACATGGCTTCACAGGACTGCTCATCAGGCCCAGTGTGCTTCCCAGAGAGACCTGCAGTCTTGACCAGGGAAAGGGGTCTATCATCTTCAGATAACCCTCACCTCCCTCCCACCAGAGAGAGGGATTTAAAGCCACAATGTCTTCATATTCTTACTTTTCTGCGCCTTTCACCAAAGCAATTTCATCTGGGGAAGAGGAGATGTAGCTGTATTTGCGTTCTGGACGTCCTACCAGCCCATCCACCTGGTCTGCTTCCTTGATCTGGATCTGAACAGTATGGCACAGGCAGAGGGCTCGCAGGAACAGCTCCTCCCGGCTCTAGGCAGGAGTGAGGGAGGGCTCATTACCAGCTTGGTAACACCTCACAGCACTTGGTTTGTGATTTTTATGTTTGCACATTTTAAAGAAAACAAACAAAAACCCCTACAACCCAAACAAACAAAACCCCAAAACAAATCAAACCAAACCCAGCCAAACAAAAACCCAACACCCTCCCCTGCTCCCAGCTTCTGCTTTATTTACCCAGACAGGAGCTGACCACGAAACCCTAACAGCCATCAATGTGCAGATTTCTTACCTTTTCTGCTTTGCCATAGTATTTTAGGGGTCCGTCAGTCTGAGAGAAGCCATCCACCTCCGAAATGCAGTCTTTGTACTTGTGCCCGTCTATGCAGCACTCAATGAACTCCATGCTGTTCTCCGTCAGGGTCCCGGTTTTGTCCGTGAAGACATACTCCACCTGGAAGCAATGTCAGGCTGCCTCACTACACCCCCAGCCCCACACACCGGGGAAGGAAACCCCCAAAACCAAAGAGTCTGAGGCATTTTAGTGTATTTGTGCCAATGCTGGAGGGGGACTTTGCTGCTATCCTAACCCAGCCCTCCAAAAAGATGCAGGTTCCACACAGGTCTTAAACCACTATGTAGTTCTATTTTGCCCCTCAGACTGGTTCCTTTCTTTTTCAGCTTGTTGCACAGGTAGGAGAAGGCAGCTCCTGAACACTTAAAATCTGTTTCCAAGCTCTTCATTTTCTCCTCATCCTCCTTACTGGGTCCACTGCTATAGCCCCTAGCACATGTACAGCTGCTGCTGCAGCTCTGCTGCCTCCTTTGGGGGATTTTCATCTTGGTGCTGTATTTAATAAATTAGAGAATTGCTACTACAAATGTACTTTTTTCTTTTTGAAAGCAAAACAAACTACACATACCCTCCACTCAGTCTCTCCTGAGCTGATAAGAAAGGGAAGCCTGAGCTGCCTAACTGCCCCAGCGAAGCCAGCAGCAGCGTGGCTGCGTGTCCAGAGAGACCACGGGGCAGACATTTTCACTAATCCTCAAAGAGACAGAGGATTTTAAATTTTTAATTGAAGCAGTGAAAGCAAAGCACCCTGAGATGCGGAGTGCTGTGCCTGATATTCCCCAATATGGAAACAACTGGCATGACCCAGTTCCTGCTCTTTCATGCACTATTTATAACCTTATCTGTTTCGCAGAGCTAGTAGAATCACATTAAGTGGAAAGTGCCACCAAACCAGCTGAAGCTCTGCCCTGAGGGGACTGCTAGGGACTGATGCAACATGGGCTCTTATCAGGAAGGACACTTCCATCCACATTTTCATCCAAGCAGATGTAAACAGAGCATGTTCTGACCTGCCCGAGCTCTTCATTCAGGTCCGAGGTGTTCACCAATGCTCCCTCTTTTATCTCTTCATCGTACATCTCCTTGTCCCAAGAGATGAAGAAGGAGCCCAAGAACTTCTGCATCTCTACTGTAACGTACATGGAGACTGGGATAATAAAATTGAAGAGGACCATAAACGACAAGAAGTCTGTGAACATCCGCAAGACCTGCAATGGCAGAGGAGATGATGCAGGCTGTGAACATCAGACATAACTCACGAGCAGTTTACAGTTACACCTCTGTGGCTTTAAACAACTTTTCTTCTGAGGTTGAATAGAAAGAAAAAAAAAAAACCCTGAAAATTAATACAGCTAAGGTTCCATTTTCCTTTGATATAGAAATAGCCCACTGTCTTCCACAGATTTGCAGGGGTATAATACAAGAATACATCTTACTGCTTCACAATTACCAAAATGATGTTTTATTCACATGTATTCCTCTTAGGAATATACAGCTACAGGCTCATTCTGATCTCAAGTAACTAGGAACAAGAAGCAAGTGGTTTGAGACCAGTCAAGCTATGGCATGGGTGGAACAGCCACATCCCTGTTAAATCTTACTCAATAATCCACCACAGAACTGATTTCTACACATTTATATTCACTCTTTCAGGCTTCACTGCCTGTGTCTCAGCCAGTTTAAGAAGCCGTTTGACGTGGCCTCAATTTAAGCTCACCTACTCAAAACTGAAAGATAGCTCAAGTTCAGATAAGGATCCGGGTTAAATCAGGTGCTGTGTTTTTATTATACTTAGTATTTACAGAATCACAGATTGCTTGGGGTTGGAAGGGACCTCAAAAGGTCATCTAGTCCAACACCCCTGCCAGAGCAGGATCACCTAGGTCAGGTCCCACAAGAACACGTCCAGGTGGGTTTGGAATGTCTCCAGAGGAGACTCCACAACCTCCCTGGGCAGCCTGTTCCAGTGCTTCCAGTTACCCTCACCGTGTGAAAGTTTCTCCTTATGTTTACATGGAACCTCCTATGATCCAGCTTGCACCCATTGCCCCATGCCCTATCACTGGGCACCACTGAGCAGAGCCTGGCTCCATCCTCCTGACACTCGCCCTTTACGTATTTATAAACATTAATGAGGTCACTCCTCAGTCCCCTCTTCTCCAAGCTAGAGAGACCCATCTTCCTCAGCCTCTCATCAGGGAGATGATCCACTCCATTAGTCATCTCTGTGACTCTGTGCTGGACTCTTTCAAGCAGTTCCCTGCTCTTCTTGAACTGAGAGGCCCAGAACTGGACACAATACTCCAGATGTGGCCCCACCACGGCAGAGTAGAGGGGGAGGAGAACCTCTCTCGACCTACTAACCACACTCTTTCTAATACATCTCAGGATGCCATTGGCCTTCTTGGCCACAAGGACACATCGATGGCTCATGGTCACCCTGCTGTCCACCAGGACCCCCCAGGTCCCCTTCCCCTACACTGCTTTCCCACAAGGCAGTCCCCAGCCTATAGTGGTAGCTGGGGTTGTTCTTTCCCAGATGCCAGACTCAACACTTGCCCTTGCCAGATTTCATTAAATTTCTCCCTGCCCAACTCTCCAGCCTGTCCAGGTCTGGCTGAATGGCAGCACATTTACTTATGCTCTGCCCTGCTCCATGCAAGCGTCGCCACGCAGAAGCACAAGAGAGGCAGGAAAGAAACACAGGCAGCTGAGGAGACCGAAGGAAGCAACAGCAATTCAGGCCAGCAAACAGAGCTGGCAGCAGACACAATCAGATTAAATAAAAAACGTCAGAAAAAATAAAGCTAAAGGGGGTGCTGAAACACAAATCCACTTACCTTGAACGTGTCCCTCTCTTTTTTTGTCTTCTCATTGTACCAAGGCTCATCGTTAAAGGGATTGCTCTGCCAGACGTATTTCAGAGTCGTGCACACAGTAGCCTTGCTCAACAGGATGCACAAATACACTATCAAGAAAGCGTTGATAGATCTGAAAAACAGGTTTCTTTTTTTACAATTCTTGCAGCTATTTTTGTAGAGAAAATCCTGTAAATAAGCAGGAACAAGGCTTCCTTACTTTTAAGAAAGGAAATACACAACAAGTGCTTTTGACAGTGCTGATATTTAGGGTCAGTTCATATATTTTCACATTTCTTAATTTAGTTTTTCAATTAAAAAAAGCTACTAAATGATGCAGCTTCTTGACAGGTTTGCTTAATCAAATACACAGATTTTTCTATGCAATCAGAGAGCATCTGAAACAAAAAGCAGCAGATTAGGGGATTATTTTTGATACAAGTCATCCATTAAAAAAAAAAGTTTAATCCAAACCAACAGCTTGTTATCAAGTTGTTGCTGACTATAAATACTCACTTTTCTACAGCAGACCGTTTCTGAGATTTCCCTTGGTAGTTCAAAGCCATTTTCGTTTCCATTCCAGTGTAGACTGCAACTCCTACAACAGGGCATTAAAGCAGGGCTCAGAAGGGACTCGCAGCCCCGGAGGGACCCCCCTTGCACCCAGCCCTAATGGGCATCGGTGTTCACATGAAACTCCAATCCCAGCTGAAGAAAGAGGCATTACCCAAGGACTGTTCAACTACGGAAAGCTCTGAAGCTGCTAAGTTATTTAATTTCATATAGCCCAGAGCACTGAGCCTATGGATCACATACAGTCAGAACTAACATCAGATGGAGCCGTCACCCTCCATCACTAGTGGCTGGGACTGTGATCCTAGCACACGTTTTCAAAGAATTTGGGAACAACTCACTGCTCTTTGTGTCTCAAGCTAAAAGGAAAGCTTGCTGAGGTGTATTAACATGACCTGCCCAGCTTGGCAGCACTGCAGAGATAACAGGGATCTCCTAATTTCACCCTGTCAGCTTTGCAATCAGCTTACATACCAAATGTGACTGTAGTGCCCAGACAGACAGACTATTTTCCCTCTCCAGATTCCATGATTAATATCTATATTTGTCATTATTTATCAGAACTATTTCAATTAATAAATTATTAATAATAATAACAATAATAGTTCACCATAAATCTTCTTGGTATTTTTGAGGGTAGCACCTTTCAGCAACAGGTTTTCAGGACCCAAAGACCTAAATGTAAAAGAAATTATAACATTATATCACCCAAAGAACACTCAAGCTGCTTTATAATTTAGGCCCAGAGAGAGATTATAAAGCTAAACAGATGTTCTGTTCTTTAGATCTGATTATTTGATTTGCATGTTAAATTTGGCACTGCTTGTTTCTTTTTGTTTCTCTTTATATGCTTGTGTTTCCATTTAATCTTACACAGACTTTCTTGGCACTCAAGAGTTTCAGATTTAATGGGGGATTATCAGTAAAGCTTTTGAGGAAAAAGTGCAAAATGTTCAGGTCTAGTATGATTCAGTACTTATACAAAAGGCCGATTTTAAAAGCATCAGAAACCTGCCCATTCCAGCACAGTCGATCAATGGCACCACAGCCGATGGCTTATTTTGCTCCCATCTGCACTTTATTTCTCTTCAAAACCCCCACCCATGACCCTCTATTGCTCCCAGGGTCTGAGTACATCCACCACAGCAAGAAACACAGCCAGCACAGCTCTGGTGACAGCTACTTGGTTTTGATGACTTATAAATATGATTTGCTTATCTTTTTCCTGAAATACTCTGGTTCTTCAGTTTCTGCCTTCCCCTGAAAAACAGTATTTTGCAATTGTCTGGTAAATTTGTTCCCCATCAGCAGCAAGGGATGTTACCAGGTGGTCCTGCATTGCTTCCCCAAGAGGGGCTCAAACAACTCACAGGATGGCAAAAGAGCAAAAGGGGAGAGGTTAACTGCAGACCTCCCTTGAGAATGAAGCATTTGGAATGGTTAAAGAAAAAAGAACCATTCCCTAATGATGGCAGCGCAAATTCAGATCCTTGAAATCCGGTGTAGATTCCCAACCTCTCTGAGGAGAGCCAGTGAGACAGCTGCAAGACTAACCTGGCTACAGGCTCTTGGTTGCTTCTGTAGATGATAATTCTTCCAACAAATCTGCAATAAAAATAAAAAGCAACTTGTATTACAAACACATTAACATTACTACAGAGCTACTACAGACATACAGGAAAAAGTCCTTGACAGGAGATGGAAGCAAACACATAAATGAGCACATCTGGGAGCTCAGGCCTTCAGAGGAGTGGTTGTGATCAGGTCAGGAAGACATCACACTCCCCCATGGCTGAGGATGCCCCCAGCAGCGAAGCAGCAGCACCTGACCGTGCTTACATGTCCCAGTACATCCCATTACAGAGGGCAGCACACCACTGCAAACCTCATCCGAGCGACTGAACCACAAAGACCACTTACTCTCGCAAGTCATTCAGCCCAATGCATTTTACTTGGGAGGTAGAGTGGCCTAAGAACAGGCACATGGACCATGACTACAGCTGAGCTGACAAAAAATAGCCCTTTACACTACGAGAAGTGTTGCACCAGGGAGGTTTGGCTGTAAAAACACTCCAAAGAAGTGCAGTGTCGACTTTGCCATCCTTGTAAGGAAGAAGCCCAGCAGCTTATTGCTGCCTCGAGAAAACTTTCATTCTCATGAACAGAAAATGCCCTCCAGTGCTGAGCTGCATCTTACTGGATTCCCTAACTGATGCTGCTGAGGTGTCCGCAGTGAAATGACACCAAGCAGCTGCAGGACAGGGTGGGCAGGAGGAGCAGACTCACTTGTAAAGGTCAGGTTGGGGCTGCTCGCACTCGATGGTGGCGGTCAGGGTGTCGATGGCTTCGTCCGTACAGAGCACGGTGGTGTCCCTCACCGCATAGTGAGTCTGGGCACAGAAACACAGGCAGCGTCACCACGAGCCCCCAGTGACACCGCCCATCCCCAACTTTCATACTCCACCACTCAAAATACCCCCCTGCAAAAGCTTGTCAGTGCCAGCAGCTCGCCCACGCCCTCAGCCCACTCCCACAATGCAGCTGCAGCATCCCTTGGCGAAAGAGTGAAGTCAATAAGCTTAAGAGAAACCGCAGCGGGAAGGCACCATGGGGTATCTGCTCAGTAAGGCACGCACCAAAAGCAGAGCATCTTTGCTTTCTCCCCAGAGACTTGTTGCCACCCCAGCTGGGGTGGAGGCTGCAGGTGCCCCTGGAGAGAAGGGGCTCCCGGGGAATACCCGCCTGCCTGCTCCTGGAGGTAATTAGACGGCAGCTCCAGTGCCCGGGGATCAGGCAGAGCGCTGGCAGACACCAAGCTATTTTTAGTGGCTGCTGTTGCAAAGGTTCATCTCTCACAATTAACTGGAAAGCCCGTGAAAGATCCGCTCGCTGCCTTCCAGGCTCTATTTATAGGAGCTACTCAGAGCTCCAAGTCACGGCAGGCTGCACGGCAGGCGTCTTAATCCATCTTCATAAACAAATGCATTAAAAAGCTTCCTCCACTCCGTACATTTGCGTTTCCCTCCTTGTGCATCCCAGGAGGAACGGTTCCATTACACACGACATTATAAATGCCCACCTTCGTGTCTCTGGTAACCTGCCAGCCTTTTCATACTGAAAGCAGATGCACAAACACACACACGCATCTCTGGTATAAAGCACAGCTCCAATGAAACAGCTCAGAACTGCTCCTGCAGTGCCCAGCCAAGCTTTGTGCAAGGTTCTGCATCTGCTGCTCCTGTTACTATGGGCACTATGCAATTGCTGAGTGACAGATACTGCAGAGTTGCCTCCTAATCAATTCCACAATCTTCACACCCTCAGACTCTTAGCGTATTTAGAAAACACATGTTCTGTTAGATCACGTGTGACCACAGATTCATGCTTCAGAGACAGAGCCCTGACAAAATCCCTTTTACAGTTCTGCTCCAGCTTCACTTAACCAGGCATCTTTCCCATACCTTGGCCTGACACACCCCAAACACCAGAAAAATCCCTACCAGGTAGGCAGCAGATATCAGTGCAGACGAGGTTGTGTGACTACTCAGGTGTGCTTCCCTCAGCCTTCTTTTGCAGCAAACACTGCTTTCTAATGTTAGACCTATTTCCACAAACAGCACCTGCTTTTCTATTCCCTCCTCTGCTTTTCTATTCCCTCCTCTGCTTTTCTGTTTCCTCTTCCCCTTCAAACTCATTATCTCATCAGGAAATAGGAAACATTTCCTAGTCACCTAGAAGGAATCCACAAACCAGGAAAAAAACACCACAGCTTGATACAGAAAATCAGCACTCCACTTACAGACTCAAAAGTTAATAAGAGCTAAGACTCTGTAAAAGTTACGTGAACTCATGAATATCATGCACCTGACACAAATAAGCAATTGCCTATTTAATGTGGTTCTCTATTTTTAGCCTCACATCACTTCAAAGCTTCCCTCCTCTTCACTAGTGGAACCAGCACAGTGCACCAATGCTTCATCAGCTCTAAGGTCCCTTCCAACCCTGACAATTCTATGATTCTATGTCATTTTAAATGCATTTTCCAGCTTACTACTGCAGTTACTAGTATCTGTATAAATATTTATCAAACACAAGTGCAGCCAAATGCTCGTGTCTTCTGAGGTATATAAGTTTGTTGTTGATGCTGTTGCTTCTTTCCCTACCTTAGAGAGGGGAGGATGAATAAAGAAAGAAAATAAGCTGAAGAGAAGATTCATCCTGAACAAGCCTAGTATTAAATTTCACTGCTTGATTCACAGAAAGGGAGAGGTAAAAAAGCCCTGAAGTGGGATTTTTCTCACGCTGGTGAAAAATTCCCCAAATGAATCTAGACATGCTGCCTCAAAAAGGCCCAGATCTCACTGGAAAGCTCAGTTAACTAACAGACACACTGGTAGGTAGTGGAAAGAGAGCTGAAGCAGCTGCAGGCTCTGCCTTATCGACGCACCAAAGTGGGAGCAGCAGAGCACTGACATGTTTCCCATGGCAGGCAATAAAGCGGCAAAGCCGTCCCGATAAAGATAGATTCAGTTTGGGGCAGTGCCAGCAGAAATGGCTGTTGGACACCAAACAGAAAACAAACAATCCCCGGGAGGCTTCAGGGCTAATGCACTGGGAGCAGATGGAGGGAAGAGCTGTCGAACACAGCCACGGGGATGGGCTCTGCGGGAGCACTCTGCAGTTGAGCACACCTCCCACCCTGAGCAAGCACTGGCTTCAGTGGCAGCTCCAAGCAATGGGGGGACCCCCGAGCACCGGCTCTGGAACACTGCCCAATCCAGACCCGTCACCTTGAAATTGGACTCGCCATCGAGACTCGCTGTAGTCACGTAACAGGTCCCATCAATGCTGCTCGAGGCCAAAAATATCAAGTCACAGGGGAAGGTCTCATCCGCTTTCACCTCTACTATGTCTCCAACCTGGAAGAAAGGAAACACTTATGTGAAAAATTCTCTTTGTTATTAGATGGTTACAAATTTAGCTTCTCTCAAAGCCCAGAAGAAATGACCTTGGCAAAGGGAAATCAGGGTTCAAGAGATGCACGGGTTCCCAAGCATCACTTCACAGCCCGACAGGTCGGTCCAGCCCAGCACCAACTCTGATGGCCCATGTGGCACAGTTAGTTTTTATTCCTCAGCTAAATCTCACCAGAGCAAGAGAATGTACTTGTCTGAAGTGCAGCGTGATAAATTAACGTCACTGCAAAGTGTACTTTCCTGGTGTCCCTGAGAGAGTTGGAAATAGAAGAGGACTGTCTGTCCTGGAGAAGTGCAAAACGCTGACGGATCTGTCACTTGTCAGCCCCGGTACAGCTTTTCAAAAGCTATCAAACCACGGCAGCTTTGCTCCTTAACCGGGATCAGCTCTCAGAGCATCTCATCTGAAGGTGAGCACACCAGGGCAGCTCTAAGGGCAGCACATCCCTCCTGCCCTGCCCTTGCCTCCTTGCCACACACCCTTGTGCTCTCATCGGCTTCAGGGATAACGGCACGAGAACTCTCTCTTGACAGTTACCTTGATATTTTCACTCTCCTTCTTCACTTGCTTTGCATTTTCAACAATGAAGACATTGCTCTTGTTCACTTCGTTGTCAGCTCTGTGCCTCAGCCAGTCCTCATATCCCTAAAGCACACAAACAGAAGCAACACCACCTTGTAACAAAGGAAGCAAACTAACAGAAGAGGATGAGTGGGGATGGAGAGAGAGGAAGAGATTTAAAAAAAAAAAAGGAATAAATTAAGTAGTCCTCAGACCTCCCTCATGCCTGACAAAACATCAACTGCAGTAGCTCAGACTGAAACAATTTATTTTAAAAACTTCATATGCATATTTGACAGATTCAGAACAGATTAAAATAACACAAAAATAATCCATATGCAGTGCATGCAATGAGCAGCTAAACTACTGTAACATGTTCCTATTATTCTCAGTGTTGGCAAGAACAGGCTGATAATAGGAATAATACACTTAGCACCCTGCAACTCTTCCCTATGGTAACGCAGGATGAGACTCTTCCTCTTCAGCCTTCACTGAAAGAATAAAACATTCAGATTTGAAGCAGATGGATTTTACTCTAGCTCTCCCTTTCAGGCCCCTGCAGAAGAAACTTCTTTTATTATTCAATCCTTCTGGAGAGGAAATTTTAAACAGCACATGTGTGTCCGATGGGAGGAAAAAGGAGGATGAGAACTATGTATTTTCAGGACTAGCCGAGTGGTTGAACAAAATCTGTCCTTTCCATTTACCAACAGGGAAGCAGAGCACGAGCTATATTTGAAGCACATCTCTGCATCCTGCAAAGCTTCAGAGAGCATTTCTAAAAAGAGAAGAAAAATTCAAGTGAAGCCAGGGCTACAGCAGTAACCTTTCCTGACCCTCATGGCCTGCTTACGACAGTACATACTGAGATGGCAGAACAAGAGCGACAAATAACCACCCTCCACACACAGCCTCTCTTGAAAAGCCCCAGTATGTGTCTCTCCTCTTCTGAGAAAGGTTTACCAACTCATTTTGGTGACTTTTGGCTACATTAAAAAACATGCTCATCATTTTCTCCATTACGTGTTCCAAAGAGCATCTTCCTCTCCCTGAATGTGTGCTTACCTGTTTGATAGCTGTGACAGTGATGACAAAGAAGAGTGGGAGGCCGCTGGTCACCGGGCTGGTTGGGGTGTCCACTATCACCTGCAGAGAAGAGGAAAAAAAAAAAAAGGAGTGCTGACAACTGGATTTCAGGCAGCAGAAGAAAACAAAGATTCTGTTAAAAAGGGGAAAAGTGTTCTCAGTACATTGAGGATAAGGCACAGCCCAGAGGAGGGAGAAAGAGGAGAGAGACATGAGAAGGACCAGCACAGGCATCCTGAGGAGTCTAAATCTCTCCTCCTGAAGGCCATGGGATGTCTTCAGGTGGGGAAAAAACCCAACCTTTCTGAAGTAGCTTAAAACATAAATTTGACTTTTTTCTAGTGGGCTGCTGGGGTTGGGCTACAAAAATGCTGTCACTCCTGGTGATGATGCCAACAAACCCGCTCCCACCATGGGATGTGCTGGAAGGACCAAGGCAGGGAAGAAGGATGGGACAGAGGCAGCAGCAATGCATGACATAAAAAACACTCTCATTTCTCACTGAGCCACAGGAGCATGATTGTTTCTCTTTGACAGTGAGAACAGGGCACATGGGAACCCTAAACCATGGCTGGTTATGAGAGGGAGGACACCATCAGTCATCTTGAACCACTGACACTCAATGGTCAAAACCAGCGCAGATCTGCCCAAATTACCACAGAAAGAGATGGCAGAATGCACTGTGAATATTTCAGTAACGCAGAAATCCACGTTTTGCCTTGAAGCTCTGAGATGTGGAGTTCAGAGTACGACTGAAGCACAGCAACCGCACGAGGGCCTCAGGGTGGATGGCGGGATCCTAACCCAGCTCAGGGAAACACTCCAGCCAGCACCACAGCAAAGACCGAGCCCCTTCATCGTTAATTAAACCTTCAGGCTGTGGGAAACCACTGCCTCTTCTGACTGTATCACGACTTGGCCCAAGGGTAAACAACAGTGGAACAGGTTCCTAACTGGGAGGGAATAATGTAACAGGAGGAAAAGCTGTGCCCTTGCCCCACCTTCCAAACCAGGGCACACAAAACTGGCCATTTTTCCTGCTGTCCCCAGCAAGGGCTGGAGCACAAGAGGCAGATGGGGAGGGCTGTGATGAAAGGGATGGGGAAGCTCAGCAGAACGGCTTTGTGTCCCCACAAAGGGACTTTGTCTCCCTCCTCTTGTTTGCGCTTCCCTGGCATGCTCACAAACAGCAGCATCTGTATATTTATTGTTTCAGGCTGCCCGTAAAATACTGTGTTAAGGACAGCACTGCTCTTGTCTGCTGGGAGGAAGCTGTGTGGAAATTTTGGACACTACAAAATGCCAGAGACTGCAATTTCACCCTGCAATATGGGGCCTAAAGAGAAAAGAGCCAGAAGATACTGAAGTGAACAAGATACACCACAGAACTTACACAGCACTTACACGGCTGCCTAACCAGTGTATTTATCTTGGTTATCCTCACAACAAATATGTCCAGGAACATGAAGCCCTGGCTCACTCGGATGGGTGTGAAATGCTTACAAAGAGGAAGTCTGGTAGAAACTAGAGTTCAGAGGAGCAACCTTGAGCAAGGATGGTGCCGAGAGTCACACGGACACACTGCACACAGCACGTGTGACGGCCACTCACCGGGGTGGCATCAGTGAAGCCAGTCAGACAAAAGTTGTCTTGCAAAATTTGGACAGATCTTGGGAATACAAGAGCAACTTCGACTTCCAGCTGAGAAAGGCAAGGGAGAGGACCTCCTTCTGCCCAGCAGGAGAGCTTGCTGCACTGGCCAGGATGCGGTTGTATGTATTTGATTAAACAAATGTCACTCTTAGACAAATGCTGTATTATAGATGTATAAACACAAATATTAGATGAAGTCTCTGGAATAACTCATTTATGCATCTGGAGACTGCACTCCCTGTGCATCCTGTGGCTGGATGCTGCTCACCTCCTTCACAGCTGGTGGAAAGCTGAGGAACACGAGCAGTGAGCCAGAACATCAAAGGCAGACTCCTTTGAAGCTATTTTTGAGCTATTTTAGGACTTCAACAGCTTAATTTGGATCCATTTAAAAGTGACAAAATCCTCCTGTTACTTAATAGTTTTCCTAACTTTTTCTTTAGGAGACTGAAGGCCACAGTCCAGAAGTCATCTCCATCAATCAAAAGGGACATTTTTCATTCCTGGCACCTAGTTTCTTTCCATCAGCTTGGTCTGTCTACAGAGACACTTGGACTACGCTTACTCCAGGCCAGCCATCTGCACCAGGAGTTTACTCGCAGTTTGCTCTGAGTGCTGCAACAGATGAACCAGAGACCCAGTTATTTGTGTTTCTCTTAGTGCACTAGGAAGTGTTTAGTGTGTGTCCTTCCTCCCTCTAAAACAAGAGCTGAATTTAGAATTGCAGAGTAACAGATATTTTGATAAGGGGTTCCAGCAGCAGGTAGAGCAGAGGCACCAGACCATTCCCCAAACGCTGTGGTACCACACTAGTCATGCAGCACATAGGGTAATTCCATTAACTTCAAGTCATTTAAAGATAAGCACCAACATTTAAGCTATAGATGCCATTTATCAAGGTATAACCCTTGGTATTTGAAATGAATGGAGTGGCCCTGACTGCTTTTTTAAGGCAAGTGACGTCTCCAGAACGAGCGGCCGGGGGCAGTTGGTTATTCTGTAGGGCAGCGAGTCTACTAGTGCTGTCAGGTTGAGTTTTGTTCAGTTGGGTTTGGGTTTAATTTAATAGAGCACAAGGGTTGCTTTCTTATTTTGGAGATGCTCACAGAATAAACCAAGGAGGAATAGCCAAGCTCTTCTGTCACCAGCATACACCTGTGCCTAAAATGAGCGAGAAGCTAAACTGCAGCCGGTTGTGTAGGTACCATCAAGAACATCCCACATTCTTTATGGCCAGAGGATCGATAGATAAAATGCAACACCATGTCACTAAATGGCCAACTACACAGAAAGGACATCCCGACTCCAGGGCAGCACTTCAGTTCAAGGCAAATTACAAATTCACTCTGACAAAATGGAGCAGCGCCAGTGAAATCAAGAGATGGAGGCGAGCCAGCTGATGAGGGGTAAATTGGCCTCTCATGTAACGCTGCCAGAGGAGCCATCCTCAGCTGTTATCCTGGGATCCCCCACTTCGGTGGCAGCCACCAAAATAACTATGAGCCCTAACCCTTTAGTGTAAGGATACAACATTTTAGACACTCTTCTTTGAAACGTGCAGCCTGGAAGAGAGTGACACCCCAGACCTGCACCACCCGAACCCCAGAGAAGCCATCGAACAGCACACAATGACATTTCAGCTGCTGGGGTAGAGTTTTGATGCCTATTTTCAGCCCTAGAGAAGTTATCTGCTGAGCCGCAGGGCTGAGGATGTAAAAGCACTGCAGTGATTCTCCCCACTGCATTTTGACAGCCTGCTTTTCTTGGCTGACAAAACAGAAAGTGAGCATTCAGGTCTGCTCAGGATTTGCCCCTTAACCAAAGCCACAAAGCAGAGCAGAATAAGTTTGTCTATGTATAAAATTCACTATTTTGTTTGTAGAGAGCAGCTTCCTGAAGCTCATGGTGTGCATTCTCTGGATTTTACAGTCTATCTCTCCTGCTTGCCTTGAAACTCACCAAGACATGCAAATACCATATAACTTGGGACAATACACAGTTACATAGAGGAAGTAATAAAGGTGACAAAAAAATAGATCTTAACTCTGTAGCATCAAATGTATTTTCACCAGTTGGCTGATCTTAAGAGTTCAGGTTGTTTTTCAATTGTTTCAGCAGTCATTTAAACATCATCTCAGGCCAAAATTATTATTGTACCTTGGATGGTCTGCCAGAATTATAACCTGGATTCCAATTAGAAACAAAAACAAACAAACAAACAAAACCACCACAACAACAAAAAAACTCAAACAAACAACAACAACCACCCCAAACCACTTACAAGCACCAGAGTCAGTTCTGAACCTTGATTTTTGTTCAAGCTGCGCTTACTATCAGTACAGAAACAAAACTCGCCCTTGGCATCAAAGCTCTTACCTGCACGAGGAAGATGATGAGGAAATAGAAGTTGGCAATTCTTCTAAACTGCTCAAAAAGGTTCTTCGGGAGGAAGTTCCAGACGGTGTACTGCGGGGAGAGAGGGGGTCAAAACCTGACCAAGGCATGGGGCTGACTGGGGACTTTGGCTACAGAGTGGGAAGCATCTGCACAAAAGAGGAGAGGAGTTTCCCCTTTAACCCAGGCAGGAGCACCTCAGTGAGCTACTAGAGCAGCCCTGGCATGCTCTGGAGATAGTGAAGAGTAAAAGAAGCTAAAAGGAATAGGATCTGTTTCAGTAAACAACTTCTAGATAGGCATTTGGAGAGATGATTTATTTCATGAAGATGTAATGCACAGTGCAGAGACTTTCTTCTCCCCCCNNNNGCGATCTTCTCCCCCCCCCCCCCCGTCCAAAAAACACCTTAGAGTTGCTCTTCTGTTAAAAAAAAAAAAGCTGTGTTGTCCAGGCAAATTTGTTACTAGGTTGTGCTTCATTATCATTTGAAGAAGGCTGCTGAATCATTTGCTCTGGAAAACATGTGGAATTTAAGAATAATGTGGAAAACAATGAGTCTAATATCTGTTTCAGTCTTCCTTGAACAAGCAAAGAATAATAAGCAGCCAAGTCTCAAGGCCAATGTCCACTTAATTATAAAAAGACATTGGTCAAGTAAGAAGACTTCATGTCTAGCAAATAAAAATGGAAAAAAAAAAAGAATAAGAACACAACGTTCAAAAATAAACCAGGGCAGAAATAAAATTAGTACTAAAACCAACCATTTGTCAGAGAGGAAACTGAACCAGGGGAAGCTGTCCTCTCTTGCATGCCAGGGAAACATCAGTGGGAACACTACACAAGTTAAGCATGGTTAGACTTAAAACTTCCCTGGTATAAAGTCAGACAGCACAGAGACATTAAAACAAGTAAGATTCAAGCTTTATAGAAAAAAAAAAAACCAAAAACAAAAGAGAGGAAATCCCTCCCTTACAGCTCAAGTAGTGTAAAACTGAAGCCTAACTGTGTGCTGAGCATCATGAATCCTAAGCAACGTCCTATGTATCCAGCTGTGTTGACAGTATCAGATGCCACTTGTTTGATATTTTCCTTGAATTGGCTTCAGATCGTCTGAAATAGCTTTATGAATGTCATGGAAAAAAGCTAAGCAGAAGGCAGATGAGTGTCATCACAGTTTCCCACCATAAACAAAAGCTGCATTAATACCGTACGAATGTTTCCCCTTTCATCCAAAGGGATAAACAGAGCATAGTTATTTTCATCCTATCTCAAGAGAAAAAAAATCCACTGAACAAAAGAAGGAATTACATTTTTCTGTCCATTTATAAAACAATCCCCACTTCCTTTTGCAAATCTGGGTTGCTGTTGTGTCGTTCTGTATTACACTCAACCTGTGCTTTCTTCCCAAAGAGAATGCCAGAAAACATTAAAAAAAAAGCCCCCAAAACACCAAAAAACCCCACCCAGAACACAAGACCATTGCATCCATGCCTAGAAAGGAACTTGTACACAACCCCACTGGGGTTGACAGGAAGGAAAAGAAAGACTGGAGCCGTGGGGTAAGGTATGTACCAGGTTGCCACACTTACAAAGGGACCTTTACACAGAACATTTTGACAGTTTCTCCACTTCGGGAACCACAGAAGCAGGGAACACATGCAGCCAGGCAGGAGGAGCACGCTCACCTTGGAGGAGACTATCCTGTTGTCGCAGAACTTCTGTGGCACATACGCATCTGCTTCCGAAACCGGACGGTGCCCGACCACCACGGTGCGTGTACCCACCCGCTTCTCTTCCCCAGCACACTGTGGGGGCAACCAGGAGAGAGAAAATTAGCTTGTAGCTGAAAAAGAGTCAAATATTTGTATTAACAGCTTCCAGCTTCTGAATGCACGATGCTGTTTGTTGGAAATAAGGCAGTTGGAGCCTCAAAAATTAATTTCTCTACCCCATCCTGGAGAACAAAGAGACACGTATAAGGTCATTTAGTTAAACCAAAGCAATATCGAGCTTGCAACCTGGGGTCCCCAGCTCTGCTGAGTTACTGATGCCCCAGGACCAGATCCTGCCCTACACCCCACCAAGGCAGGTCACCGCTCACATCCAGCATGCTCCTGCCCTGTGTTGGGCAGCTGCTGCCTGTGTTTGCAGCCTGCGCCCATCTGCCAGGCAGATTTTCCTTCTTGAGGCAGAAAATATCTTTATCAAGCACTTCCAAGTCATTAGACATTCTCTTCCTAGTCCTGACCTGGAGAGTCCTTCAGCCTTGGGTTCCTACAGCAGCTCTAGGACTCCTCAGAGGAGAGGGGAAACTGCACCCTCCCTTACACTTACTCCCCTGTCAAACCCTCAAGTCCACCCAAAATGTCTCATCACCACCACACTGGTGCACACAGACTTGGGATCTAACATAACAACAACAACAAAAAAGACCCAACACCAACACCAACAACTTCTGCTATTTTTAAAATCTCAGATAAAAGCAGAAATAATGAAGCCATCACATTTCACAAACTCTTTCAAAGATACACAGGGTACTGGCAGTGCCACTCTGTCTTGCTAGGGTTTTCTTTTAAAGCAGAATGAGATGTCACAAGTGATTGCTAACCTGGTGTCAGGGGCTTGATGAGAGCCCCTTCACACCACAGCAGTCAGAGGAAGGATTTGGGGAACAGCAGAGAATAAACACCAAGGGGAAGCAGAGCATGTCTGTGGGAGGAGAACATCCCTCACACAAAGCCACGAGAGATGCTCACAACCAGCTCCACAGGATAAGACAGGGTTCTAGCAGAGACCCAGCCATCCCCATGGCCCTTGCAGGCTCCCCAGGGGAGGTCACAGCACCCAGCAAATTATAGATCCTCCCAATGCAACAGGGCGAGTGCTAAAGTAACGCACAGAAAACAAGGTAGCTGAATATACTGGAAATAACAGTGCTCTTCCTCTTAAATATTGAATTTCCAACTTCCTATAACTTCAGTTAAAAGCCCTTGCAAACTTGTGACCAGGCAGAGGCCGTGCAGGTCCCTGCAGAGCTGGCAGCCCTGGGGAAGGCTCTCAGGTAAATGGGGCAATCCCATGGGCTCCATTTCCATCAGCTTCCAGCTCTGGGCTGCCCAGCACATGCAAGGTTGTCAATGGATCAGAAAAGTCTATTTTCAAAAGGCACAAAACCATGCAATAGTTTAGAAATGGACTTTTCTTTCTGTCCAAGTTCCACCTTGTACATACCAGAGTGTCCCTGCCACAGATGCTCATAGCCAAGGGAGGAAACCCAGCTGACACCAGGAAACGTTTTGTGAGGTTGAACTTAAAATTACCAAGTGAATTTAAAATGCCCACTAACAGCAGATGGAGTGGAGGGGAAACAAAAGTAAGAGTGGTCTTAGGCCAGGCTAAGGTTTTCTTAGAGTTAAGGTTTTGGATTTTAAAACATGACCAGGGAAGACATTTGTCACTGTTCATGGTCCAAGGTCATTAGCAAAAAGCAAGGATGCTAAAACACCAGCAGATACTGTTCATACTCCACTTAGTCTTATTAATCCTCAACCCTAGAGCTTGTTTGCTTTGAAACCCCACTAAGACAGGTGCCAGAAAAGCCAAATCCCTGCTCCTTGCCAGCTGCCTGGCATGGGCTCAACCTGCTGCAGGCGGATGCTCCTGGTGTGTCCTGGGTCCGGCTCAGCATCCTCGTTGTCTGAGGAGCCTGTCACAGGCAGCTTGTCAAGCCACAAGCAAAACCCAGCTAGAGAAAAGGTCCTCAGCAAACAACCACAGTAAGACAGCAAGACCCGGGACTAACCACTGCTTGGGGAAAATGTAACAAAAAACCTACAACTTAAAAAATAAAAATCGAAGGCAGCACTATTCATGTACCTGGAGCAGCAGCAATTGAATGGCTCCTGCTGCACCAGGATGCAGCAGCTCTTCCTTCCCCTGCTCCCCACCCATGTCTGCAGCATCTTTAAAGTGGTTTTCCACCATGACTAAACCTGGTTTGGTGTGCTGACCACTCTTGCTACAGACCACCTCAAATCTCCCATGGCTGCCACTTAGAGCAGAAGAAGAAAGCTTCTCTCACCCCTGCAACATGTCCCTGCTCCACCTGGACACGGAGCCAGCACCAGCTACCACTACCTCTGGCAGCTGCTGCCACCTCCACCACACAGAATCAGATGTGGACCAGGCAGGTGCACGCTTCCAGTTAGGGAATGTCACCACCACAGCACAGGCTGACCACCCCCCCTGCCGCATCACCACAGCCTGCAGCAGCAAACAGCCCATCTTCTGAACTAGAAACCAGACCCAAAGGTTTCCTGATGTCTCTGCTCCACTATGGAGGTGGAGGCCACAGGTCTCACCGACCTGTGCTCCAGCAGTGAGAGGCAGAGCCATTCACCCACACCACAGCAGTGCTGGGGAGCAGAGAGAGACTGTCCCCCAAGCCTGAAGTCCCCATCGTGTCCTGAGCAGTAGCTGGAACCAGGTGCACCTGGTGAGCAACCCTCTGCTGGCACAGCAAGGAGAAGCAGGGGTGAGGGTTTGAAAACACAGGCATTGGCACAGAAACAACGACGCTCCAGTGAAAACATTCTTGGAAGAGTATCCACAAGTGTTTTCTCTGCAAGACTATCCACAGATAGCTGTGGAAAACCTGGAGCACATGCAGAAGAGAAGCCAAATCCCAGGTGAGGTGTTAGCTCACCAGGGCCAACTCAGCTCTTCCACCAAGTTATCACCACCAACTCTTAGGTGGGCTTTCATCCCTCAATTTCACCTTGGTTATTTCTTGTAAGCACCTTCTCCAAAGGTGTTCCCCCCTCAATGGCACATCAGAGCCCTCTGCAGTGGCGGCAGAGCGAGAACCATAGAATGGTAGGGATT
>VWZY01005533.1:590-16954 GCA_013399075.1 Chloroceryle aenea
GTAGGAATGGGGCGATGGAAGTGAGGAGGGGAGGAAGGGGTGAAAGGGCAAAGGAAGGAATTTGATTTGAGCTGAATGACTAGAGTTTCTCTGAGAGATTAAACTTTTGCTTTATGTGACTAATTTCTATATATCTTCTCCTTATTGTTTTCCTCTAAAAGGCACCCATTACTTTCTTAGCCCTGCCCAGAAAAAAATAAAATAAAATTCAAAATCAGCCAGTTCTGGTTTCTACTTCTCTATTCTTTAACTACAAGTACCATGAAGAAGAGTTATGCAATCATTCAGGCTAACAGTTCTTCAAAACTTCTTTGCTTTAACTGTGGTTTGACATAAAATAGTGGCTTTATCCAAAGGTGGCTTTTTTTTTGTCTTCCTAACTATGTAACTGAAACATGGGAAAGAGATAACCCTTAATAGCTACAGAACTGTAACTGTTAAGTAGCTATTGTAGAATTGTGCCTATTCTAGCAACCAAAGTTGACAACAAAATAAGATACTTTTGTGAAGTATGGCCAAAAGTTTTGTCATTCATGACACGCCCTTAGATGCTCTAAGAAACACACAGGACCTGCAAGTGATACAACACAGATCTGCCGACCTCCCAGGAGAGGTTCTGGGATCACACCACTGTGGCAGTTTTAGACTCAGAATTACACAATGTCTTATGCTGACATTCATTTCCATTATGTGGAATTTCTTTGTCTGTGCTTTTGCAGATTAAAAAAATAATTTTAAAAACCCCTAAAACAAACAAACCCACACAACAAGTAAAACCCAAACAACCACAAAAAGAAAAAAAAAAAAAAAAACCACACCACCACACTAACAAAAAAAACAAACCCAAACCAGCCAGACTTAAGGTCAATAGGGGTTTTCATCATGCTCAGGATGGATGTTTTCCATTAAATTTTACCTAAGAATGCCTGCATCCCCATATAAAACTACTGGCAGACACATTTGGAAGTTTTTCAGGAGTATATTTGCATTTTATTTTGAGGTGTTTTTTGTTCATAATGCAGTATTTCAATATTGCTATCCCTCAGTGTTGCTCTCCTAAATCTGTGATTTTTATGCTCCACTGTAATGGCCAACGATAGCAGTACAGTTTCTATTTGTTCTTTTTCATTTTCTTTCTAGAAATTGCCTGTTGAATTGCAGTAATTCACCATGTGAAATGTTTATTTTAAGTGCTGACCTCTTTAGGGCAAGACCATTTACTTCAGGCACAATCAAGAAAAAAGAGATGATGATACAGTCAAGACCTATAATGGAAGTACCTGTTTATACACTGGACACATCACAATTTAAAGACATACTGAGGGTAATTTGTGACCCAGGGTCATTCACTACAACAATGTGGCTAGTGAAAAGTTAGAACCAAATCTAGACTATGAGGTCAAAGAGGAAATGATCCCAATAATATTGAACATTAAATTTTCAGTGTATTCTAACAAAAAAAGTCATTGCATTGCCCGATTTGGATCCTTAGGTGCATTAGAAATGGAATCAGATTAATAGAAGTAGCAGACATCTCATCATCTACATATGCCAATGTCTGAAAGGAAGGTACATTTGGAAGGAAACCAGCAACTGATCAGGTGTCCCAATTTAGACATAAATTGTGAATGAATACTTGATGAGGAGATTGAGAATGGACTGTAAGAGACAGCTAAGCTGTCATTAACTGCCCAGATTGCTTTCTGAAATTCTCTGACCTGCTGAAGCAGCTTAGTTATGCCTTGAAATAAAACATTCCACTCTTCGCCCAAACCACTGGTCATTCAGTGTCCAGGTTCATTAGCACAAGGCAAGGAAAATACGCACTTCAGCAGACAAATCTTGGCTTGGTTAAAACATATCCACTAACAGATGCAGGAGTGGAACCTCACAGTTCCTAAAAGCTCTGCTCAGTATTTATTGCTGAACTGATTATGCAGTTATAGCACCCAAGGGTTTGGTGAAATACTTACGGCCACTTAAATATTTTTATAAATTACATAATCTACTGACATTAGAATGAAAACAAAGGAAATGATGGAAGATCTCACTCAGGGATTTTGTCTTGCCCTTCCATTCCTTTCAAATATTAAACATCTTGAAAAATACTCAACAAACTGATGTGATACTGAGCTTCTTTCTCCTGGGGGTCCTATCAAAAAGATTAAAACCCAAAAGTAACTGTCCAATTTAATCTCTGAGATTATTAAAGCTGAGGTCTATTTTTGGCTTCAGTTACTTAAGTGAAAAGAAACCTTGAGGAAGCTTTCTGTGTGAGCTGCTCTATCTTAAGTATCCAATAAAATACCACTATTTCTATTTCTCTCAATGTCTTTCTTTATCTACAATGACTTAGCTAAAGCTAAAATTGTTTCCCAGGAATCATTCCACATTCAAAAGCAGGTTTTCCCTGGCAAGGCTACCTCTTGCCCTTTGCTTTGCAGGCACAATCTCTCCCTTTTATCCCAGGACTACCCGTTTTCCCAGAAAAGTATGGGCGAGCAAAATATTGATAAGTGTGACCTGGTGAATATCAAAATTCCATCTGAGATGCAATATTGCAATGAAAATAAAAATTAAAAGAAAATGTCACAGAAGAGGAGTCTAATTCCTGGTACTCTGGTATGATACTTGTTCTTATCTTGACCCAGGGGAAGCAAGGTGGGTTGTGATCATGGGTCAAAATACTGATTAGATTTTTTTTTTTTCCAGTTTCTATAAAAACTCCAGAAAGCATGAACTCATTTAATTTTTTGGTGTCTAAGGTTTATCAGAAGTGCTTGTTTAACTCAGCTCTGAGGTGGTGGCAATGTCCCTGAACGTATGCAGTAAAAAAATATTCAGGCGTCTTATAGCTCATTTGCTTCTATTTCTTTGGCACCCCAAGTTGCTCAACAGCACTCAAGCTGTTGAGGTTCTGGGCATTGCACAATTTCTCAGGCCTTGCAGCTCCCTCTTACATATTTTCCAAAACTGCAGATAGATTCACATGTTCCCTTTATCCAGTTCAACAATGAGTGCAGGAATCTCCAGTGAAAGGACAGTAATGAACAGTCAGGAGGTGACAGCTCTTCAAGTCACAACACACTTCACCCCATGAATGTGAGTCAGAACCAGCAGAGGTTGGTCATAACCAGACAACTTGTTCCAGAACATCTGAGCTCATTTTGTCAAGGGGCAGAGGGGGCGATTTGTTTGTTTTATTTAGGAGAATCTACCCAGAATGACATGTGGATTTGGATTCACCCTCATACCCAGGGGGGGGGGAAATAAATAAATAAATAAATTCAATCCCCTGGGATTTCCCAGCACTGCTTTCTGCAGGAAACATATCATCCCCATGCAGCATCATGGTTCCTCTGCTTCTGTTCTTGACCAAACAATTTAAAGAACAGAGGGCAAGATGATATTAATGAAAAGGCAGATTATCAAACTTCTGTCAAGTTTAAGAGTTAAGCTTTCTAGTTCAGTGAAACTGAACTGGAGAGCACTGGAGAGCAGTGTAGGTGAAAGAGACCTGGGAGTCCTGGTTGACAAGAAGATGACCATGAGCCAGCAATGTGCCCTTGTGGCCAAGAAGGCCAATGGCATCCTGGGGTGCATTAGGAAGGGTGTAGTTAGTAGGTCAAGAGAGGTTCTCCTCCCCCTCTATTCTGCATTGGTGAGGCCGCACCTGGAGTATTGTGTCCAGTTCTGGGCCCCTCAGTTCAAGAAGGACAGGGAAGTGCTTGAAAGAGTCCAGCGCAGAGCTACTAAGATGATTAAGGGAGTGGAACATCTCCCTTATGAGGAAAGGCTGAGGGTGCTGGGTCTCTTTAGTTTGGAGAAAAGGAGACTGAGGGGTGACCTCATCAATGTTTTCAAATATGTAAGGGGTGAGTGTCAGGGAGATGGAGTTAGGCTTTTCTCAGTAGTGACCAGTGATAGGACAAGGGGGAATGGGTGTAAATTGGAGCATAGGAGGTTCAAGTTGAATGTTCGAAAAAATTTTTTTACTGTAAGGGTGACAGAGCCCTGGAACAGGCTGCCCAGGGGGGTCGTGGAGTCTCCTTCACTGGAGACATTCAAAACCCGCCTGGACATGTTCCTATGTGATGTACTCTAGGTGGCCCTGCTCTGGCAGGGGGGGTTGGACTAGATGATCTTTCGAGGTCCCTTCCAACCCCTAGGATTCTGGGATTCTGTGATTCTGTATGAAATAATTTCTCATTCCCACTGAAATTCATTCCTCCAGCACAAAGCTTACTAAATAATTATATTTTAAACAATCCTGATAAAATCTTTTATATTTTTAATATTAGAACATCAGTTTAATTACACAATGATTGCAATACACTGGTTTTTCTCCATATTCTTCTTGGGGGGAAAAAACAAAACCAAAAACAGTCTATTTAATGATGTCAACCTTAAAAATCTATTCAGCCAGTTAATTTTTACTGAAAGCCAAGAAACCTCCCATTTAAGTTCTGTCACCTTTTGCAGTAGGGACCAACCCAGTAGACTACTGCATCAAAGGGAAAAAAGTCCAAAGTGCAATTTTCATTTATGGGGACAAAACCTTGATAAAAGACCATTAAATTCGAAATTTACAGTTCCTAAAGAAGTGATAGTGAAGAATATCAATGATCTGATACAGAAGGGATTTTTAAGCTACTATTAGACACTACAAGTAAAAGGCAAATAAGAAGGAGGAAAATATCTTGGCATGTCTTTCATCTTTGTTTGACTACAAACAAATAAAACACTATTTTCAAAATATAGAGCTACAGCATTATTCAAAAACAACTAAAACTAACGTATTTGGATATTTTCAAACAACACATAAAACTGATATACTTT
Source organism: Chloroceryle aenea (assembly GCA_013399075.1). Classification (NCBI taxonomy): domain Eukaryota; kingdom Metazoa; phylum Chordata; class Aves; order Coraciiformes; family Cerylidae; genus Chloroceryle; species Chloroceryle aenea. The sequence continues at coordinate 5,430 of VWZY01005533.1, forward strand.
TCTGCTTAAGGCTTTTTGGGGCCTTTTTTTTTAAATTATTTTTTTAAAGTGAAAAAAAATGTGAGTGAAGAATGAGTGCTTATTCAAAGCAAACACTTTCTCTTGCTGCTGGTACCTATGTGCAATTCTGTGTGAGACTTCCACTTAAACTGTACTAGTCTAAAGTACAAGCCTGTCATTAATATGCAAGTGGTAACCAGCATTCAGATCCTCTGCAGAGTTATTCAAATGAGAAAAAGCAGACATTTCTTTATTTCCTTTTTCAGAAGTATCTCATTTAAATAGTAAGTAGGGCATACCCAAAGAGGATGTCCTCGATTATAAAGCATTTTACTTACATCAACAAATTCACACTGAGACAGTAAGCCGAGTCTATCAGTATAAAAATTCTGCCTAATGTAATTTATAGTAGCAATTTCAAAGACACTCTTGCATTAGAGGAAACAGTAGCATTGATCTTCCAGGTAAATACACTTAGTTCATCACTCAGTGTAGCACCAAATGTTTAATCCGCTCAAGGATGGGGTCACATTCCTAGAGATCATAAAAAATTACCATCACCACCCCTCCAATGCAGCTCTAGATTATAGGGCCTTAGACAGAGGGAACTCATGTTTTTCATGCACTGCTACTCAGGGATTACACTCCACACTCTGGAAGCAAAAGCCCCAGAAAGATACTTAAATTCCAGTCATCACACACTGAAATTTGAAACCAGTAGAAGCCTCAATGTGCATTTCAGACCAGGAGAAGGTAATATGAATATCAGGTCCTAAAATAATTTAGGTTGAAAGGGACTTTAAACAATCATCTAGTTCTGACTCATCTGCTATGGGCAGGGACACCTCCCACTAGGCCAGGTTGCTCAAATTGCATCCACCTGGTCTTGAAAACGTCCAGTGATTAAGTGATCCACAGCTTCCCTGGGCAACCTGTTCCCATGTCTCACCATAATGAGGAACTTCTTAATTTCTAATCTAACTCTATCTTCTTCCAGTTTGAGGCCATCATGCCCCATCCTATCACAACAAGCCCTTGTAAAAAGTCCCTACCCAGCCTTCCTGTAGGTAGGTGCCCTTCAGGTACTGGAAGGTTGCAATAAGGTCCCACAAGTTCTTGTGAGCAATCAGAGTTGAAAATTACACAATCAATCTACAGCATTCCAGTGTGCATTTTGATGCTGGGTAAATTAATTGTCTGTGTTAATTTACTCCAGTTACTTCACAGCCTTGTTAATTAGGCAGCCCTGTGCAACATTTTGTTCCAATTACTTCAGAATAATGGCTTCCTTTGCTGTTTTCTTGGTTTTGTTTTGGGTTTTTTTGTTTGTTTGTTTGTTTTTGTTGTTGCTATTTTTTAAAAAACTCATTGAGTGTATAGATATGTACACAGAGAGAAATAAATATAGACATACATGTGGGAACAAATTAATCCATTATCAAGAGGCAAGATTTAAGTCTTGCTCATCCACCAGCATGATTCCACAGAGAATCAGTGTTCTTCAGTCTTGCAGATGCCTCCCTGCTTTCTCTGTCCCTGACCAGAAATGGAGCCAGGGATCCAGGGCAGGGGTTGCCCTTCCTTCACTCTCCAGGCTGGAGTGAAGGAAGGAATCCCTATTTCGACAGAAAGGAAGGGAAGCAAAGCAGGAGCTCTCCAGACAGCCAAGCATGGGCAAAATATGGCCCTAAGCTATCAAGTGGGAGGTTACCAGGAGGACCCTGCTGTGATAGTAATAAGTCATTTAACTGAGTCACCTCCAAAAAAGACGGATTTAACTAGCTCAGCAGAGCTCACAGCTTCACAGAGGCTCTCTGAAAGTAGAAGCCAAGCTACTCATTTTAATGTGTGCTTTATCTGTTTCTGTAGTGCAACCACTGCTGTATTTGTGTCTTGATTAAAGCATACTCTGTTTTTATAAGACCTGTACAAGTTAATACAGCAATCAGTTTTGAACCGTATTTCTGCAATACACAATAACTAAAAGTATTACAATGTTTTATTCCAAAACATAGCAGGAAATAAGAAGATTGCTCACAAATCTTAGCCCCCATCCAGAAGAAAGACAAATAAAGATACAGAGCTATTCAGTCCAGCCTTTAGTAAATAATGCCAACTAGTCCTCAGGAAAAGCTTTAAGGAAAAATGAACCTTCTTCCTCCCTTCCTTTTTAAATGAGAAAATGGGAAAGAAACTAGAACAACCTTTGATGAGCCCCTGTTATTTCATACAGACACCAGCTCTCCTCACCTGCAAAGGACCACAGAAAAGAAAGCAGCTTCCTTGCCCAACTCCGAAGCAGCACCTCATAGGAGAGAGCTCCCTCACTAAGACTGATTTCCTTTAAGCAGCTGAGCTAAATGAAGGCAATCAAGTGGTAATGAAGAGGACTGGTTTAACCCCTGCTTTAGTGTGGGCTAGCAAGCATATTAGTATATAAACTTTTCTATGGATAAGAAGCAGCCCTCACAAAAATGGATGACTTTCACATACAAAGCAGTAGAACAGGCTCAAGAAGTATTGAGCTTAAGGGGAATAACTGAAAGGGGAATGTCCTTCAGTTACTTAGACTCAATTACTTACACACAACTTTTCTCTGATAACTGTGTACAGACTCCTCTTGTCATGACAAATCTGTGTAGGCTCCAGACAATGTCTCTATGGACACGAGTAATGAAAAATAAAAATACTGGGGGAAGGGAGAGTTGGCACGCTGGCTTACATTTCCTTATATAAGGAGTCTGCAAAACAAGCTGTGAAGAAGATGGTCTCCGTTACATGAGAAGCAGAAAGAGCAGAGATTCCTTACAGAAAGGGCGCATCCAGGGGGAAAATGTGGTGCCACGCTAAAAAGAACAACTAGGGTAAGCACAAACAGCTTACCTTCCTTTTGTGCACAGGCATGAAAGTGTGTGGGAGTGTCAAAATACATTGAAGCACTAGATGTATAGAGACATGTATTTTTATTTTTTTTTATGGAAAGGTACTACACTTTGTTTGTGCGAAGTTTATATTTACCTCTGCTCTGTTATGCCACTTCTGCATGTCACTTTAAAGCAAAATGACAAACAAGACTTCATCTAGGTTACAAGACACATGTGGGGTTTGACCACTCTACTCCTCAGTGCTGACACATCCCTTTTCCAGCTGGAATAACTTAGGCAAATTGAGTATAAATAAGAAGAAAAGTGCAGCGGGATCTTCCTTACAGTCATATAGAATTATAAATATAAATCATACTTGTCTACCCCATAATAAATATGTACTTTACCATACAAAATAGCATAAAGTTATGGGTTTTTTAAACAAAGTTTCTCTGTGATTAGAAGAATTTAAAATCTCAATTTCATCACATTTTTCTGCATGTTACTCTGTGCTGCAGTTGGGCTAACTTTGTTATGCATTTCACAGGAAAAGCACTTGCAATGTACAGCTGTTTGAGTTGGTGTTACAAGTTATAAAATAAATAATCATAAGATTATATACTAAACCAGAAAGGATTCTCTCAATTTCCTTATATCTTATGTCAGAAGTCTGTCAGGATTATTCACTTATCCATTAAAACCTGGAAAGTCCTGTTCCAGCAGAAGGGAGTAACTGTGCCATAAGGGCCAAACAGAGGACAGGCAGACTGTCCCAAAAGCTCCCCAGGAGACAGGCTATGAGCTGCAGCATTATGGAATGTATACAGGGACAACATACGCATGTATCTGGGACAGGCAAAGGAAACACTGCCCAAGCCAATGAGTCATTTATCTCATCTTGAATATGCCAGGAGAAGAGAAAGAAAGGGAAAAACCTTTACAGCCTCATTTCTTAAGGGTGCATTTCTTAAAGGTTGGTTGGTAGACCAACACAAGAGAGGCAGTTTCCAGCCCCACATTACATCCATCTCTGAGGGGACTCAGCACATTCTAGCACATCATCTGAGTTGCACCCTGAACAGCACCACCACCCAGAAAAGAGAGGCAGCCTTAATTAAACATGTCTTTTTTTCACCTTAAAAATACACTTCTGAAGTTTGAAGTATCTCCTGTTTTGGTCTTTTGTTTCAGAGGATGAGCTGGAAGCAGGTGATAATAGACACGAATATTAAAATGATCCGAGGATTTAAGGTCTAAGTAACAACAGGGAATTGTATTTATATTAGTATTTCTCACTCAGAAGCTGGAGGATCACCTCTGTGGTGATCTTCTGCAGCTTGTTCACATATGTTATTTAAAAACAGTTTGGGATATCAGTCATTTCAAAGACAGAATTCCCCAGAATACATTGACCTTTTCTTATTGTTTTGTCTTTCTAATGATACATTATGTACATACATGAAGATTCTTGATTTTCTCCAAAGATACTCCTCCAAGTATTTCTGACAGGTTGCATGATCTGAAACCTCAGCATGAACAGATTTTACATTCGCTCTTCTTTTTTTGCCTGAGGGAGATGCTGGTAGATTCAAGTCCTACTTTAAGGATATAAAGCCATAGTATGGTCATGATAATACAATGGTGAAAAAATTTTATCATATGCCAAACAAAACTGAATAGTCTGCTGTATCCAGTATAGCCCCGTTTAAAGACAATTGAATAAATATACAAGTAACAAATGCAGAATTAAGCTTTGTTTTTATGATGAACATGCTTTAGTGCTTTAGAGTAACAAATGAAATAATGGTAAAACAAAACAACAGAATGACCTTGCAGGCATCTTACCCTTTCTATTTTATTGAGAGAGATAAGATTGGACAGAAGGATTAACAATTCCCTTTCTCAGGGCAGGACTCCTGTGGATGGCACTGCTGACGATTCGTGCTGTCTTTGCCCAGGAGGGTCTCCAGCTCTGCCTGTAGTCAGTGAGGGTCTGTCAGTGTGTTTATTTGGGCATTGAGTCTCCCTAACAACCAGTACAACTTGGAAAAAGAGAAATAAGTGAGGTCCCCATCCAGATCAGGGGACAGGGGAAGCATTTAGGTAGAACATATTGCCTCAATACTCTTGCTATAGTGCCAACCCATAGCCTTGTCAAGCAAAACAGCTGCAAAATAAAGAAACACAGACCTTGGAAATGCCTTTGGCCTAACAGGAATGCACATGTTCCTTTCAAAAGAGTGATGCTCACTGTCACTGAATGTATCCCATCCCACATCCATTCATCAGATAACAGGTTCAGTCACTGCTAAGAGTTCAGGGTACAGGATCATTTCAGCCCCTGAAACTCATTCTAGGGTCAGAATTTTTTTTTTATCTATGATAAAAAAAAAATCTATCTTTTTTTTTATTTATGATCTCCAGCTCTATGGCAACCTCAGTAAAGTCATTGCATTGATATGTGAACGTGTCATTTTATAATTAATCTAATTTTATTTTAGAAAGTAAAGTTCCTCATTATGCACCAGTCAGACTTCTAATCCCTCAATGCTCCCTTCTCTCACCTCCTTATGGAAGCCACTTATCAAATATGCCACCTTTTTTTAATGTGCTCATAAGTTAATGAGATAAAAGGCACTCTGGAATCAGAACAATGATTCAGATATTTACAGTGAATATATACACAAATGAATACACTATTCAATAAAATCTACATTTAAAGATCTATTTTTTAATATCAAAGCCTTCTCAATTGTTTTAAAATCTAGGCATTATGCATTAACTACAGAAGTTACATTACTTCCTTGGTATGTAATAAAGAGAGAAAAAAAATCTTGTTTCCTGATGAACAAGTCCACATCTCCAGGAAAAATGCTGTCCTGAAAAGCGATGTCATTCAAAACAAACCCACAGATTATTCTCCCCCCAACTTATGACTAAATTATAGAATTATTTTTTTTTCCTTCTTCTCTTTACTTTCAAGTAAATGTAATAAAAATCTCTTCAGATGTTTGTAGCAGGGAGTTTCCAAAGTTTTGGTCAAAAAAGGATCCCTCTTTCGATGTGCAGCTTTCTAATTTTATAGGGTAACTATTCTTGTACCTCTGGAGGGCAAACGGAAGTGGAAACATATCCTCTACTGTTTATTGATTGGGTCCCCAGAGATATTGTTTCTTGTTGCTTTTAATTTTCGCTTCTTTTATTTCTCTTCATCAGTGCATATTTCCCATGCTGCTAAGCATGCTTGCTTTTCTGAATCTTTTATTCTAGAAAAATCCTTTCTGAAACATAGCAGTAGAGCAGTGTATGTTACAGATTATGCTATCAGTGCCACATCCAATTTACATGATGGCTTTGTCATATTTTTCAGTATTATTTCTCATTCTTCTTAATCACCCAACTATTTTGAATTCAACATGTCTATTTATTTGTTTCTTTTGCTACTGCTGAAAAATATTGAGGAAGGATGCTTTTTCTGAACCATTTGGTATTACACCAGGGTCTTTTCATGATCTTTATAGTTAATTTAGTGTCCAGTATAGATTTCCATCTTGTCCTTCCTAGTGTCTACCTCAAAGAGATTAAGATTTTTTTTCTACATGAAAACTATGCTGATCAATGTCAAGTGCAATGTCCTGCACCTGGGTTGGGGCAATCCCAAACACAAATAATGGCTGGGCAGAGTATGGACTGAGAGCAGTCCTGAGGAGAAAGACTTGGGGGTGCTGGTTGATGAAAAGCTCAGCATGAGCCAACAATGTGAAAGTGCAGCCCAGAAGGCCAACTATTATCTGGGCTGCATCAAAAGAAATGTGGCCAGCATGCAATTCTCCCCCTCTACTCCACTCTTCAGCTGCCCTACTGTATAAGTTCTGCAGACAGCTTTAGATTCTCAGCATAAGGAGGACATGGACCTCTTGGAATAGATCCAGAGGGCCATAACAGTGATCAGAAGGCTGGAACATCTCTCCTACAAGGACAGGCAGAAAGAGTTGGGGTTGTTTAGCCTGGAAAAGAGAAGGCTCCAGGGAGACCTTATTGACACCTTCCAGTATCCAAAGAGGGCCTACAATAAATCTGAGGAGGGACCCTATTTTACAAGGGTGCTGAGACACTGGAACAGATTGCCCAGGGAAGAAACTGAGCTGAAAAGTTAAAATCACCGAACAGAATTAGTTCTGTTCTCACTCAAAACAGAACATCCATAGCAATGCAAACACAGTCATCCAAAAGGTCCTCTCACTACCACAGAGTAACGCATATTCTTCATATGGGCTGCTGTCAACACAACCAGAAAGTATCAAGGAGTTAGAAAAGTCTTTAAAGACTGATTTTCTGGGTCTTCCTGCTGGTCTGTCCTAAGACCACACACATTTTACCTTTTCCTTGTGGAATGACAGAGAAGACAGGATGCCTGAATTGAAACAATACAAAGCTATTCAGGGCAAAATAATCACCTTGACCTTCCCCATGGACCCTACTCAGGATAGTAAGGCCTCAATATTATGCAGTCCTGGTAAGACAGCCTGCAACAGTTTGGGTTAACTTCATCCTCTGCTCATCCAAGGACAGACTTTCAAACAGGATTTTATAGTATACTATATATACATAAAGGTAGCAGTTGTTCTTGTTCCTCCCCATCTTCCATTATGAATGCAGCTGCCCAAATTAATCAGAAAAATAAGAGAGTGGTTCACAACATCCATATAAGTCCAAGATGGTTAATTCAATGTGCCTTTAGTACTGAGCATCAAAAATTTCTGACCAGACAATCCCTTTCAGCTCATATTGGCCATGTTGCTGGGGAGCTCATCAAGCATCTTAACCAGTCAGACATGGAAAGAAGAGTAAGGTTTAGCTCTGGCAGAAACCCTTGAATCATGGATAAGATTTAAGCTTTTCTGGTTAATTATAGAAAATGTCAAGCCATGTATATGAAAGAAGAAAGCAAAGGGTAAAAATAATAATTACCATGAAATTAATTGCCCTAAGTGTCAGACAAAGTAATAGCTAGGATTCTTACTATTAGATGAACAGAAAAAATTGGTACCATGAACTTTATGAGAGTTCTAATGTCCAAGTGAAAATATATTGGACAAATGTAAAATTTTAGTGTTTCAACATAGAAAGCCTGTTACAAACTCTGGGTTTTAAGCATCACTTTCAGCTAAGAGACATATTGAAGCTTAGAGTAGGGCAGTGGAGAAGTTAAATCCTTCTTCATACATACCTGAATAGACAGCACCATGAAATAAAGCAGAACAGGACAGTTATGTATTAAAAGCAAATAGCAAAACTAAATCACATCTTGCATCTTTGAAGGCTAAATCATGTAAATTAGTCAGTCTCTGGAGAAGATACCCAAGGGCAAATAGGCCTACCTGTCTTCAGCCTGTTCAGCAGCATTAGCAAGGGGGCTGTAATAGTGCAGAGCAAGAGACTGTACTAAGGGTCCCAACTGTCTTAGAATTGCCTTAAAGCTTTCATGAAGACCACAGGAACAGACAGTTGATAGACCAGACCTGCTGCTTTCCTCTACAGCTGAGGTTGTTCAGCCCCAGGTAAACCAGCTGCAGATTCACAGAGAGGATGGTTAAATTAGAGGTGAGCTAACTCCTCATGGCATGAGACAAGAGAGCACGAAGAGGTGAGACCATTAATAAAGCAGTTCTCATTTCCAGAATAGCAAGAAGAAACACGCCCAACTGCTTGAGATAGGAGAGGGATTTGATGTTCACATTTGAGACTTACATTTTCAAGCATCCTTTCCTAGGACTGCTGTGGTTGTCTCCAGAAAGCCAACAGTTACAGATAACGAGCACAATCACCTTCAGGATTAAAAGGATGTCATACTTTAACAGGTATCAGAAGTTTTCCCTTTGACATGATGAAGTTGTTTTCACTTCAGAAAGCATTTTTTAGAAAGTCTCACACTCAAGGTTAATAAAAAAATCTGAGGTGTGGGAATCATGAAATGAATGGAAAGATACCCTAGATACAGAGTTACATGAAACACAGGGAAAGGACCAAAAAAGCACTGCATCTTGCATGAATGATAGGAGCACTGAAAGAATGGGTATGCAAATGAGAACAGAGGCAGCAGAGAGCTGTTGAACTGCTTTGATCATTCAACAGCTTAAACCTGACAGCATTTAATGCTGATGGACAGATATTAAATGAGGATGATAAAAAGAAAGATATGCTAAGCAACAACATTCAGCTTCATGAAGAATTAAAAGTGAAAAGGGACAAAAGAGTCAAAATAGTAAAGACAATCAAACAAAACTAGTCCTCTTAAACAACTTATGGAAATGGACCCTGTAAAGGAAGACAGCATGGAAAAGACTAAACCAAAAAAATACCGAACAACAACAACAAAATAATAATAAAAAAAAACAACCAAAGAAAAATCACAAAAAAATACCAACAAACCCACAACCGCAAACAAACCAAAAACCAACATTTGCATTATACATAATGAGGAGATTGCAGAATATGCCCCAGGGTGAGGAATAAAGCTTGCTCCTAAAGATACATCCAGACCATTGCAGAGCAAGGGAATTTCCTTCTCAGCTGTTCCCTGCATAAAGCACAGAAATACTTTCATTGCTCTTCTCAGTCAGACACTAAAGGAGCAACCTTGGGAACAAGCCTTGGAGATGTAATATTATTGCTGCATTGCATTTGCTTTCACATTATTCCTATACTTGCATAACATTTGTCACGCTGATTATAAGTCTCAGATGTTGCCAGATTTAGAACACCATAGATTTGTTGTAAATAAGAATTTTCTGAAGAACATTTGTATTTTATTTACAATACAGTCATTTATTTTTTCTCAAGGAGGTTTGTGAAAAAATAATCGAAACAGAATTTTCATCTGTTTCTCAATATTCTTGCAAGGAATCATTCCTCCTCCATGGGCAGATGGAGGTAACTCCCATGGTTATGTTCTTGGAGCACTGCAATATCCTCTAATGTTAGTTTATAATTTGCTGGTTTATGAACATTCCTGCCAGTAGACTCATTTCTCTGAATATTCATGGACCAAAAAAAAACAACAAAGGAGTGCAAACAAATGCTAAAATATGCAGTTTTTTAAAATGTAACCAGAGCTTCAGAAACTGGAACACATCCATGAAATATGCTTAACGAGGAATGTTAATGTGTTTTATATAGTAATGGTATAAATGTGTTAGCTTGTGTCGTACATCATATCTGGTGACATCTGCACTCAGCTCACTGACAAATCAGCTTACATGAATTGCATAAAAGTTTACCACTAAAAAAGTCCATATTACAAATTGTAATGCACAATTTTACATTTAATTACAGTGTAAGGCTGACTCTGTCTTTGGTCATTAGACTGATTCAGAATGAGACAAATCATCATTTGATCACTCTAAAGTTAACAGACAAACAATCAAAATACATCTTCCTGGAGCAGGCATCACTGCCCCCATTCTGGCCTGACAGGTGTAAGCTAATTTTACTAATGTTCACAAGAATTACCCTGTGTTTAATTTTAATGAGTCTGAATATAAATAACAATACAGATCTGGAGATTCATTTCTGGCCTGCTTACTTGGCAGCTAAGCTACAACATTCTGAAGCCTGCTTTCAGCATAAGTGCCTCTACAGACCTGGGACATCCCTGTTAGTGAAGTTCTCCCCACTCTGAAATTCATCACCCTGTGCTTAAATTTAGGCACCATTTCATCAAATTTCTGTAGGGGGCAGTTGCAGACAAGAAGCCTTCCTCAACAACTGCTCTGAAATTGCATTATTTCAAAAAGTCAGATTTTATTTAACTGTTTTAACTCCAATCTGTGCCTCCCAACAGAAACTGTAGATTAGTACCTAGAGGTCACTTGCTCTGGTTACAGCCTAAGCATTCCCTTTCCGGTGTGAAACTCAAGCCTTTTTACTGCTTAAGTCAAATTCACTGGAGCCAGAAGTACTTTAACTTTTCATTGCTGTATTCAGAACTTTCCCATTTCACTAAAGTTTTAAAAAAAAAAAAAAAAAAAAGAAAAATAAATCACTAAAATGTCAGAAGAAGAAAAAAATTGATGCTGTTTGGCAACATACAGGGTTCCTTGTTTCTGTAGATAGAAATGGACAGAGTACTGTAAGTCATCTAATGAGAAAACTAAGCTCTGTAGCAGAAATAATATTGTAAAATAACCCATTCTTAAGTCAGGTTTTTGGGGGAAGCGGGATGGTGTCACGGTTTAGGGTCAGGGAGGCCCCTTAGACCTATAACAGACACTCTCTGTTACCCCCCTCCCTCCTCAAGGGCAAAAAGAAAGGGAATAAGGGAGAGACGTAGCAATTAAAAAAGGAACCGAGAACATCTTTAATAAAAATGAAAATAACAATAATAAAGATAGAGTATGTACAAATATATACAAAACCAGTACTGAACCCAACCATCACCATCACCACTGATGCTGCAGAGCAGGCACCAGGGGAGTCACAGATCTGGCCTTGCAGCAGACAGGAGCTCTGTTCAGGAGCTGGATTCTGGTACCAGATTCAGGAACACACCGATTGGATCGAAGGCAGAACAGAGTCCTCCTTGGATGCTCTGAGGAAGGAACCAAAAGAGGACCAGAGCCAAGCCAAGCAAAGCTGGCAAAGCAGTCCAAGAGGGGAGAA
>VWZY01005533.1:17076-37474 GCA_013399075.1 Chloroceryle aenea
TGAACAGAATTAGTTCTGTTCTCACTCAATCCAGGACAGATGGCAAGATTCACATTTATTTTCCTGGGCTTAATTTTACTTACAAACAGCTGGCAAAGTAGTCTAGGATATTTTTCCATAGCTACATAAAAACTCTAATATTTTACTTATTTATCATCCTAGTTATTTTCTGGACTAGAGACCTAGAAGTGAAATATCAATATATTTTGAAAATCGACCAAAGAAACCCAATATATAAGTAACTTTTTCCCCTGCATGCACAGACACACACACATCACAATGAACATATCGATTCCTTCCTATAAATGAATGCGCCAGTTAACATCCCTTTTAGGATACTAACAAGGATGTTAGTCTAACCACAGATTGTAACTGGCTCACAACATACAAGAGATATGGAAAAAATATCCTAGACTACTCATAATTTACTCCCCAATGAGAAAAAAAAAAATGGATCTGGTTTTGCATGTTGACTAATTTCAAACCTACGAATTACCTTCCCAAGTTCTCAGCTTGTTTTTCAGTCTAATAATCATATCATACTGTAAGGGCTGCAGGCAGACAAATTCCCTTTGTAACCTGAAAATGGAACAATGTGTTTATAGGAAAACTAAAGGAGTCTGCTAGACTTGTTAATAGATAAAACAATTTTGGGTCAGAGCACCCCAAGCGTAAATTCTTATAGCTATACTAGCTCTTGGAAACATCAGATATTTCTGGTAAGGCTGTTACGAACTTCCTTGGAGATCATGTGTGTTCTCCAATACCACCTGCATACCTGCTAACTTTTGTCTCCAAAATTTACACTTTCTTCTCCAACCTTTGTATAAGCAGCTCTCACGCCAGCGTCCACAATTAAGCAGAAACCCCTCTTCTCACTCTTCAGGATCTGGGAGAAAATATAGTATTGGTCACTGCCAGAGTATTTTATCATCTTGATTTATAATTGCTGCTCCCATAGAGAGGGAAGGCTTTATCACATTAGGTTGCCAGGACTCAGGATTACAACTGGGAATAAAAGGGTGAGGGTTAATTAATATCTAGATTTGCTATGATGAAATACATATTCAAAAGACAGAATAACAAATGCATTATAAAGACTCTTAAGAAAGTGGAATTTCCTTATATGCTTCAGCATCTCAACTAGATTCTGAGATCAGTTCAATAGCCACTGGAGCAAGTAGGCCAGACAGCTTTTTAACTTAAAATCTATTCCTCTTCTCTTTTTTTTTTTCCCATTTCAGGTTATCTGACAGTCCTTGGCACTGCGAAATTGGGACATTCAGAGGTCTGCAGAATGCTTCTTTCTCTCCACCCCATGTTATTTTTCTTTCCTATGCTTTTATTCCTACAGACTACAAGCTGCCTTCTTTGGCCTCTGACCATCTGAAAACAGAGTAGAGCAGCTTTATGAATGGCATCTCTTGGGAAGCTGGTACACCTGGAGTCATCAATTTTACTCAATGTTTTTCATTTACAGCCTGACTTGATATGCACAAACAGTGTGAAGATGGGGCACAGATCCTACCTGACATCTTACTATATTCAGGACAATCATTTCACAAGCATATTTTCATGCTCTGATGACCCATTTCACAGGAGGAACAGGAAAATGGCTTGTTACATTATCTTCCCATGCTTATTTACAAAGATGGACAATGTTTCCACAGAAAATCTCAGCAGTGGTCTGAGCTCATGTGAGCTGTTCCCCCAGTGCCACTGTAATGTGTACAGAAGAACTGCAGCGTGGGACCTATGAAGACAGCAAGTATCTATCTTGCTACCAAGCATCAGTCCTGCCTGCCAATTGCCCTTACCTCAGTAGCTTTCTCCTTTCTCCATACAGAGGGGTTATATATCACTGCACATAGACCACACATGTACATATGCTCATGTGAGCATTCAAGTTCAACAACCTGAATGAAAACCATGTATAATAAAGCCTTAACTATACACACTTTTCAGAAGACCCTTAATTACTTATTTGAGAAGGTCAGTTTTGTGAGAATATATTTACATTCTTAAGCATCTTTTTACCATGTCCATTTTTATTGTAATTATGAACTTCAAAATGAAATTACAATTCCATAGCTATCAGAAGCCATTCTATGTGAAGAGGCACAGATATCCTGTCTCAGCTTATGGTCTTACACAAAGAAACCACAGTTTGAACCAGTGTCCACTTTTGCCTGAAGAAATGCAGTGAGCTTAAAATCAGGTACTTTATGATAGCTGCAAATTTTTTCCACCAGTGCATAGGTGAGATGAACACAGGATACTCGGGGTTAGCCAGGAACATTACACAGCGATGGAATGAATGGAAATATGCAAGGTCATACTAGTAATAAGTCATCATTTAAAGATACTGTGAGTAATAACAATATATCCACAACAATAAATATCCTCGTCCAGATGTGTTTCCTACAAGATATGCCATTGCACTCAAAGCAGCAAAGAGACAAAGAGGCTTGTGTTATGCCAGGGGCCAGAAATTTCTCTTAGTAGCACAGAAATTATCACAAGTATTTCCTCTTACCTCCAGATTCAAGTATGGGATTATAGGCCTTTTCTACTGTTACATAAGTGAGAAAGGAATTAATTACTTGTGTTGGGCCAAGGAACTTGATAAATAGGATCTCTGAGGAAACCTGAAAACAAATTCCAAATGTGTCCAGCAGATCTCCTCTGGAACTCCCTGCAGCCAGCTGCCATGCTTTGCTTGGTACCAAAAAATCATCAGAAACAGCAGAGTGGGGAACCTTTGTCATGCTGTATGTGGGGCATGGCAGCTAAATACCTATTTCTCTCATGACAGCAGATGGTTACCAATCAGTTATACACTGACTCTTAATGCAGTGCAGGAGAAAAATCTACATGAAACCACATTTACTATTACTCCTATATTCAGTATTAGGCTTCTAGTTTGATTTCAATAGAATACATTTTCCAGCTATGTAGTATTCCAGCAATGAATGCAATTAATGACTTTCACATAGCTTGTGAATCATGACCCACTGATTTCACTGGTTAACCTCTCACTATAACACCAGTAAGATAATAATTTCTCCCTCCACCAGTGATGCCGCCTGTCAAAAAGCACTGATGCCTTCAGTAAAATTAAAAAGCAGGGAGAATTCTCCATATCTACATACTACATACCTCCACTATGCACAAGGCCACCATGATCAAAGAATAATGTACATGTTTTCATTGTAACCTATGCATTTGTAAATGAATAAGCAGTAACGGATTTCTTATCTGGGATAGAAAAGGTGTGATTCTGTTTGCAAAATGTCATCACACAGTGTGTGTGAATTCTTCTACATAATGTTTTGACCAGGTTTAGCAAAACATCTGGGGATAAAAGAACTATAAAAAAGTAAATTTCAATTTGCTGTTACAAATTAATGAGTGGACGTTTTTCAGGGGGTATCTCCAAATTGCTATAATCTATTGTTAAAAATGGCACTTACAGCTGTCTATATCATTGGGACATGGGAGGGTAAACAAAGGGATATTGGCATGCCCATAAATGCATTGCTCTTGTCTGTCCTTCCTTAGAAGAGTTAGGCTAAGACATTCTGATACTTAAATAACGTTGTAGGAAGATCTAATGGCTCAGAGTTCTCTGCCTCTTAGTTATGAATTGGCAGACCATATCAAACCACTGGCACAATGTAAATACTTCTATACAGATCACTGAATTAAGACAGGCATCACTGCACCATTAGTGCACAAGACACAGTGCAGTTTCTTTCACAAGGAGTCACTGAAAAATATACACTTAGGACACTGATTAAAAAAAAAAAAATTAAAAAAATTTTACCAAGAAGGAAAGCTCTGAAACAACATAATTTTAGTTTTCCTGGTGTTTCAAAAATTGTGTATTAAAATAAACTGGGCACAACAGTATTGGATACTTAATACTTCAAAGGCAGACAGCTGTAAAACTCATCTTTTGAAGGAAGATCATACTAAATATATTAGTTGTTCAGCAGTTGATATAAAAGTTGATAGGAACTGTAGCATAGAAGAAATATCTGTGTCAGACATGAAGCTGGGGCCCTGCACTGAACTAAGCCAAGAAATAAGGCACTTCCCTGAGAAAAACAAACAATTTCTAGTTATTGCCAACAACAAATCATGAGTGACATAAACTAGTGAAACTTTTATACTAGAATGAGATCTAAGTTTTAGTCAAGAGATGTGCAACTCAAAGCTGTTCATAGCAAATAAAACTCCATCTTAAAAGAACTACATTCCTCTGAAGCACTTTGGAACACTAAAAGAAGGGTTGTTTGTATCATCCACAGTGTATCAGTAACATATTTCTTCTCTGTGGATATACTCTAAATATATTCCCTATGACAAATAAATCCCTAACTTAAAATACTAGGCCTGTATTTTCAAAAATGACTAGCCACTGTTTAGTCCTCATCTTCTGATGCCTCAAAATAATAAAATATTCAGAAATGTAGATACTTAAACCTCTATAGAATACGTTCCCAAGGCATCCTAAATCGACATACCAAAAATGGCATATTTTAAAAGTTTAAATTGAAATTTAGGAAGTTTCTGAAGGGTCCAGACACAAAGATCAGAATCTCCATTTTTATGTTTATTGTTTTCATAGAAAACTTAACAGTACAAGCAACCACAAAGCAAGTTTTACCACTGCACATTTCTTAGTCATCCAAACTGATGTGACAGGGTTGGTTCTGAAGATCAGATTATCTAAGCTTCAAATACTTTTAATTCATGGCTTCTTGCTACAATTGCAGGAGGAAGAATACTTAAAATTTTGAGGTTTTATCTCTTACCTTTTCAGTTCTCTGTTTCCAGTGTGGTTTAAGTGATCATACTGTGAACAGGTTAACACTGTTACTTTCCATCTAACCTTAAAACAGGAAATATTTCTGAGTTGCTTCTATGATAAAATACTGGCTAACTGGGAAGAGGAAAAAACCTTCTCCTTTTGTTAGAGGTGCAAACTAAAAAGGTCTGTAACTTTTTAATGCAATCAAGACCTTAGGACAAATCAGGCAGCAGCTGTTACCTGTGCAGAAGCCTACCTTGCAGCTAAATTGGCTCCCACCAGTGGATCACATGCACCACCATTCTGGCTGACCAGCCTTCCCTCTTGCTCCCCAGTGAACGTGCAGTGGCATTATATAGAGTTTTATGTGAGCCAGGTTTAAAAAGTTAAAAGGTTCCTTCCACAGGAGGGAAGTAGCAGCATTTTACTTGAATGACTAGATTGCATTTTAATTGACTGAATCATACTTTTTTAAATGAAAAGACTTCTAGGTAGTTACTGGCCTTTTAAGCAAAATATTTCAGCTCGCTCTTCATTACTGTCTTGGGCCGTAATTTGGCTCCTTCTGAGAGCACAGCTAGTCGTTCAGTGGAATTGAGCTGAACTCCAGTTTATGTGTAGGCAGAAAAAAAAAAAAAAAGCAGCTTTCAAAACATTATTTTAAGCTTCACATTTATAAGAAATAATAGCCTTCCGCTGTTGGAATGCTTCAGACACCAATTTTATTGTAATTGATAGATTTTTCTTTAGAAATAGCCCACATAATAGTTCGGGTTTTTTTCCTCAACTTCTGAATAGTTTTTTATTAATTTGAATATTTTTCAATATAAACAGCATCCATAAAGTCTAACCTCAAATTCTGTATCACTGTGATTCAATAGGTTGAAAAGCTCCGTGGTATCAATCTAACAGCCTGCAGTTTTAAAACTGATAAGAGACTTTTCTCTCAGTCAGAGTTAATAGGTTTAAAAAGTTCACATTGTACACTTTATTACTACAAATACAGAAAAACTTCATACCCAAAAGGCTGTTTTGAGCTTATTTCGTCTTAGATATTTGAAATATTTGACTTTCCTTGAAAGTTAAGGTGTTTAAGTGAGAATTGCACAGTGAAAATCCAAATTTAGCTCTCATTCCCTATTTAAAGGTCAAGGGAGAAAAAGCTCACCATCTTTCATATCTACCACAATTTTAGGGATAAGGTCTTACAGAAAAAAATCATTACTGTCTCAAATGCTTTATTATTTCAAGTGTATCCTTGCAGTTTGCAGAATAACTGATTTTGCTATGGAAATAGTGAGCATTGTTCATCCTTTAACTGTTTTTATTTGGTCCTGCATTTCTCCCATGAAAAAATAATCCTCTATTTATCCTCAGAAATCTCTCTAGTGATACATTAAAAATGATCATCTTCTCCGTGATGCATGCTACCAATGTGCTCTCAAATAGGAAAGGAAATACAGTATCTTCACATGAAGGTTCATCTGCCTACAATTCATTAGGCTGCTTTTAGGGGCCCCTACCTTCAACAGTGCCAGAGGTGCCATGAACAGAAGCCTCTCAAATGTGGGACTACATTATGGAAGCATCATTCACATAAAACACTTACAGGCATTGTGGAATGCACATTGTACCAGAAGAATGTTGTAGAAGCTGAAAAGAGGGCTGTTATGGTGAGCTGGTTTATGAGTTACACTGGCAGTTTTATGGAATGTTGCAGCATATAATTTAACATACTAAACTATTGTCTTCAGCACAAGGAAAAAGTTTTATTTTTAAGGGAAAACCACAACAGTACACATTCAGCTTGACTTATTTCCTGTCAGTTTACACGTGTCTGGGGAGCACTCCATTCTCCCCACTGCTTTTCTGCAAATAAAATCTGAGCAACTGATGTTTCAGAGCAGCATGCCAAAACCAAATACCTCCAATATTTTACAGCTTTCTCTATGAAAAGTAGCATCTGGGTAGCTTTAGAAAATTGCCAGATTATTTTTAAAAACAGACTCCTGACTCATTCTCTCCTCTTGTGCTTGGATATATGTGATTCGGTGGAAAGCATGTCCTGAATAATTTTATTCTTGCAGTAAATATACTAAATAGGAGTCATAGATGTGATAATGATTATATTGAATAGTTAGGTCAAAAGATCAGTTGGATAAGACTTACCTTCCTCCCAAAGTCAGGAGAATTTTGCTGTCACTCAGGACCAGCTGCTATGCAGCAGCAATAACATTTTGCTGCACCTTCTTCAGGGCTGTAAAACTCACACCCTTTAAGCAGTACGGTACATGGGCAAAGGAGGGAAAGAGCTCTAAATCCACATGGAGCACACACTCTCTGCTGACTGGCTAGCCAGCATTTCTGATCTGCAACTTGGCCCAAGGGTGCTCCAGATGATCCAGCAGCCACACACCTCCACCTACCCTCTGTTGCCAATGGGCACTACAGAACAGGGTGCCATGTATTTCTGGCAGGATGGTCAGCCACCTCACAGCCCCAGCTGGGAGCCAGAAGTAACTGAGCAGGGTCAGCACATGGTCATGGAATGGCAGAGTACCCACCAAGTTCAGCACCGTATCCATACAACTTCTCTGACTTCAAACAATCTCACTCTTTACTCATTTTCCCAAGAATTCAGGCAGAGAAACCCTGACACAGGGTCTTGATGCTGCCTCCCAAGAAGGTATCACCACTTTCACAGATTTGTAGGTTACAAGTTTATAAGCTGAATTACATGAACTGACAGTCTCAATTAGGCATTCACTGTTGTCCTGAGTTTGTCTCGAAATGAAGGCCTATAGTGTTAGTGACAGGGATGATTTTTCTATATGCAACTTACTTGTACTATATGCAGCTAACTTATACTGTTATGAAATTTCCCTGGATCTTCTCCTCTCACCAGCCTCTGGCAGCAATCTAGCTAGAAAATCCTTTTTCCTGTCAACGGCTCCAGGGTCAAAGGTACATGGGCAACACTGACAATTTTTGGTAACACATAACAAGAAGATTTAAAGTTTAATAAGAGACAAGTAACACCTGCCATCATGTTGCTCAATCCTAAAATTGTCTAAATTGCAAGAGTATGTCAAAATTTCTCCAGTGGATTCTGAATTCTGGGAACTGGAAGTATTCCCACTTCCCA
Organism: Chloroceryle aenea; assembly: GCA_013399075.1. Taxonomy (NCBI): domain Eukaryota; kingdom Metazoa; phylum Chordata; class Aves; order Coraciiformes; family Cerylidae; genus Chloroceryle; species Chloroceryle aenea. The sequence goes on from VWZY01005533.1 coordinate 25,038, forward strand.
GATGGCTGTCTGTTTGGATTAGATGGATTATTAATTTATTCATTTTTCTATGTTACTAATAAACATATAAAATAATCCTTCTTCACTGTCAGAAAGTTTCATCCCTGCCTGCTTTTACCTCTTTCTGATGGGGGGTGGAACAACTAACCCTAAAACCAATCCTTTCTTAAATTATCAAATGATCTTTTAACTTCACAAATGAAGAGATGAATACACAGCCTTCAGCCCCTACCAGATTACTCAGAGTTAGGATTCTTTTTCCCACCTCTTTGCATAAAGGCTCAGAGGTACAAGATTTCCTTTGACTTATTTGAAGCTGAATTTGGTACAAGTACACAAAAGGACAAAGGCAGGAAAACTTCATAAAAAGACAAATCAGTCTCTCCATCCCCATACTGCTTTTCATCATGAAAGTCTTTCTCCCCCCACACCCCTCATTTCTATGTTCTATTTTTCCAGAAAGAGGAACTTTTAAGATGGATATCTTGAAATTATTCATTTTTAAATTCCTAAGAAATGAGAGGCAAAACCAAACACTGTAGCACTCCTTCTACAAGGTGAATAAAACACTTTTTCAGAATAATTCTGGCAGCATTCCTTGGAGTTAATTCCCCATATGGCAATATGGTGATGCCAAAATATATTACACAAATGTCTCTCCTCATATCAGTTTCAACTTATCCATTTGTGAAACAGTTTTATAACAGTGAACAGGACAGGACTGAAAAACACTTTAAGTGTTGCACAGGCATCCCCCAACTCTGTCAAAATATACTCCTGCAGTAAGTTTGCCCAGCTCCTCCTGTCCTCAGCACCTTCAGCAAAGCCCTATGAGCTAACATAAGAATTCTCCCAAAGAACTAAAAATCTGTAACAGGAAAGAAATTGCACCAAGTGGCCAAAGCCTAACTACAAAATAAAAGCCATTTTACCCCTTCTCTCCCTCAGTTCTGCTCTGGGAGTATACATGGTCAAAACTTTTTGGTATAGACAGGAAAATTCTCACTCTAGCAATACTTCTAGAAGGGAATAAATTATCTTCTCTTATGGAGCTGTTGTCTACCCAGAGCTCTGGATGATCAACACCATAATACACAGTGAAGGACACCTCTAATTTATACAGATAAGATCACAATAGATCTATATCCAGTAATGAGCAATATACACTAAGAAGCACATAGGCTAATCTGGAGAGAGTCCAGAGAATAAAGATTTATCAGAAAAATGGAAAACAATACTAGTGACAACATAAATTGGAATTGCATTGTATTCAGAGGGTGGACATAATCTCGTTTTTACTTTTAGTGGAAAGAACAGAAGTTAAAGCATTTACATTTCAAAAATAAAAGATTTAGACATGAGACAAAACAAACAATAGAGGCAAGAACACACTGGAATAGCCTGCTTAGGAGGTGGTGGGATCTCCCTCACTGGGAACTCTCACAAAAATTAGTGTGGCTCTTCTTGTCTTGGTGCAGTGGAATGGGCTATGTGACACTTCTGTCTCTTCCAACCTGGAGCATCACAGAGGATGCCAAACACAGGGGTCAGAATAAGCATATTTTCCTCTTGAAATATGGTTTCTGAAGACAGAAAAGATATGCTAGCAAGATCCATTACAAACTCACAATGACTGCTCCCCTTTACTATTTGGAAATGCCAGATTAAATGCCACGGGATTTTTCTCAAGGAGAAAAAAGATGGGGGATGTCCCCCTATGAGGTTTAATATGAAGCACCTACTTCACCTACCTCCAAATCAGTGGGCAGAAGGGTGGTTCATCCAGAAGGAAGCAGTGAGCAGCCCAGTCAGGTGCTCTTGCCACTGTCAGTATAGGCAGCCTGAAGTGAGATTGGGCAAGCACACTTCTCTGCACGTGTGAAGCAGAGCTTCCTCCCAAGCTTTGCCAGACCTGAGAGGACCTGGAGAACAGGGGTTTGTTACCCAGGGCAGCACACTATACCCAGGGAACCTGCTGCTGAATCACAATGCTAAACGTTTTGACACTATGTTAGACACGACACTGTGTTCATATCACTTTCTCCAGAGCTTAAGTCCTGGTTAAAAATAGAAGTGGAAAACTTACTTGAAGCCAGTGTTTAGGGGGAAAAAAAAATAATAAATTACCTACAGGCAAAAATAAAAATCACAGGACATGGGTGTTTCCTAGATTTCCTACATTGTGGGATATTCATGTGACTATTTCAGGATTTTGTTCTTCACAACTATATCCTCAGGAATTCAGAATAAGGTAGTTCCTGGTGCTCATTTGTACACTACTCCTACTAGGCTAGAAAAAACATGTTTTGATATTTGTTTCATTCAGAAACATCAGTACAGAAAATGTCAACAAAGAAAATCAAAACTGCCTTTCTAGAAAAAAAAACAACAGGCTATTTTTTCAGTCTATCATGGCTAAGGCTCTGTGTTTCCCGGTGGCAAATTTGACCTAAATTTTTACTTTTGACTTTTCAGTGTTGAAGATTCAAAGGCACCTTCAGTAAGTTTTGAACTGAAGAGCATTATTGAATAAAATAAAATATAATTATACAATCACTAAAGCATCTTCTGTGTTAATTTGTTATTTATTTCAATTATTGTATACGGCTACTACATTTTTAATGTTTCTGGAGTACTGTGAAATTTTACATCACACTATGGAATTCAATAGAGGGAGAGGTAATTTTGAGAATGAAATTGAGGAAAACTGCAACTTTTATGGTATAGAAACCATTTAGTTATGTGAAATTATGTGTATTACATAAACTCTTAAACCAAGAGTACTGGAATTATTTGGCACAAAAATTAACATTACGTTTCAGAACCAATCCCTTGCTGATGAACAGAGCAATTCAACTGTTCCCCAGTGTTGTTGGCCTAGGCTACATTTCTTGAAACTCTTACACCCTTGCTTAACTTGGTCCTTGATCGAAGAGTGGGTAGCTCATCTGTTTAAATATACATGGAAGCATTAGGGGATTTGCACAGATGACAGTGCTGGTTTGAGCCCTGCTCACTTTTATTAGCAATTCTGAGGACTAGGGTCCACACTGCAAAGCAGAGCCTCAGGAGAGGAGTACTGCAGCAAGAGGTGCCATTGGTGGCCAAGTAGTCACCTCTGAGTGACAGAAACACAAAAGGACTGAGGTTAGTGTTTATAAATCTTTAGACATCAGCACACAAAAGCAAAATTCAGAATGCCCAGTGTTCTTACCATCAGGATAACAATTAACCCACTTCTTAGGCAATATTGATCAAAAATATTACTGAGTCAGGATAGCAGTGATACCTACCACACACAAGCCAGAATCATTAAACGAATTTGATTCCATTAATTCTACTGATATTTACTTTACATAATAATAAACAAAGGGAAATATTTTTAATTTGTTGAAGGGCTAGTTGTGTAACTATCTCTGTCCAATGCTCATTGAATAACCCAAGAGAGCAGTAAGAATGTAGTCAGGCAAAAAGAAATTTGCCATTTGAAATCATCTCAACTTTAGTTTTCAGCGACAGATAGTCTGTCACCCCCCGTTTGGGACTAAAGAGGAATTATTTGTCTATCTGTCTGGAGGTTTGCAAACCGAGCATGGCTATTTTGTTGTCTGGCACATCAAATCTCCAGGATACCAGGTAGTACTTAAAAGTGCACTGGGGATTGCTGGAGCGAATATTATATGTATCTCTTTCACTCCCCATGCTCTTTCACTCACTTTCAGACGTTAAAATTGCTGCAGAGGGAGATTATCTGTGTGTTGGTTTTGGCCGTTTCTGTTGCAACATTGACTGGGCTACAAAGGGGCAACTTGTCTGTAACCATCATTCTTCTGGGAAACAAAGGGATTTGACCTTGTGATTCTGCAGAGTTCAGAGGATACCTTTCCACATTAAGCAAACCACCACCACACCCCATACAATCCCCCCCCNATCCAAAGACAATCAAGCTGCAAGAGCTTGTTTGTCAGACATTCACAAGTGGAAACAACTGCTTGTAAGTAGGGAAAGAATCAAATATGAGGAGGAAAAAAAAAAAGAGGCTCTTTCTGTACCTGTCCTTAATTTTCTCTTGTTCTCTTGTTTTGTCTTCTAACAACCATATTTATATATGCTAAATATAATACATATCACAATACTCCATACAAAAGTTATTTCCTACAAGGACAGATGTGATGAGTATGCCACAAATCTGTTGCTACAATCTTACCAGCATTTCTATGCCCGATACATACAAAATTCTGACTTCACATGTTAATTATCTACTGGCAAGCTTTTGCCTTGCAGGATCCGTCCTGTGCTCTTCATATAACATCTTGTCACAAATGTTAAAAAAACCACCACCACCACCACCAAGAACAACACAAGCCACAGTACATAAGTACCTGAAGAGTATTTTATCTCTGGTTCTCTTCTACTAAACAAGAAAGCATTTCATATTACAAGGGTCATGGATGACTTCTATGTGGAATTCAATTTCTGTCAATGCCCCTGGCTTGTGTGGTATACTGGAAGTTGTAAGGCTACTTGAGGCACGGGAATTGCCATGAGCAGAGTAACCCATAGCAGCATTTAACATCTGACACTGGTCAGTTGCTTCACTAAAAGGAAAGGCATACTCCTGACAGCAGTCACAAATATGTGGACATCAGGGAAAGTTTCATCTGATGTAGAGATTAGCCCATGCCCTGAAGAGTAACAGGGTTTATAGAGTTTCCAAAGGCTTGGTTGTATTTTCTAATCACATAATTATTTTAAAATATTGCATTTCTCTTTCCTTCTGTTTTTATCAATTGCCAGCCCCCTCTGCTTAATTCGTAAAAATGTAAAATTTCATGAGGTAAAATTCCACTTCTTAGAGGAAAAGCCTGGAAAAGAAAGGTGTGACATGGCTAACACTTATTACATTTCTTCTTTTGATGAGCTTGTCTGATTTATGGCAGAGAATTGGTCTCAGAAAAACATTAATTAATTTTTAAGAGAAAAATAAATTCAAATAAGTCAGACGGTAAGTATAGTCAACAGAAATACCATCTGGATTGTTAGTGTGGAAATTAGTGTGGAAATTTCAATTTTGCATTTCTCAATGTATTTCCATTTGTAGGTTTTGGGGTGTTTTTTTGTTGTCTGTTTTTTAGCCTTAGTACTGTGTTGCTTAGGAATTGCATAAATAGCAACCACTAAGTTAACTCCTTTAGTTCCAGGATATTTTAATGTTGAAAGTTTGGATTACCATTATGCATTCAATGCTCACTGAGGCCAAGTATCTCCAGCATAAGAGGTGGCTTATTTTCTCAGTGGGACTAAGAGTTTAATCATTCCTACTATTCCCTAAGCACTTTTACATTCTTTGAACTTCCTTTGAAGCCAAGATTTCACACTTTTCTCTGATCTACTTTATTTATATCCCACTCATCCTTTAGTTCTAAGCAGATCTTCTACTGTACTTGAACCCCAGGGAACATATACATGTATTACATTACAGACCCAATAGCATAACAGTCCCAATACTGGAAACACAGTGAAGTGAATTATATAAGATAGGATTATAATAGGCATTAAAAAAAAGGAACTTTAATCACACTTGTCAGAATTCCCATATGGAGAAGTAGATTAATTCAAAAGTGTCAAGTCTTATGAATGAAATCTGACAATGATATACAACCTCAAAACCAGGGATTTGACCCTAATATGTTATTTCACCCACTCATGTATAAAAAACATAACTGATGTGGGATATCCACAATACAGATACTTTCTCAGGAGAGTTTATCAAGCCCTTCTGGAAGTCTAGGAAAGAAGAAACTTGCAGGAAAACACCAGCATTGGAATTTTTTTTAATTTAAATCTAGCCAATTAAGAGTTAGACAACTAATCTACGAAGGTTTTCTACCCACTGTCTCAACATGTGTTAGACAAAGAGGATAACTCATCTACTTCCAAGTACAGGTAGAAACAATTATCCTCTGAAAACAAATATTCCCCATATATAAATATGTGTTTGACTATACACAGAGCCTCAAAGATAATCTTAGGCTAGATAGACAGGGGACTGACTAACTTCAGGTGAGATGTATCCATTGTGGGAGGCAAGTGGTACTCATCACACTGTCCTATGGAGCAGTGATGCTAGTATTCAACCAGATAGCCTCACTTAAATTAATTGCTGACTCTACTCAGCTTGATCAGCTCAAACTTAGATCCTCACACCTCTTATACTAGGAATTCCTAAGTGTGTATGAATCTTGCAGATTCAAGCCCTTTCAAGCTAGTTTCACAGTGAAGACAAGAGAGCACACCAGCTATTATTAGCAGGATTGATTCCTTCTAATTTTTTCCATGATCATTGTTAATGAGAAATTTATTTGTTCATGGTAAAGTACAGCAAGAGATCATAAAAACAATGTATGTCAGTTTTAATTTGCATCTCCTACTTTGTCAAAACACTACATATGGAACTAACTTTTCCCAAATGTCTGATCAAGAACATCAAGTTGCCTTGGGGAAGCTTAACACGATATTGACACAAAGCATTAGTAACTCCTACAGAGTATATGTATATGATCTTAACATTAACATACTCTTCCCCTCCTCCATGTGAGGTTGGCCTAGCTTTCCTATTCTTGTATATCCAGAACTGACCTTTGACTTGTTTCATTCCCAGTCCATTTAGTGAACATGCATATCTCTTTGTAATTTATACTAACATTTATGCTATTTGTGATGAAGGGAATGATGACAATAAAACTGAAGTTATTGTTGTGTAACTGCCTTGTCAGGCTCTTCTGCTCTAAATAGAGAGCTCAATATTTATAGAGCAGCACAAAAAGATATTCTAACGTGGAGGAGGTAAGGGAAAAGCCACAAACCACAGGGCAGATCAATGTAGAAGGATCCACAGCTCAGTTTAAAAAAACTATGACAATTTACATATCCACAAGATACTACTGTTTGAAAATGGTTTAATAATAGGAATTGTAGATCACCGAAATCTCTAAACTTCTAATATCTGTCAGTAATTGAAAGGAAAAAACAATATGGTCAATGTTTCCATTGCTGTGTTTCTGATCAAACCACTCCATCTACACTGTAATTTGTTGTGAAGTTTTGATCAAGGGCAAGACTGCATCCCAGATAAATTGTTTACAATGATGATACAAAACTATTACTGACTGTTACAGATGTAGCATTTCTGAATTTGTTGTTAAAGTAGCATATTCTGCCCTTTCCACTTTCCCAACAGCTGACAGATTAAAAAAAAAAAAAAAAAAAAAAAAAAAAAAAAAAAAAAAAAAAAAAAAAATCCTTGTTAATTTTCTCCATTTTGGTTTAATTTACCCAACTTAAGTTATGAGCTATATTTGAATGATGACCCAGAGTGTTCCCATTTGTACAGCCACCTGGGCAACCTAACAAGATGGGAAAGGAGAATGATGAAAACCCATGAAGTTCTTATTGGGCAGTTCTTGCACAAAAAGGACATATTTCACAGAGAAGAGCTAGCCTGGAAGTGGTATATCCAAATTTACATCCTTGTTGGTAAATTGAACAGTGACAATTAATAATTCCATGGTCTGGAACTCAACAGTTCATACTTGGAGAAGGATTTGGTGCATCATTTTGACCCCAGACAAACCACTCTAAGCAATTACTGGGTATGGAGCAGGAATCAGAGAGCAAAGAACACAAAGAAAGTGGTTAGACTGCAGCCATCCTGTCTGGGAGACTGAAAGCATTTAATAGTAGAGACACAGGCTATTCTATGCCAGCTGATCCGAGAACAAGAAAGCAATCATGGTGTCTTTAAAACTTATAACCTGAGGCCCCTCAGCATACAGCACTGATGGGAGCCAGAAGTTTCTACTTCCTAAATGGGAGCTCACTTTTGGTTAGTTGATATTCTCCTACTTATTCCAAATGAAACTCATACTTCACAGAGGGATATTGTGGCAGGACTAGCCTTAAATGTACACTTGCAAAATTCAATTCCTGCATCTGACAGAGCTGGTCTGCTTCCCAATAAACTCAAATACAAGGTAAACTTACTCAGCATCATGGAATAATTTTCTGACTGCATCAGTAACATCTATGGGCACAGAGACAAGTCTTGAATATTCAGCTGATGTATAATCTTTCAGACATCAAGGGATTTGCAAAACAAGTGAAAGAGATGCTGTCTGACAGGGTGATAAAAGTTTACTGGATTCATCATCCTGAACATCTTTAACACACATATTGATGACACCAGTGATTCAACAGCACTGAGTCTCCAACATGATCACCATTTGATATTTTTAAGATAATTCTGAGAATTATTGCACACAGTCACTCCTCAGGATGAATCTAAAGGCTAGAAGTGGACATAAATACAAATGTTACATCTTCACTCTCATCAAATGATTCATTGTTCCATGGTACAAATTTCCCTACATTGAAAGATAATTGAAACCATCAACATTATTTGCTTTCAAAAAGTTCTTGGATGCTGCCAAGCTCTAAAACATTCTTATATTAAGTAAATAAACTTCAGTGGCTTAAATGTAGAAGTATTGGAGAAACACTGAAATCTGCTTATGACTACTGCTCTAAAGTTCTCTGCTTCACTGTATTTTATCCATGGGCAGCATTGCCCTCAAGAAACCTGCAACAGAAAGTTACTGTGTGCTTCTGTCTTTTTTATCTGAAGATTTCTTTAGGTCAATCTACTACAGTCCTTTATAAGGACATTTGTGCAATTGCTCTGGGAGAGCTCAAGTCAACATATGCTAAAATAAAAATAGATTTTAAACAACAAACCCCCCAATCTTCTTAACTTTACACAAACAAGAACACAAAGGACCTAGAAGAATAAAACTACCTAGTCTTCTATGGGTTGCTTCTGATACTGACTCTGCCTACAAGATAGTACCCTTACAATAAGCAGTTGAGCTCACATGCAGACGTCCAATTGTCCTGAAATGTTATGACAACCAGTCAAGTCCTCGCAAGAAAATTAAAGACGACAAACCCACATAACACAAGATAACAAGAAAATTCGGATCATATCTATTAAGGAAGCAACTACCAGGCAGCAAGTGTAGATGTCACCACTTTTAATAACAATAAAACTTGTTTGCAGACATGAAAGTTCAGGACATATACAAGTCTCCTGACCTTGATAAAAGTAACTCATTCCTTCCTTCTAACTACAGTACTAAATTTTAAATAGACCCCTCTAATTTTCCCCATATTGAAAGGGCTGACTTTCTACTTAAAACAGCTACACAGGGAATACTGACAAGTTTCAATAATGCTGACAAATCTAATTTGTAAAAGGACCACCAATTGTGACTATATTTATCATACTTGGTGTAAACTAAATGCAAGAATAACTGAGTACTGCTCATGTCACTGTAACCTATTAAAACCTTCCAAAACAAAAATCCTAATTTAATTTTTTTTAATAGAAGTCAATTTTATACCTCTTTTGAACTAAGCATAACAAAATTCACATGAACAATTCACTTTTGCAAGTGTTTAAGGACACTTCATAAAACCCAATCTACAGTGTCAGAAATCCAATCTCCAGCTGTATGTCAAGTTAATATAGAATTAGCTATGTACCCATATGAATTTGCTTGTTAGGCACCCATACAATATACAAAAGCACATATACATATTGATGCACATATATGGGTGTGTAATGCAGGCAGGGGAAGTAGATTTGCATTTCAAACACTGTAACAAACAAAAGAGGACTAAAGTTACAAGAAAACAGAATAGCTTTTGAAAAATGTACACCACATAATTCAATCAATTGCCTAAGTATTGTTTGGTTCCTTCTCTGTATCTGTACTTGGCTCAATAAAACAGATTCTTCTAGGAAGATTCTTAGCCACCACAGAACAAGAAAGAGGACAGGGTGTGCATATCTCAGCAGGGATGTAACACAAGGAAGGGCTCAGCTGTCGAGAACAAATTGCTTTTAGTTTTAAATAAACTCAGTTGAAACCTAAAGACCACTTTAGTCCCTTCCAGAAATAAAAGCCAATTTAAATGCTTCAATGTTTCAGAAGACAAAAATGAACTTTGATGCAACAAACTGCAGGGAAATATTTTTCTTCCTATTGACATCCTATTTATAGCTCAAGAGGTTCGATGTTCAGGATGTTCAATGGCAATGTAAGAAATAATCTCAGTGACTCTCCTGTGGTGCAGTCTCTACTGGCATACATTGGAGCAAATTCCAGTCTCTTGCTGTTTAAAAGGTATGGCTAATTCCCAGGTTTTCTCTCAGGGAAAGCATTTTCAAATCTCATGAAGAGGGTAAAGAACTTTCTGGTGAAGAAAGATATTGGGATGAGTTATATTCTTCTGGGAAGAGCAGCAGAGTGGAGTACCAGCAGTACCTTGTTTTTTCCATTATGTAACAAAACAAACAAACAAAAATTAAAAAAAGAAGAAAATCTGGCTATTCCCATGGCAGAATTAAAGGGGATTCTCAAATTCTGCTTTGGTGAGAGATGAATCACTATTTATGTTAGAGGAACTTCAGTGTGCTTGGCATGCTAGCAGATCATGAAAAAGTTACCAACAGTAGACAAAACCCTATCAGGGCACTAAAATGAAGAGAATAACTCTTGCTCTTTATTGAGAACTAAAACACTGCAGATTTTCATAGCTAGCATGACTTTGGCTATTCATATTACAAACCTAAAAATGGAGTCTACCACTAATAGTTTCTCAGAATGTCTGCTAGCCTTTATTGCCCTGAAAGGACTAAGTATAATCAGAAGTTAATTTACCATGAAAATCTTAATGATATTTGAAATCCTAGATAAATGCACTGAAAAGAAAACTATGAAACTCTCAATGTCCTAAATGGTCACAATAACTGCCATATCAGAATTCCATTTTTTTCTTTTCCCAGCCCAATTATACTGTTGAAATAATGTCAGTGATTTGCACCAGGAAATTCACCATCACTTTTTTTTTTGTTCATTCCTTAAACAGCCAAATATAAGAGAAGCCTATTCTAACTCTGGTCTCTGAGCCATATCTAAAACCTTTCTTTAAAGGGCTATTTAATAGGAAATAGTGGCTGTGTTGCAGCATTAGATTAAATTGGTTTTCCTTTATGCAGGTGCTTTTCATGAGACCATAACTATGAATATAGAAAGAGAGCAGAAAGCTGTTCTGTTCCAAAACCTACAGTTTCAGGAGTAGAGATTTAACCACCTGGCTTAATACAAACATGTTACGCACTAGTCACACACTGCTGTCCACTAGCCCTTCAGTGCTAAAGGTATAAGAGACCCCACTGGGTTGAGCAGATTGAGGATGCATCAAAAAGATCTTTATTTCTTGCTTACTGCAAGTACCATATATATACCAGGGAAGGTCTTGTTGTGGTTAAAGGGTGAAGGAACTGAGTGTGGGGGACACTGAGGAGTCAGAGGGCAGCTATTATTCCCTCCCCTGCCACACTCCATATAACAAGACAAGAAGTTTGGGTGTGGAAGGGTGTCCGTTCTCGGGCTCTAGGAGCTGCAAGGGCATCTCAGAAGGGCTGGGCCTGACTCCACATGTGCCACATAATCCATCACCATCCCAGAGTTGGTTTGGTATAGAGTTCTGTATCCTTCTGCCCTTGAATAGAATATTCCTTTTTTTGTTGCTGTTTTAACCCCTGCTACTTATTGAATTTTTTATAGTCTTAACTTCCAGTCTTGGAAGAGTAATTTCTCTTTTTCCTTATTCCGATTTTTATCCTCCCCTTGGAGGGGGAGAAACCCTTTGTGTTTCATATGGGCTTGCCCTGAGCCTTAAGTAGGGACAAGTCTACAGGGAATAATAATTGGTGTGTAGCCCATTGCACACCAATATATTTGACCAGCTCTAGCTCAATTTAAACAGAAAATAAAGGGAAGCACAGAGCATGCCATACATCACATTCTTTGCATTTTGTTTCCTTGTCTAATCTGCTGCTTGTTATTTGATCTCGAATACATAGCTGTTAGAGATAGCATAGTGAACTTGGGGTTGTGCCTGTGTGCACCACCTGAGTAGTGTTGATTTGAAACTCTGTGAAGCCCAGGAACTTTCAATGGATATGCTAGAATTAAGAAATACAGACAAAAGTTTAGAGATGTCAGGGTTCAGGGTCAGCGTGCCCCTTAGACCTATAACAGACACTCTCTGTTACTCCCCTCCCTCCCCAAGGGCAAAAAGAAAGGGAATAAGGGAGACAGACATAGCGATTAAAAAAGGAAACAAGAACATCTTTAATGAAAAATAAAGTAATAATAAAAATAGAATACATACAAATATATACAAAACCAGTATTAAACCCAACCACCCTGATGGTTATTACATCACCGTCACCACTGGTGCTGTGGAGCAAGCACTGGGGTGTCCCAAACCAGGCCCCACAGCAGACAGAAGCTGTGTTCAGGAGCTGG
>VWZY01005534.1:0-16038 GCA_013399075.1 Chloroceryle aenea
CCTAAACTTTAGGAAAGCAAACCCCCAGCTCTTCAGTGAGTTGCTCAGCGGGAGCCCTTGGGAGGCAGCCCTCGGAGCTGAAGGGGCAGAGCAGAGCGGGCAGAGCTTTATGGAGGCTCTCCAGGGAGCACGACAGCTCCCAGCACCCACCTGCATGACATGGGGCGAGAAGGGGAAAAGCCCGGCAAGGCCGAGTCACGAACTGATGGTTGGCCCACAGAACGAGATGGAATTGCACCAACAGCTGCAGTGGGGACAGGTCTCCCGGGGGGCTGCAGGGACGCTGCCCGGCTCTGCAGGGACAGAGTTGGGAAGGCCACGGTGTGGCCAGAGCTGAACTTGGCGAGGGGTACGAAGGAAAACAAAACAGGATTCTGCAGCATCTAAAACAGAAAAGGAAGGTCAGAGAAGTTGTACCCCTGGTGATTAACAGCGGCAAGTCAGTCCCAGGGGACGAGGACAAGGCTGAGATACTCGGTGCCTCTTTTGCCTCAGTTTTCACCGGCAACCTCTCCCCTCGCAGCCCCCAGGCTGGTGGCCCCCAGGACAAGGACCAGGTAGACAAAGCCCCTCCCACTGTAAGCAAGGACACGGTTCATGGTCACCTGAGGAGCCTGACCATCGGTCAAGTCCGTGGGACACGAGAAGGTGCATCCCAGAGTAGGGAAGGATTGGCCGATGCCGTTGCTGAGCCGCTCTCCGTAATGTTTGGGACGTCCCGGCAGTCAGGTGCAGGCCCTTGCGACTGGCAAAAGGGTGACATTCTGTCCCTCTTGAAAAAGGGTACAAAAGACAACCCTGGAAACTCCCACCCTGTCAGCCTCACCTCTGTGCCTGGGGAGATCACGGAGCAGATCCTCCTGGAGGATATGCTAAGGGACATGGAGGACAGGGATGTAATCCTAGGTAGTCAGCATGGATTTACTAGGGGCAAGTCCTGCCTGACCCACTAGTGGCTGTCTACAATGGAGTGACTGCATCAGTCAACAAGGGTAGACCCATGGATGTCATCTACCTGGAGTTCTGCAAGGTCTTTGACATGGTCCCCCACAACATTCTCATCTCTAAGTTTCACCACATCTCTAACCACCACACACACCAGTCAGGTGGTCATATTTGGCACTGCCCAGAAAGAAGACTGTGATCTACTTAACTCTTAAAGATGAAGTTACAGAAGCTTTGATTGAATTCTGCTTTTTAACACAGAAGGGTGATTACAGATTTGTTTTCTTGAGCTTTTTTTTTTTGTTTTACCATCTGAGTGTTAAGCTCATCTTTGTTAGTTTTGGCTGAAGAGTTGTCCTTTCTTTGACCTTTCAAGTCAGGATTTTGAAGCCAGGATTTGAAGACTGACAGTTTCTTCCTCCCCAGAAATCATCTTGGAACAATTTGCTGCATCATGACCTACACAGCAAGTCAGGATGCCTGTGCTTTCTGTTTAGTTTTTTTTTTTTACTGGTGGAAGCAGTGGCCAAGTACAAGATGTCACTGTTAGAAAGTTCTTGTGATCTAGCAAACAAAAACAGATGGCTCCTGAGCCACACGTAACCCTGGATGGGAAGCTGTGCTCTGGCCATAGCATGACTGGCAGCAGAGCTGTACCATTTGGAAGGCTGCAGCAGTTAAACTCATACCATATCTGTGAAATAAAAGTGACCCATCTGAGAAAATAAAAGCTGTGGATCATCCGTTGATCTACCTGGACACTCAACCCAACCAGCACTGGAGTGGTAATGCACTGACATGACAAAATCACTGTGATGAGTCTCAGCCCCATGAACATTTTTTATGCAGCTGCAAGTTCAGGGACTGCTCAAAGACCACAGGTGACTAAAAAGCAGAGTTTTCACACTAAATGAAAATAACACACTTGTCAAAATATGGTTGCAGACCCTACTAAAAGTCTTGTGTAAACAACAGGCATCACTAAAAAAAGGATACCCAAGAAAAACAGCTAAGTCACATCTAACTGGACAATTGAGATGAGAGTCATAATATCAGCATTCTGCAAATGTTATTTTTCTTTTTTCTATAAGACATATTGCAGGAGGCAATAGTAGCCTCTTGAAATGAAAATTAGTTCTTGTATTAAGAGATTGAAACTGCTATCCTCTGCTTAGCCTATGAATCCCCTCTGATGAAGCAGGGAGAAAAAGTAGATGACAAATTCTCTGCATGATATAGTTCCCTGACAGGATAAAGTAAGCATAAGAGAGAGGAAATTCTTCTCTCGTTCTTGATTATTTTTTTCTCTCCCAGAAGCTTAGCTCTGGCAAGCACTAGCTGTGTGTGCACAAATAAACTCTAATCAGCTTGTAGGCAGAAACCAGAAGAAGAATAGGGTGTCCACTTGGGAGTCCTGATGGGCTAATTGGAGACATACAAGGGGAGGAACAGCAGCTACTGCATTCTTCTACTACAGCTAAGTACAAAGCAGACCCACCACGCATCCAGACAGCACCTAATGTCACAGCAACTGGTGGCACTGACTCCCATCCTGACTCAGGCAGACCAGTTACCAACAAAGTTCAGGAGAGAATGTAGGTTAGTAGACAAAAATCCAGTTAGACTGCCTCTTAAAAACAGGGAAATAACTCAGTGACCAAATCTCCTTGTGACTGCAACTGGGTAACATTCTTGTGGTGATCATCACTGCTCACACTGAAATGTAAATAATTTAAACAGATTAATTCTAAGCTGCTGTAATTACAGTAATTGTGTTTTTCACCATCTTACTCTTCTGCCCGTGTTGCTTCATTCCTC
This sequence comes from Chloroceryle aenea, assembly GCA_013399075.1. Lineage (NCBI taxonomy): Eukaryota > Metazoa > Chordata > Aves > Coraciiformes > Cerylidae > Chloroceryle > Chloroceryle aenea. The sequence goes on from VWZY01005534.1 coordinate 2,764, forward strand.
CAAACAACCTTAACCAAATCTTTTCCTTCCTTGGTTACATTTTTCTCTTCTTTGAGGAACAACAGATTAACCAGAGCTACCCTTTCCTCAAGCAGACTTGGAATCCCCTGTTGAGCTCCGTACAATGACAAACTGCTGCTGCTGCTGAAGTTGTCCCTGAGAATCAGTTTGTCATTGCTTATACTACAGGTGCTGGCACAATTTGGAAACCTTTTTCCTGCCCCTCGCCCAAAACTGCATTATTTTGGGTACTTCACTGAAATGCAGCCAACATTTTAAGGTTTATGTTTAAAAGTCCTCCTAAAAATATCTGTATACAGCATCGTGTGTTGGACACATTTCCGCAAAGGCTGTGACAAGTCTGAGAAACTTTAGCTTTCCAAACAGAAATCACAGGATTAGCACTAGATTCACACGGGTGCTGCATCCCAAATGGAGATCATCAACCTACGCCTTCCTGTGAATTACTGCACGGCTTCAGGAAAGCTGCTGGGTTCTGTCAAGAGGGGTTATAATTAAGCAATTAAAAGGAATAAATTAAAAGAAATAAAACTTACATATTCCTTCACATTTTTTGTCTTCACAGCTTTGTATGAGTAATATGCAGGATACAGCATCCCAAACACCAGCCTATTAGAAAACAGAGAGAGCGTTCAGAATCTGTTACACTGGATAGGACAAAACAGTGACAAGCCATCGTTAGAGCCATGCAGCCAACTTCAGAAATCCTGTTCTGTAGCTTGAAAATAAAATATTTAATCACAATGTTATAGGTTGCTTGGAGGAAGTTTAGCAATGCACAAAAATAGAACACGAACGGGAAAGGCCGTATGCCCTGAAGGCAACAAACAGTCTCATAAGACTGCCTCTAATAGATAACACAGAATTAGTAGCTCTTCTGGTTCAGCTACAAGGAAAACCTGTCCTGCAGTCTGTCCACATCAATAGACTGCTTCCACATGGGCAGCTCTATCACACTTCAAGAGCTTCTAACAACTATCCTTAAGTAACCGATAAAAGGAAGTGATTCTGATTACCAGAAGATTCTTCAAAAGCAATTTTAAAACAAGATGAGTTAGGTAATTTCACCTCCTCCTGCTAGAGCTCTGCAACAGCAACACGGGTAATCTGAGCAAAGGGGCAATCAATCCTTTTGCTCAGACAGATGATTTCTGCTAAAATTCATCACAAGTAGGGTGCAAAGCAAGGTGAGAGGGTCCCAAGCAATCCATGCTGAGATGGATCAGAAAAACCAACCATCTCCAACACAGCTTGGCTAGAACAGCATTTCTAGTTAGAGTTTTGGCCGCAGACTAGAACCAGCAATTACATACAAGTCTGGCTACACCTCTGTACCACCACTTTAAATTGCTCCCAATACTTAAGTAGAAGAAATTCACACTTGCAGGGATATCCAGAGATCTTCTAAAAGTTCAGAAGTCTTAAGTAATTTAACTTCTCACAGCTAGGTGAAGATGCATCACATGCTTTTAACAGGAGTTCACCTGGAACAGATCTGGCATGTAAGAGTTCAACTCCAATGGTTAAAGTTTACCAAAGTAAGTCATCAACTAAAATGTAAGTTTTTATAGTTGAATCAGGAGCTTTAAATAATTCATTCTACCTACAAAGCCACTACAGAAATCTGCATGACACTACCAGGCTTTACTTTACTGCTAGACCCAGGAAAGAATCCTAAGAACTTGTAGCCTGATATTTTTTTTTTTTAAACTACTCCACAAGTCTTCATCTTCTGCAATAAGTCATTTGCAAAGACTACCACAGAATTTTCCCAGCATACAAGACATCAAGGAAAGTTTGAATTCCATCAGTTTGCTAGATACCATCTCCCAAGCACCTCTCTGATACATAGGCAGAAGCCTTCTGCAGAGTAGGAAGCCAATTTTCAGAGCATTCAAGTCATCTACAACAGGCTACATAAGCTATAAAACCAACCAACAGACTCGTCCAAGGTAAAATACTTTCTTCAACACCACAGATACCACAGAGAAGGTTTCTTCATCTTCAGTGTAAGACAAACACACAGTTACCTGTGGAAGGCAGCCTGTTGCAGGGGCAGGGGGATACTGGCAGGAATATCAATGTTAAGCTATAAATGCCACAAGTGAGGGGGGAGGATAAAATGATGGAAGCATAATTGCAGAACCCTTTGCAGAATGTTTGAAAGGGCCTTCTGCAGCCATCTAGTCCAATGTCAAACCAAGGTCAACCTAAGATTCGGACCAGGCTACTTAAGGCTTCAGCCAGTCAGGCCTTGGAGACTTCCAAAGAGAGATCTCACACCCTCTCTGGGCAGTCTGTTGCAATGCAACTGGAACAGAGGAGCCTCCTAGTGCAAAGTTTGAGTGCTATCCTGCCAGGCTGGGCAGTGACTGGCTCGAGAACAGNTTCAGTCTGGGGAAGAGAAGGCTCTGAGGAGACCTTATTGTGGCCTCCCAGTATCTGAAGGGGGCTACAAGAAAGCTGGGGAGGGACTTGTTAGGCTGTTGGGCAGGGATAGGACTGGAGGGGATGGATCAAAACTAGACATGGGTCGATTCTGGTCAGACATTAGGAAGAATTTCTTCCCCGTGAGGGTGGGGACAGGTTGCCCAGAGAGGTGGTGGAAGCCCCATCCTTGGAGGATGGGGCTCTGAGCACCCTGCTCTAGTGGGAGGTGTCCCTGCCCATGGCAGGGTGGTTGGGACTGGATGATCTTTAAGGTCCCTTCCAACATTGACAATTCTATGATTCTAAAGGTCACTTCTTCAAAGGGGTCTCCACAAGATTAGGATTCCCCTGTAGTGGGAAGAGATGGTGTACTGCAGATCACTTAAAACAACAGTGACATGAAAATATTGACATGACTGGCACATCATAGCAGCATGGTTTAAAGCCTGGATCTGGATGCTCACAATTTCACAATTCGTGTTAAACTGGAGGTAACAAAAGATGGACCCTGAAGCTCTTTTGTATGCACAGGCAAGCTGCTGTTCCTCTGCAGCAGAGCTCACCTACATGTTTCAGATGTTGAAATGCCTTTTGAAAGAGTCCAGACTACTTGAATTCCTGTTCAGCATACTAATCGGTAGAAGCCTATCCAAATGCAGCTCTACTACACTCCAAGGACCTCTCATCCTGAGGCCAAGAAAAGCAACAGTCAAAAAACCCTGAATGGTTTTATTGCCAATTAGGTTAGAAAAGCCTAACAGCTTAAAAACCTCACTCCGTCCAAATGACAGAAGATCTGGAAACAGAACAAGTATCCAAACACCCTTCCTTTGGGTGAAATTTTTTAGACAACAGCTCTTCCTCTCATTTTTGTCCCTGGGGAATCCTCTGTTCAGTAACCATCATCAGCTCTTCAACCTTGTTCTTCACGTAGAAATTCTAACCATTAAGTATCAGAGATAGTGTCTTGCTAATTCCAGTAACAACAGACTTTAAGGGCTGAAATGTGTTTGTTCAAAGAGAAAGAGATGTTTGTGAACATCACAGCCACTCAGTTGTCAGACAGTTGCCTAATTATATGCCAGCAGTTACTGGTCACCTGAGCACCTGTCCCAAATGATCCAAAAAATAGCCAGAATTATTTAAACTGACCATAGTAGCCTGCCTATGTAAGCTTCTTGCTATGAGGTATACGAAAGAGAAACAGTTTACACTTCACAGATTTTTGGTCTACATTTTTCCACTTGACTTGCAAATAGCAGCACTTGTATTTAAAAAAAAAAAAAGTCATCATTTTAAATTTAAGCAGGAATTTATCCTCTGAATGTATCAGAAATGAATGAACCTGGTAGCAACATGAATTGGGGCAGAGAAGAATTTTGAGAACACTGCTTCAGAAACAACTGATCTTTAAGCAGAAAGCTCATTACAGTAACAGTAAGATCACAAAGCCAAGCTAATGATGACCTCGAGTTAAGTGAGAACACTAGCACAAGACAAACACAAAAGCAGATAGTTTTCCCCAACTATATAAAAAAACACCCCTATTTTAGTACTCACTTTCTTCTAGAAATCACTTTTAAATGCAAAGAACAAGACCACAACATATCCTTACTTACTGGTGTTTAGTACTGCTCTAGCATGGAAGTGTCGGAAAAATGCCCTTTGTTTACCAGAAGTGGGTGGATAGGACTGAAAGGAAAAACATCAGCACACTCAGCCAGTACAAGCAGGACCCAGCACTGTGCAGTTTTTCTCTCCTTACATTCAGAGCGGACATTTGAAGTGGGTTGTGATGATGCTGCCACCTCTATCATCACCACCTCCTTCATGTGGGCAAAGTCATGTCATCGCAGCTATAGCTGTGAGGCAATTGCACAGAATGGCTGAGGCTGGAGGGGACCTCAGAGATCATCTAACCCAACCTCCCTGCCACAGGCAGGACACCTCAACTAGACCGGCTTGCTCAAGACCTCATCCAACCGGGCCTTGAACACCTCCAGGGAGAGGGCATCCACAATGCCTCTGGGCAATCTATTGAGTCTCACCACCCTCATACTTAAGAGCTCTTTCCTAAGATCCAACCTAAACCTATTTTCCCTCAGTCTAAAACGATTTCCCCTCATCCTATCGCTAGACACTCTTGTGAAGAGTCCTCTCTGGCCTTCCTTCAGGCATTGGGAGGCAGTTATAAGGTCCCCCCAGAGTCTTCTCTTCTCTAGGCTGAACAATCCCAGCTCCCTCAGCCTACCCTCACAGCAGAGGTGCTCCAGCCCCTGAATCATCTTCCTGGCCCTCCTCTGGACTCGTTCCAACAGATTAATATCCCTCTTGGGGGTGGGGACACCAGAACTGGATGCAGTATTTGAGGTGGGGTCTCACGAGAGCAGAGTAAAGGGAGAGAATCCCCTCTCTTGGTGTGCTGGCCACACTCCTCTTGATGCACCTTAGCACACAGTTGGCCTTCTGAGCCACATGAGCACACTGCGGGCTCACCTTGAGCCTCCTGGCAATTTAACAGGAGAAAACTTCTCACCAGTGAGTGTAGCTGAAGATCAGCAAATTCACTTTTACCCTAAATCTCTATGTGATAGGTTAGTATACAGGCAAAGCAGAGATCACTGCAGCCGTCTGAGCAAAAGGACACAGAACAGGAGCAGCAGGGAGCCTGGGCACAACTGGAATCACTGAGCTAGCCCAGCATTTTCCAGTAGTTTGCATCAATACCCCCAAAAAGCTCCAAGTTGTTCGCAACACCTACTGCTATGCATTGTAAGCGCATCTCTCCTACAGTAACTGCACAACACACTTCAAGGATAGGCCACACTATTGCAAGGCTTTTCAAGTGAAAAGCTCAAGCACTGTTTGTAAAAGTGCCGTTTGTATCCCACCCTGGTTATCAGCTCGCTGAGCTAATGCAACAGACAAAACCAACCCCCCCTTCCACAGATGGAAAAGGATTTCAGCCGAGCGTGATGACATTTATTTTACTGGTAGATAAATGGATAATCCTGCTTACCAATGTACTTTTCCTGGCAGTTGTATGCCTAGCTGTTTCAGTTTTTCAGCTGTACTCAGCAACTAATGTTGGATTCCTTTTCTGATCCAGCCACTTCCTCTGAAGGCATTTTGCTCATTTAAAGATAAATGTTTCTCAAACAGATTAAAAGCAAAGGAGCAATCAGAAGAGGGATAAAGAAGTCTTGAAAAATCAAATAAAACAATGTATTTGGGTATCCATACAGCTGTATTAAAACAAACATAGCCTACTGCCTGTATTACCACATAACCTACAGCCTTACAGTTTAAATAGCTTTCAAGTGCACAATTATTTGAAAAAACTAATTTCTGAATGAAAGCGACAGAGTTTACTGGTATCTGACTGAGAACTGGAGCAGGGGAGCTGGGAATCACTTGCTGGTACACACATTGCTCCGGCACTGAGCATATTTAACCTGAATAGTAAAAACATCTAAAGCTAATAGTGTTTAGTGGGGGTTTTTTGTTGGTGGTTTTTTCAAAACACACACAAAAAACCCCAAACACACAAAAGACAAAAGGAAGCCACCAAGTCACACTACAAGAGTACTTGCATCCAGACTCCCAAGACAGTAAGCCATTAAAGCAATTGTGCATTTAAGACTACAGTCTGTTCCCATTACCAAAGAATCGCCCGAAGCAAAGAGTAGTGTTTGGCACTTCATTCTTTTGTTTCTCTGAAATGCAGAAAGGACCATAAGTGTTCCCAAACAGCAACAGCCATTCAAGAAACTCGGTATGAGATACTCTTGGGACACTGCCATTTGATGAACTCCCTTTCCTTCACGAGTCTGATAACAGAGAGGACAGACTGTCGATCTTGGCACAGACTGATACAGAGCCAGACAGTTGCTGATGTGTACAGCTACAGTGGAAAATCTGCTCCTAGGTCCCGAAGAACTCGACAGCATTTGGAAGACTGGAGAATAAAAGAATCCTCCCCATCTCCACAAAACCATGGAAGCCCATAGAAGTACCTGACAAACTTCCTTACTTTGTTGACCATCCCCAGTTCCTCTTCCAGTGTTTACCTAACCCAAGAGCTGGGCAGAGCCTGTAGAAATACCCCAAGTAACACACCAGCCCCGCAGCTTCGCGAGCGGTATGAAAGCCTTAACTGTACTGAGGTATCTATGCAGAGGAGAGGACTGATGCTGTAGTATTGCTTTGCCTCTCTATGACCCGTAACTACTCTTCCAGGTTATGCTTAGCAAGTTCAGTTGAAGCAAGCTGTCTTTTGAAGGAAGCTTGCTAATGGAAACTAAACAGAAGAATGAAATCTAGACTGAAGGACAATGCTCGAGTCTTTGGCTGTCTGTTCTTAGCTTTAAAAAAGCACATATGGCCATACTCCTGGATGTATCCACTGAGGATTCCATCAGCACACACTGGAAAAGCATACACATTTTTGCTTAGACCGTATGCTAATCGTATACTTGTAAGACAATCCCATAAAGGATAAGCACTTTGCATTTTTTCCTTTTCTTTTGCACTTATTTTGGTTATAAGGCAGTAAGGCTAATCAATTATGCACTAGGTTATGGCTGCTATGCCTCTCTGCGTGGTACTCTCATCCTCAAAATAAGGCAGAACAAGTATCTGTAAGAATCCTATTCAGAAAAAAAAACCCACCACCAAAAAACCAAAACAAATCAACCCACAAACAACTGCTACAGATAAAGCAAACCCTCAGTCATTCCCACCAATGCTCCCTGAGGGTTAGAACTGGCTAGTAAATTCTAGATTAAGCCAGCTATCTCCTAGGTTTTACGTGTCCAAACAAAAGCTCACCCTGGCATTTCTGTCCTGAATGCTTTTGAAAGGTACTACACTAAACAGTGTCTCTTTACAACTCCTGACAGACTTTACTTCCATTTTGCTATCAGACAACATTCAATACACAACCCTAACCATAACGATCTGCATTAAAAAGCTATGTATTTAAGAGTTACAAAGTTACACTTAGACCAAAATGTTCATCTTTCACAGGGACAGGGGAGCATGAGGACGAACTTCACACCAAACTGCATCCTAGTTTTTAATTCCACCCCTCACTTGGGGCAAGGAACAGGGGAAATTACATAAATCCTATTTAAAGAACATGTCTGCTTACAGTGGCTAAGCTTAAACTCAGCAACTCCTTTAGCAGCTTACAGCTCCCAAGCGGCAGGAATGCAATCAGAAGCAAGCCTGTTAAAATCTCCATAGCAGCCTTTATATAGAGAATATCCCCAGAAGCCACAGAAGAAAAAAAGTCTTAACAGTTAAACAATGTACCCAGAAGCACATTCTAGAGCAGAGCAAAAAGGCTATTTTCCTAGCAGCTTAGGAAGCTGGGATTCTCCAAAGCAACTGCCGGCCTCTTCCAAAGCACAACATAACCAGAAGCAATGCAATTACACCAGCAGTCGAAATGCACTTCAGTGTCTTAAGGGGAAAAGTGATCAGCCTACCAATCCCAGTAGAAAGTGGGACTTTTCTATGTCAGCAACATTTACTTAATAGTGCTAAGTACAATAATTGTCTTCTTCCAGTGCAGAGCTCCAGGCTCCATTATGTTTACCCTGCCCACTCATGTTTAAGGAATACTACTTTACTGACTTACCCAAGATAGGGAACCTGTTGCCAGATACTCTTCAAGTTCTCTCAACATGAAAACAGCCCTGCCTGAACCTGGATAGTAGTCTAAAACAAGCACACACAAAAAAATAGGAAAGTTATCTGTAAGGGAAGTTCTGTCCTGGGATATGTGCAGAGCTACTGGCGTACTTGGGAGGAAGATACACAAGTAAGATTGATCACTTACTCACATAGCCTCACCAGGTTTCTCTTGGAGAAAACAACACTTCTATGCCAAGAGAGCATTCAGACCTTAAACCCATTTTCTCTGCAGAGAAATTTCTTTTGAGTTCAAAATGAGGATTTTCCTTTCCTGCCATAACCTTAAGCAAAACTCACCTATAAATATATCCTCCTTTTGTCTCCTCTGTATGCTCAAAAACAGTTGAAAACACTGGAAGCTTTCACAGCATTTTTGAGGTTGCTTGTTACTCATTCTGTTTGCTACTACAACCCCCCATATAACACAATAAATACCAGAAAGACATCTTACTTCATCTGATACCTGAACACACATTAGATGGGCTGCCTCCTCCAGTGAGAATCAACTTTGAATTTCCAACTCAGAGCCTACACAGAGGTTGCAGCCTATTAGGCCAGTTCAGTCAGCCAGCAAAATATCCCAAACACTAGTCCCTCAAGTAACACTCTCCCAGCAATAATCCTACTACCCGTGTGTCATAACATCCCTCTCTGGGGGCCTGTGGCAGTCTGGAACAAATTATGGCTATAAAACTTCTGCAGCAAAATCCAGGCTGCCCTCTGGAACGAGTCAGGCTGTCTGTCACACGGACAAGCTGCGTCAGTGCTCGAACATCACAGCTCTCCCAGTCTCTCCTGAGAGCTGACAGGTCATTCATAGTACACAGTCCCTGTGGAACAACTCACCCCCCTGACCATACAGATAACATACAGTGTAGAAGTACTTGCAGAGATACTATGGCATATCAATTCGACTGCCTGTGTCTGGAGACTGTGTCCAGAAGTCGTGTTCTAGGACTGAACACCTTTTCTGTGCTGCTGGGTAGCCCTGGCATATTTTAACAGAAAGGTGTAAGCCTGGAGACACCATCATGAAAAAACTAAAAAAAAAACCCAAAAACTACCACACAAAAAAAGCAAACTAACAAACAAAAACCAATCCAGCTCTAAAATCCTGTTCAAGACAGTCAAAAAGCTCAACAAACCCAGCAGCACAGAAAACTCTAAAAAGCTAGTACTGGAAAGCATATTAGGAAATGCAGTAGGAACAGAAATTGTTACCAAATCCTTAGTCACTTCTCCACATGCCTACCTATTCATCATGTAATTGTAACAGAGGTGTTGGACCACGTCCTGACTCTCCCAGTACTATTTCCTGTTTACAGGCTCAGGAAGCTCCACCACATGTGCAGACGAGTCAGCAGGTGAGCTCCCCAGCTCCAAGCACCCACACTGGGAAACTGAAACGAGATGCATCAGTAACACTGATGATAAAGACACAGGTGATAAAGAGCAACCACCACAGAAGGCATTCCATTCAGTAACCCTCACTAGAGAACTTCAATCTTTCACCTAGCTCAACAGCAGGATTTCATCCTTGCTGCAGAAGTATTCATTTCCAAAGCTGCTCATGATGCCTTAAACCTCAAGTAAGTTATCTTCCTTCAAATCTGCCTTAGACAGGTAGATTTCACCTGAGCTGTGATCATTTACCATTGGAAGCAATGCAGTCGTGGCCCCACAGCAGCCACCAGTGGCATCAGGCAGGAGCAGAGAACACTCTGAACCAGACAGCAGTTCGGAATGACTGACTGCACCATGTACTCCTTGCACTGCTCTTGAGGGAGCCTGGCATCACTTCGTTCAAGGAGAAAGAGGTGTCCCTGGGCTGAGCCCTGCTTTGCTTTTAATGAGCAGCAAGGATTGCCAGCTGGATGAAAGATAGCAGAAGAGTCCATTATTTTTCCTTTAAAAAAAAGCCAGAACAACTCCAGTTGATACTTTCTGGTTTTATTTATACAACCTTACTCCATGAGCCTACAGGGATGTTCAACAAGCTGTCACATCACAAACTCTGCTGTAGGTGATTATGCTTTAAAAGAGTTTACATAATAGAGGTGATTGTCAGAGAAACATTATGAGCCTTGTTGGTTTTGAACAAGTTTTTTAAACTTACTACTCTGAAGTGCTACAAATCCACACAGAGTTTTCATGAGCAACATGATCCTCTAAATTCTGGATACTTCCGATGAGCTCCTAAAAGACATTAATTTAATGCAGATGATATGCTGAAGAAGATTAATATTACAAACTGAAGATTGAGGTGTTTAATTCTGTCATGAGGTTTAAAGTTATATATGCATTTGATACTTTGTTTCTTGGCTCTGACAAACTGAAGTAAAATGAACAAAAAAACCCCACAAAATCCCCAGGTATCTTATTTACATACTTACTACTTTTAGCTTTCTGCCTAGTTTCTTCAAAATAACTTTGGAGGCTCCTCTATTTTTTTAATTAGGCTTTAACTTCTGTAAAATTTCTGACTGTGAAGTCCTTCATATCAAGGATGCTCTAGAAGGATCCAGGATGGACCTTGAAAACACCCTTCATTTTAACCTGACTGGTACACTGAAGAATGGTTCATTACAGTAATTCTAGCTCATGACAAGTCAGTGGCCACTTCTCAAAGGTTTCTCTGCTCCATGCCACAGTAAATTTTGAAATAATCAAAGCCAGACGGATGTTTGGAGAGCCAAAGCTAGCATAAAAGTACTAGACACTATCATCTCAGTACTGACAACTTCTGCACATTTGTAAACATATTTTGTCTTGAGGCTTCATCTCTTACACATCTCAAGAGATCCAAATCCTGGTCAAACGACCATGTGGAAAATCAGATTTGCATATGAAGATTATCTAGTACACAACTGGAACATAAGCAGTAAGACAGCAGAGCTGAGGAGCAGCAATGCTAATTGTGACAAAAGTTGGGCAGTTGATAGGAACACAAAACCAAATGCTGTTAAAAATATATGGACACCACATCTCCAGAATAAAACCCAAAAACTCCAACAAAATATATTCCCTGTAATGGCACTTAAAAGTAGCTTCACTCCATAATGGATCAAAGTCCCAAAGCAAGATAACTTATTAAGTGGATGTGATCTCTTCTGTGTTGGGGGAAAAAAGGAAATTTTGGGTTGTCTGAAAGGATCCAAGGCCAGCTTTTACTACAGGGCACTAATCTGGGCTTATTTTACCCTAAGTGATATGACCTTCAATCAAGCTATGGAAGGCACGATGGGAAGCCCACACATGACTGTAGCACATAGCCATGCAACTCTCAGCTGCAGGAGGTGGGGAGAAATTCTTTGTATTAAAGTGTTCAAGCGTATCCTCTCTATTGTCTCAGCAGCTGTGTAAGGAAAGGGGGACCTGATTTCTCCAGCACTCGAGCTGGAAAGTCAGTAAACTAGTACTTCTAATATTATTTCCAGTATTAGAGGAAAAACAGGTTATATTCTCTCAAGTTAAGGCTAAAAAGTCATGCTCATTCTCAACTATTTTTGGAATCTAAAGCTTTCTTCATCTGTGGAAAGTGGCTTTAAAGCTAGCCACTGCACTAGCTTCCCCATCATGGCCTTGGCTGTCACACTCTCAGGACTCATGCCCTCTTATACCTCAGAATGACAGAGTTAACAAAAAATGGATTTCCACCAAATCGCAGAACGTTAGGGGTTGGAAGAGACCTCAAAGGATCATCCAGTCCAACCCCCCTGCCAGAGCAGGGTCACCTACATCAGGTCACACAGGAACACGTCCGGGTGGGTTTTGAATGTCTCCAGAGAGGGAGACTCCACAACCTCATGGATTTCCCCTTGGATTCTTACCTTGTCATTTTTACTTTGTCACTTTACATTGGTCTGCTAGAGGCTTTGGAGAAACTCCTAAGTTAAAATCCACAATCACACCATTCTTGCTGCTCTAAGAGACTATCTTCTGTCAACATTTTTGGAGCATCACCAACATAAAAATGACCAGCTATAGGAAACTAACATTTAAAATAGGAGTGGTGCCAAAGAAGAATCTTTTCTGCTTTTTCCAAGGAAAGCCACATTTTATTTTGGAGCTATTTCTAACTGAAAGGCAAACCACACTGCATGTGACCACACATACACAGAATTATCTAGGTTGGAAAAGATCATTGAGTCCAACCAATAACCCCAATCTACACGTCCCCTGCTAAACCAAGTCCCTAAGTACTGTATCTACAGGACCTATAAACACAGGCAGAGAGGGTGATTCAGTCAACTCCCCGGGCAGTCTGTTCCAGAACTTGACATCACAAGGGCTGCATTTTTTTTACATTAAGTGTTCAAGACTCTTACAGGCCACACTACGTCAAATATTCATCTGGCTGGCTGATTTTAGAGAGAAAAGTGAAGTCACAACCCAGTGGCCCAGAAAGCTCCTACTTGTTATGTGTCCTAGAACTTAAGGGTGTTGTTGCAGACCAGCCTCAAGGTCCTGCCTTTCACAAGAAAATGCTACAAAAAGACAAGAATTTGAGCCAAGAAAAAAGTGCAACCACAAAACACCAGCTCTTGAAGTAAAAAAAAAAAGCCTGTCTTGTCTCTTCCCCAGACAGCTAGGTTTTTTGCTATTGATCATCAGACATCTCAGTTTCTACTTTAAGGCTTAAGATTTCCAAACAATTACGTGAAGATTAAGACCCAAAGAATTATTCCTGAAGCCTCTTGGAGCATTCTAAAAGCAAACTTCCCCACTGCGCACAGGAAAAGGTTTCTTCTACGAAATTTGTATTTGACAGATCGTGTTGAGATAACATCTGAACTTGTTGTTCCAAAGAATACATGCTTCCTTAATTATAAGTATTGTGTCCAGTTCTGGTCTCCCCAGTTCAAGAGGAACAGGGAAATACTAAAGAGACTCCAACAGAGAGCTACAAAGATGCTGAAGGGACTGGAAGGTCTCTCTTATGAGGAAAGGCTGAGAGCCCTGGGGCTGTTCAGCCTGGAGAAGAGCAGCCTGAGAGGGGATCTTATCCATGTCTACAAATATCTGCAGGGTGGGTGTCAAGAGGAGCCAGGCTCTTCTCAGCAGTGCCCTGTGACAGGACAAGAGGTAATGGTCAGAAGCAGGAAGACAGGAAGTTCCACCTCA
>VWZY01005535.1:13312-24564 GCA_013399075.1 Chloroceryle aenea
GATGTGGGGTGGGGGGAGAGGAAGCACATCTGCACAAAGAATATGGAGCATGGAAACTTTCTAAAAAGGCACTATGTTTTAGACACAGACTGAATACTACATAATGTCTTTAAGCATATTCCTTTGTGTGTTTTTATTGTATACATCTTGAGCAGTGTGTTTTCCTAGATTGGAAAACTAGGAATCACAAGTGAAACACCTAATCACGTGAAAAACAAAACTCAATGTTAACCACTGAGCTGTTTTTATATTAGCAATTTTCATAGAATTGTCAGGGTTGGAAGGGACCTTAAAGATCATTTGGTTCCAACCCCTCTGCCAATGGCAGGGACATCTCCCACTAGATCAGGTTGCTCAGAGCCCCATCCAGCCTGGTCTTAAAAACCTCCAGGGATGGGGCTTCCACCACCTCTCTGGGCAACCTGCTCCAGTTTCTCACCACCCTCATGGTGAAGAATTTCTTCCTAATGTCTGACATGAACCGACCTCTCTCTAGTTTTAATCCATTCCCTTTGGTCCTATCAGTGCCTGACAGCCTAAAAAGTCCCTCCCCAGTTTTCTTGTAGGCCCCTTTAGTTGTTTTTCTTCCACACACTGCCATTTGAGAAACTAGCATGAGGAAGAGATGTTTCTAGAAGGCACTTGCAGGGTGAAGAATGCACGTTGCATGAGGAGCCATTTTCACACCTCGTGATAAGATACATGCAGGATAAGAAGGGTAAGGGCAGATAGCCAGCCTGGTGGCATAGGGCAGGACAGGCACTATATGCATTGTGGGAGACTGAAGAGTGTACAAATCAAAGTTACAGCAGTAAAGCTTGGCTTTTGCAGGTTTTATTCCCAAAGTATTGTACTAGTACAAGTGTGCAAGAAACCTTACATTTTTACAGAGGGAAGTATTGGAAACCTGGATTAACTTCTCTGCGATGGTATAATGCGTGCAAGAAATGATTTGCTTCTCTGGTCTTGAAATACAATTCTGTTTATGCAAAGCTAGCAATACTTTGCTTTCTTAAGAATGGCTTAGTAGACTCTGTTTTCTGTTCTCTGTAGAAGAGAGTGCTACTGATCTGTGCTGTGTAATATCTAGTCTGGTTCAAGTGATGATGGATTCATACAGCAGAACAAAGTCAGGATTTCAGAGCCTTATTCAGAAGGAGTGGGTAATGGGAGGACATAGCTTTTTGGATCGTTGTAACCACTTACATAAAAGTGACAAAGAAGAGGTAGGATTTTTTTAATTGCTTTCCTTACTATTTAAAAGCTTACTGAGCATAAGGAGGGATTTAGATGTCAGTTGAGAAGTTCAAATTACTCGATTTTATGTTTTGTTTTGTGGGTTGATGCTTTGTATGGTGTCACTGTTTTTGCTGGTTTGAGTTTAGCAATGTCTTTAGTTATAAAGAGAACAAATGTAATTTTCCCATTTAATCTTGGAGTCATTTGAAAGACATGTCATGTCCTATGAAACTGAATGGATCAGATTGCTATGCAGAATGGAAATTGTATTAACTGACTAATTCTGATCAAGAATTACTATAAATGAGTTCCACTTTGCCAACTTTAAAAGGCTGCATAGCGGCAACTTTCACTACAAATGAATGTGTACAAATCCATGTTAGAAAGTGTTAATCTCTCTGTCAACAGTTGGCTCAGATGATACGTCAGAGTTTAGCCAAAGTTATATGCAGGAATTCTGTAGTTTGCTCTCCTTAAGATTTGTATTTGGAAACAGTAAATACTATAAAATAAATAGTCTGCACATTGGAACATTTCTTTTTTATGAACCTAATATAATATTTTCTTTGCTTAGGCTCCTGTTTTTCTGCTCCTGCTAAACTGTGTTTGGCAGTTGGTACAGCAGTATCCTCCAGCATTTGAGTTCACCGAAACTTACTTAACTGTCTTGTCAGACAGCCTCTATGTGCCTATATTTAGCACTTTCTTCTTCAATTCACAACATCAAAAAGACACTACTATGGTAAGGGTTTGTTATTTTGTGGATGCTATATGTTGGAGAACAGGGTTCATCAACAAGCAAGGAACAGCCAAAAAACATTCCCTAGAAGCATATTTTTCTATACTTATTTGAAGACAGTGCCTTGAAGAGTGAACGAGTGCAGCGTTGGGTTTAACAAGTTAGGAATTTATGATGACAAAAGGAAAATAACTTGGGAGTATATTACTTCTAACATGTGGCTATAGGTTCTTGCTTATTGTTGCTCAGTGAAACAGAGCTGCTTCACCTAAAGAATATTCTTAATCCTTAAGAATATCCTGCTGTTCTGAAGAATAATGGATCTACAAAATTCTCATATAGTATATTCTGTTGCATTCCAAAATCGGTATTTCCTGAATGTTGATTTACATTTCGTTCATGCTTTTCTCTAGCCTGAAGGCTGGAAACAATGGAAGTATCCTCTGCTAGGCTGCACAGAGACTTAAAAAAAAGTGAAGACAGCTATCTTGCATATGAAGTGTTGATCATAAAACTTAAACTGGTAGCACAGCATAACTGCAGTTAACTTTTGAAGATGTTTTTTGCACAATCCCAGCATGCATTCTATGTCTGAAGAATTCAAGTTTATCTCCTGACCAGTTTTCCAAGCTATGTTTTCCTTAGTTTTGGTTTGGTTTGTTTGCTTTTTTTTTAATCTTGTGTGAAAGGCATTCTTGGTGCTGCCTAATTGCACAGTTGAAAATACATACTGTCTGAAGTTAGAGAATAATACACAGATAGCCTTTGTGTCTGTACTGATTTGTTAAGCTATTGAATATGTAGAAATCATGAGTGTTGTTGCAGCTCTGTAGTCTCTTCTGTGAAAACCCATTTTCTTAATTTCACCTTGACTTTGTCAGAATTCCTTTGTAGCAGTATTAATTGTGACTTGTTTGTTTTGGCAGAGTGGTGAAGGCCTCAAAACACAAAGTGGTTCTTTTAGATTTCTTACTGTGTGGGACTGGTCGGTGCAGTTTGACCCCAAGGCCCAGGCTTTCCTCAACAACCCTCTTTATGCAGAGAAGCCAAAACCAGAGAAAAGTCAACGGAAAACTGTACGATCCAAAGTAAGATATATGCTGCCTAACTACTTTTTTTAAGTTATAAAAATATTTTGCACGACTCATACTGCAGATGCACTCAGTGGAAGTGTTGGTGCAAAGTTTTTTTTAAACTGACAAAATACATGTACACCTCAGACTCACCTGGATCTTAATACATCTTGCATCCACCTCAATTGCAAATCACTGTAAAACAGTTATGGTCTATAGCTGTGAATTACAGGTGTTTTTTCTTTATGCCTTTTTAAAGTGTAGTGAAAACTCATGGGACTTAATATCCAGGTGAGTTACATTGATATATTTTAAGTGAGTTCATTTTATTGTTCCACAGAGTACCTCACTGAAATACACAGCAGGTTTGTAACCACCTCCCTGTCTGAGTGTAACTGGAGTGTGTGAGTGTACTCAGAGGGTGAAGGGGACCAACAGCAACATAAACCATCTCGCATACAGAGGTTTATGGGTGGACCACCTCATTACTGAAAAGTAGCACAAATTCAGTAAGGGAAGTGTTTGGAGTAGCCTCTTTCATTTGTAATATACCCACTGGTTAAACTCTGTTCTGTATAAAGCACTCTTGAGCGAGACAGTGTCTATTACAGAATGGTAGAGATTGGAAGGGACCTCTGGAGAACACTGAGTCTAATCCCCCTCCTAAAGCAGGTTCATCAAGATCAAGTTGTACAGGAACATATCCAGGCAGATTTTGAAAGTCTCTAGAGAAGGAGACTCCACAACCACAGGACAGCCTGTGCCAGAATCTCCTATGTTCCAGTTTGTCCATTGCCCATTGTCCTGTTGCTGGGCACTACTGAAAAGAAACTGACCCCTGCCCTTTATATACTTATGAACATTGACAAGATCTCTGTCTTCTCCAGACTAAATAGATATTCTCTATGGTATACAGCATTAATCAGAGAACTTCTATACAATGGAATGCAATAAGGAACCACTGGATAAAAATGTCTCATTCAAGTGCTCTTTAATTTCTGTGTCTAGCTTAAACTAAATATGGAAGTCTGTAATACTTGAATGTATGTAAAGAATTATCCTTCATTCGAAGAAAAATGCTTTACTCAGTGTTACTTCATTGCTATAGTTACAGTGCAGGGAAGATGCCTGAGAATACTAAATATGCTGTGTGAAGTACATGGTGTATTAGCCATTGAAGAATAACAGTTTTACACTATATAGCAAAATAGTGTCTGTGTTTAAGTGGCTTTGTTGTGTGCAAGTATTTTCTAAATAGGAGTTACGTTTTTCTTCCTCTTAAGATTTTTTTATTTGAAGTCCAATCAATATTTATTTCAGTATATTTTTCTTCTTTCCTCTTAAAGCATCAGCGACAACTTTCTTTGCCATTGACACAAACAAAATCTTCCAACAAGAGAGGATTTTTCAGGGAGGAAACAGATCATTTAATTAAAAACATTCTGGGTAAAAGAATTGGCAAGCTCATAAATTCATCAGATGAACCTCCTAATAGCTTCAGGGAATTTTATGATAGCTGGCTTAGTAAGCCTGTTGACTATCATGGTCTCCTGTTACCTCGCATCGATGGCCCTGAAATCAAAGTCTGGGCACAACGGTATTTACGATGGATTCCTGAAGCCCAGCTTCATGGTGGTGGTACAATAGCTACAGCTGCCAAGATTTTGGACTTGATGGAGGAAGTGCAAAGATTGCAGGTGAAAATGGATGAAGAACATAGTCAAGCTATTTCTGGAGATGTACACTCTGCTCCAATGATGAGAAATTCTGCCCGTTTGTCGTCCTTGTTTCCATTTGCTTTACTTCAGAGACAGTCTATTAAACCAGCTTTACCCACTAGCACCTGGAAGGACTTGGAAGATGAAGATGACTTGGTCAAAAGGGATGATGAGTTTGTTGATTTAAGTGGTGATATGTCATGAAGTGTATATAAATTAAAGTGTGACTTTTATGTAGCTAAGCTCTGAGTTAAATGTTATGCTGTTTCCTCATGTAAAGCATTCACTCAAGCATCTGTAGTCTGTTTAATGGATTTTTGGGGATAACAGAAGATCGTGCTTGGACAGAACTAGTTGCCATGATTAACTGAGAATATTTTGAACTTCATTTTACTCTAATAGTATTTATTGCAGAAATACATTTTTAGCATAGGTGTAATAACAGAAGCCTAGGCTGAAAAAAACTATGGTCACTTCATTTCAAAAAAAAAACAAAACCAAAAAACCTTACACAACCCAATTATTTTCTGATGTAAAGGTGGAATACTAAATGCAAACAGCAACAGTCACACTCTTAACATAAAAGCTCTTCCCCTTATGCTGAGTACGAGATGGAACTACTGTGACTAGGAATTTAATACATCTGCATTTCCCCCTCATGTGAAATAAACAGGGAAAGTGCAACTAAAGGTGCATTCACAAATAAGCTTTTTAGAGCTGAGGAATAAACTCATGGATACATGGGGATTTCTGTCTTCTGTGGCATTAACTGAAGTAGCGTGCTTGTCAAACTCACCTTTTCTCACAGTATTCATCTTTGCCTTGCAGCACTTCACCTTGGGTGGTGTTACAGTAGCAGCTTGACTGCTCTAAGCCTGTGCATGCACGTAGCTTAAGATGCAAAAGCTTAATTACGCATTTCAAGTTTTGTTGTGTGGCTGCTGTGCTTATATGCCCTTGCTGCCTTGGAATATTAAGTCCTAAATATTTGCTGTTGGCTGTAAAAAATGGCCTGTCTGAGATTCTAATTTACCTTTTATTTTTTTATTTTTTCCTCCTTTTGCTGGAGTGAGACATTTTTACTTTCCCCACTTAACGCCAGTTGCCTTTGAGGCTTTCTGTAGCTTGCACTGAGACCCTCCACATGGAAGGGAACACTGTTTTCTGTAATCCTGCAGTGAAGCTGGGTTTGCAGTCCTTTTACACTTGTCATGAGTTGACAGTAAAGCTTATGAATGTGGCTTTCATACCATATGAACACTTGCATCCTGTTGCTAGATAACAGTACCTCGGTGAAAAAGCCATAAAGGAATGCCTGTTGACTTTAATCTACTGTGTGTATGTTTATATATAAAGTATTTTTACTGCAAATAATCATACTTTGTAAAGCTGAATATTATTTGACTGACAAATCTATTTTGAACCCTTAAATTGTAGAATACCCCAAGAATGCGTGCAAGTCATACAGATCAGTTACACTGAGAGGATAGTCATTGATTATTTTCTTTATTCTCATAATTTAGAAATCCATGTTGGAAAATGTATCTGGTGGACAAAATGTTCCTTAAATTGGATCAGCTCAGTGTGATTGGGGATATTAAACTGGGTTACTGGTTAATGACTTTACACTGAGTTGTATTAATATATATAGCAAAAATTTATTAGCAGCTGTCTAAAAATAATTTTTAGTATGCTAAAATAATTGTGTTAATAGGGAGAGCTTAATTCATCTATGCCGAACTGAAGCTTCCTAACTGATGATTGCCTTAAGTCTTTGTAGTGCAAGGACAATACCTGAGTTTGTAGCATTTTATTTAAACATACATTAGTACTTAGGCTTTTTTCTGCGATACATATGATCTTACAACTAGCACCTGCTAGAATGGGCTGTCCAGCAGTTCAAGTGACTCATATCTGCAATAATACTTCGCATGTTGAATGAGCAATGCATATTTGTGGTGAAGAAATACCCATCATTCTAAAGTCACTTGTGTTCAAGGGGTTTTTTCAAAACACTGCCATTAGAAAATTAAAAAACTAAATGGATTTTTCTATACTTTTGATCAAACTGTTGTAATGTTTCAGTCATGAGGATTACATATTTATATTAAATAACAGATGTTGGACATCTTATTTGTACATAAGTTATCAGAAGTTTATATAGAAGAGAAACATATATGTAGAATTGAACATGCAAACACTTCTAATGTAGAATACATACCATTGTTATTGTTTTTTTGTACTGTGGGATTGGAAATGTACTTCATATTTTTTACTCCAGGCTTCTGTTTATACCTCCAAGTTTCTACACTGAATGCAACCTAGAAGCTTTACAGTTTTGCTGGTTTTGGGTTTGGTTTGGTTTTGTTTTTTAATACTGTCACTTCTCTGTAATCAGCTGTTTGGAGACATGTCAATAAAGTATACTTTTACATATTTGTCCTGGAATAAGAATGTATGTTTAAGGTCGTATTTTGTGATGATTTAAATCATCATTTGCACACTTGACAATCTGCAGTGACAAGGCTTTTCTAATTATATGCTGGGTTTTTACAGAGTGTTACAGAGAGGAAGCAGTGCAGTTTTGACCTGGTTACACTTAATGGACAGGTGCTATCACCTCAGAGCAGAGGAAGGTTCAGTGCAGGGTACTTGGATGACTGCAGAAAGTTACTAAGGTCATATAGAAAGTGTCTGCTGCATGTCAGAATTTGAGGGTTTATTTCAGTCTTAGCAATGTATTTGGCTTCCCCTATTTCAAAGGGCATCACTGTTCCTAAAATGTTAAGCTAAGCAATTTATTGAAATCGGTACAGGGGGCTATTTCTCAAACCAAATGTATTTGAGCAGGGACGGGAAGATGGCCACACATCCTGGTTTCAGCTGGAGTGATTGGCTTCCTAGCACCTGTTACAGCCCTTTGTTTTGGATTTAGTGTGGGAATTGATGCTGATACCACAGTTGTGGTTTGCTTGTGGCTTGGTAGCACTTAGCCTAAATTAAGGATTTTTTGTATTCTCATGTTTTGCTCATGTGCATGTCAACAAGAAGCTGGGAGGAAGCATGACCAGGAGAGCTGAGGCAAAGTTGCTAAAATGATATTCCATAGAATACAATTCTATACCATTGAACATCCTCCTCGGTATATAAACTGGTGGGCAGATTGCTGCTTGACATTGGTCAGCAGGTGGTGAGCAATTGTACTGTGCATCACCTGTCTTTTCTTGGGTCTTAGAATCAGAATCGTTTTGGTTGGAAAAGACCTTCAAGATCATAAAGTCCAACTGTTACCCTAACACTGCCAATCTCACCCCTAAACCATGTCCTCATCTAAATGTCTTTTAAATATCTCCAGGGATGGTGACTCTGCCACCTCTCAGCACAGCCTCTTCTACTGCTTAAGAACCCTTCCAGTGAAGAAGTTTTTCCTAATGTCCAACTTGTCTCCCATGGTGCAACTTGAGGCCATTTCTTCTTGGCTTATGTGTTACCTTGGACAAGAGAATGCCCCCACCTGGCTACAACTGCCTTTCAGACTGATAAGGTCTCCCCCGAGCCCCTTTTCTCCATGCTAAACAACCCCCATTACTTCAGCTGCTCTTCATAAAACATGTTCTCTAGACCCTTCAGCGGCATTGTTGCCCCTCTTTGGCACGCTCTAGCACCTCAGTGCTTTTCTAGTGAGGGGCCCCAAACCGAAGCCGGTATTTGAGGTGTAGCCTCACCAGTGGAGCACGACCAGGAGAGCTGAGGCAAAGTAGCCCAAAGGATATTCCACCATTGAACATCCTGCTCAGTATATATTGCTGGAGAGTTGGCTGGGGGCTGTCAGAGTGCTTCTCTACATTGGTCAGTGAGTGCTGAGCAATCGTGTTGTGCATCACTTGTCTTTTCATGTTTTGGTTTTGGTTCTGGGGTTTTTTTCTTTTTTCACATTCAAAAATCATGCCACTTTGGGTATTTCCTAAAGAGACTTTTACAAGGACCATGACAGACTCGAAGTCTCATACAGCAACAGCTTATGTAGTGGTTGTGAACTGACAGGTCATGCTGTAACACAACGTGTGCCTCTGCCTCACCCCCATCTTTTAAAGGTCAGTGTGTGTACTTTGACCGCTGTGTTCACTAGTGAAAAAGTTAATCTACTGATGTACATCATATGGGAAAGCAAACGTGTACTTTATAAAGGCACTTACAGCCAACTTGGCCTCCTAATCATTTGCAGCGGGTAGAGATCTTTCATGCTCAAAACATGAAAGCATAAGTCCTGCAAGGAGATACTAGAACACTCTGCTGTGGATGTCTCGTTATGGATTAGTTTTACACACCAGAGGTAACCTTCATTGTAATCTTCAGCTGGAAACTTCATATTCTGTATTCACTGTCTAGTACTCTTTTGAAAAGAGAGGTTTTGCATAAAAATCTGTTTTGAAATTATGTGAAATGGTTTTCATTTTTTTGCGACAGGGAATAGATGGATTAGTGAACTCTTTTGAGTATAAAAATCATTCTACATACAGAATTATATATGCTTCTCTGGGATTTATTTAGTGGTTGTCAGCAGGGGGAGGGCAAAGCTGTTCTCATGGTTTCGTGTCCTTTTATCTTGGTTCATGATGAAGTTAACTTGTGACAAATGCTTTTTGTCAGCATTTGAAGGATGGCAGAACTCTCACCTGGTGAGATAGTAGAGTTATCTTGGAAAGGTGTTGACAAAGAAGTTGCAGATAGCTGAAGTTTGAGCTGGAGAAACAAATTTTCTGGGGAGGGGCACCTCCACATTGAATACCAAGGGAGAAGAAATGGGGCAGTTCAGGCTATCCTGGAAGAATGTGGTAGTGACTGATAACAGTTCTGAGTCACAGAGAGCTTGCTTGGGAGGCAAATTTGCTTTCACAAAGTGTCAGCTTTAAACTTGTTATTGCAGCTGAGAAGAGGTCAACAGAGACTGCTAATACCTTGGCAAGTGTTTGTATGGATGCTTGATGCCACCATGTTATAAACTACTATAAAGTCTTGTCTTCATGCGGAAACCCACAGAACAGTAAACACAGTTGCTTTATTTCAGCATGTTACTCCAAGTATTTGGTTTCTCTTTTTTATTTCAGCAAACCAGTAAAATGGAATAGATACTTCCCTTAATGTTATGGCTGGATGCTTAAAGCAGGCGGTAACATGCACCTAGGAAGTACATTTGTTAAATTTATTTTGAGAACAGCAGAACAATGAAAGACTGGTTTCCCATGACATAGTGGTCATTACCACAGTTGCCTCAACTTCATCCTTACTTCTGACATTTTGTATCATTAATCATATTGTAGCATCTTCAGTCTTCCCTTCATTCATCTCTCTGTTCTTGTCATGTGCTCTGTCAGCAGTTAACAGGTTTGTCATTGCTACGATCTTGCTGGACAAGCCAAATTCAGTATCTCAGTTCCTGAGGACCAAGTAAATGGGATGCCTTGGCTTGGCCATGCCATATAGTCTCCACACTGCCTGTTGGAATCTAGTAACTTTTGAGATCTGTCAAATACAATCAAAATTATCTACCAGTTTCCAAAGCTTTGGTGCAGGTGAGTGGAGAAGAAACTGATTAGTGGCCCTGTGTGGTAACTAAGGAAATCAGAGTGGGAGAATGAAACTAAGCCCCCTGTACCTGCACCTCATACATTCAAATTTGCTGTTTTCACCCTAAAAACAATGCTACTCCCAAATGGGAAAATCTGCTCATTTATAGTCAGCAGGTATCCCAGTTTTTTCTTAATTAAACTTTTTTTTTTTCCTTGGATAATGTCTATTTTTGTGTTCCGAAATAAACTTTACATTATGCTGTAGGAGCCAAATTCAGGCTAGGGAACTGTTGAGTTTCCTGGAATCCAGGAAATTCCAGGAAAATTCCAGGAAATTCTTAAAGGTCACAATCCCTACTGTAATTTTTATTCTCCTCTGAAGAAAATTCCCAATTAAGAACAGCTAACACAGCTAGAATTAACATACAGTTTTCCTAATTAAGTGTGTAATTCTTCAAGTATTTCATAAATAGTAGCAAGCTCCTAAATGTCAGAGCTTTGTGGGTTTGCCAGCTAGCTCCCTTTACAGTCAGAGATTGCCTTCCTTTTGTGTTTCTACGGGTATTAATGTAAAGTATGTTTCACAGAATCACAGAATCACAGAATCCTAGGGGTTGGAAGGGACCTNNNCTGAGTGCTCATGTTTTGGTGATCATGCAAGAAAATATTTCAACTTTCACTATGACACCAATTCAGAAATCAAAACAGGATGCTCCTTACCAAGCCCCTGAAATTTGCTATGCAGATGAACCGTTTGTTTCCTACAAGCCACATCCTTCATTTTCCAGTTTCCCATCCCAGACTTTCCACTGTGGATTCATTCCTAAAAAAGCTACTTCGACATGTTTTTCTAATGGATATCCATTTAAGTTTGGAAAAGATTAGTTTTATACCTGCCATCTATACTTAGATT
>VWZY01005537.1:0-51212 GCA_013399075.1 Chloroceryle aenea
CCAGCAGATCGACACTCCCACTTGATTTCATCTGCACATTTACTGAGGACTCATTCAGTCCCCTCACCCAGGTCATTGGTGAAGATATTAAACAACACTGGTCCCAGAACTGAGCCCTGAGGGACACCGCTNCAGTCTGATTAAAGACTGGGGCAAAGGCGGCATTAAGTACCTCAGCCTTTTCCTCATCCTTGGTAACAATGTTCCCCCTCACATCCAATAAAGGGTGGAGATTCTCCCTGGTTCTTTTTTTGTTGTTTATATATTTGTAAAAACACTTTTTATTATCTCTTGCAGCAGTGGTCAGGCTGAGTTCTAGCTGAGCTTTTGCCCCTTAAACCATCTTAAAACAGATGAAATGGTGATATGAGTAGTAAGTGAATTTTATATCCAATTCTTAAGAGTTGACTTCACTGATAAGCTGCCGACAATTCTGAAAAATACTTTAAAGACCTTAAAACATTTGGTATTTATTTTAAAATTCCCCTTTAAAACCAGAAACAAAAGTTTATTTTTTTCCTTTTGATCTGCATAGATTTTGATTTCTCTCTAATTCAAATGGGCTCCTTTCAGCTTTGAAGGCTATGCAACTGCATGTATGTATACAGAACATATAAAATATATATTAGCTCGTCTGCAGGCTTCAAAAAGAGCTTTAATTGGCTGCTTTTGAAAAAGACTGAGGATATTGCCTTTAGTAAGGTTGTAAAGAGTGGCAAATTCGACAGCTTACAGGGTTCTGGAAAGCTGGTGGAGAGAGAACACTAAATGGACAGGGGATCAAGTTGCTGAAGCCAAAAACCTACCCTTCCTCATGCCCCAGAAAGTACAGCAGGCTGGGAAAGCTGTAGTCCCCAGTCTGCTACAGGTAAAAGGCATAGGAAACCTGGTCTCCCCTTGGCTGAGGCAGGAGGTCTTTCAGTCAGTACTACATCAGCTCATCTCTCAGACTGCCCAGTTCTGACAGCCCTTCTGACCACATTTTGTTTCATATTTCCACCTGAAGTGGGCCTGCAGGCAGAAAACACAAGCAGAGCAAGATGCTTCACTACAACCTCACCCTGCAGGTAGAACAGGACAAACATTGCTCATACCATCTCCTTCCCTTCTCAGACAGACACTGAGCACAAGCTACCACAGCCCAAATCCCATCCACAGGGCTTGAAAGAGAGCAGACTGAAGAGAGGATCAAGCACAAGGCAACCAGACCCTGCACACTTTCTTCACTCAATGGACTCAGGTGTACAACTGGAGGATGACTGCATTTGAGTTGCTCCTGCTGCTTTATTTTCCAACACAAAACCTATCCTTTTATCAAGAAAATAATGGAGTTTTGTAAGCTCTGTATGAAGAAGAATTCAAGTCAAGTCACTAAGTGTTACCATCTTTTTACAATATTGTTAGCAGCAAAACCACGGGAAGTTAAAATACAGATCTCTGAAAGTTTTGTAATGTGAAGGTTCAACATAAGTAATTATGATTCACTTTGGAATTGGGCATTATTTTAATGTTGCCAATTTCCCCTCTCCCCCACCACATGAAGATTTACTCAACTATTTCACAGTCTGTTAGTGATAGCTGCTCTTTCAGTAACAAATAACACACTTACATAGTCTATCTCATGTGTACTGGAGACACAAAGTAAATTGTTATCTGATGTACAGGACCATTATCACTGTGTGCCACAGCAATCAGACTCAATGAGGTTTTCCTCTTGCCTCCTTTCCTGACTGCCACCAGCAATGTTCTTTGTTTACCGAGTTTCTCTATGCCAATTCTATGTTGAAATTACAATCCAGTCTTTTCCCCACAGTGCACCATTTATAATAGCAGCTGAAAAGTAGAGAAAGGACACTTTTGTTCATAAAGCATAAGGAGTATCTTCAATAATCTGGGTTAAAATGCATTTTCTGCACTGGCTTGGGCAAAAATTACAGGTTTTGGTATCTTCTTGCCTATTCTGCATGGCACACTTCACGGGCTCAGTGCTGTCAAACAGATATGCAAAATGGAAAGGAAGTGATGAACCAGGGCCTTCCCTGTCTACCCAAGATCCAAGCTATCTTACATCTTGCTCCAAGTATGATATTGTCTCCATAGATTAATATTCAACTAAAACATCCCGACAGAAGGAGAGCTTCACTATTTTCTCCAGTACAGTAAGAGCCTCGTGCTAGTCTTTTTTCTTAACTGTTACAGGAACTGCATAATTTATGAAACTTTGTGATAAGAATGGTCAGGTGAACAATTTCTGGATGTTAGTCACATGAGCTTGCACCTTAAGAGCTTCATGGTCAAGCAAACCCAGTATCTCAAAGCAACAGTTAATTGAGACATGATCATTATCATCACATCCCAGCTTTCAATCAGTGCCATCTGGACCAAGATGAGGCCTCACAGGGCCCCTTTTGAGCTCCGTGAGGTGTCCGAGTTGTAGTTTGCAGTGAAATAGAAATAAGCTCAAGAGGCTTTTTATTTCTCAAGAAAAGCAAGTAATAGTTTTAGTCATAAGGTGAATTTTAAAATAATACCCATGACAGGATGAAATCTGAAATGCAAATACAAATCCTATCATCTCCCAAATTTTAAATATCAGAAATTACCCGAAACCTCACAGTGCTTCCCTGAAAGTCATTATGCTTATTATTACATTAAGATTAATTAATTAATCTGTGTGTCAAGGAATGGGACTTTCAAGAGTTATGGATGACTTCAGATTTGCTGTAAGAAAAGGATATAAATAGTTTATATAGAAAAATAATGTCCTGAATACCTGTGCTATAGAAAGTGCAGTTGGTCAGAAGCATGCCCTGTGCAGAGAACTAGTTTTGTTATACAATGTTCTGAAACTGTAGGACCCTCATCAGCCATCCTTTGTTCCCATATCTAATCTATGGGGCATGTGGAAAAGTAAGAACTCAGATGACACCCCATTTATATCTGATTTTGGATACTGGACAATCTAGCAATGAGTTCCTCAATTGCTATCACTGCTCTTCATGTCCGAGAAAAATCTGGAAGTACTTGTTTGGTGTTTTCTAATTTAGTGAAGAAATTAAAATGCAAGAGAACATTGTTTCTGCAGGATCTGCAGCATAGTTTAAAGACAGTAATCTATTCTCTATTTCGACAACAAATAAGACCAGTAACAATTCAGTTGCAGTAGGGACAAAAAGTGCCAAAGAGAAAGGTGTGAGCCAGCACAAACCTTGCCCTTGCCCACTATGACATTTTAGAGTACATTGCAATTTAACTCCGGCTTTGCTTTTAACACAACAACTGTTAGGGATTTTGCGTTGCAAGAAAACCTCAGATGCATTGTCCTTCTACACAGTAAAATACAAATCTCCAGCACAAAATACAGTTTATATCTCAGGCATCCAAATTAGGAGTTAACAGGGGTGGAGTGCTGTAGGTTTTGGTTGGGTTTATTTTGTTTAAAACCCAAAACTTTCCCTTCTGGATAGATTTGAGTCTGCATGACTTGATTTTGTGCTTTGAAGAAAAAGTTAATTTTAAAAAATTAGGACTTAGTTTTGGCATCTATTGACCAATGCCACACTAGTTGAGTTAGATATTGTGACTGTTGCCTGGAGAGGCAGTAATTTAAGAACATGAGGGTTGCTTCTGTGACCCTCAGTATAATGCCAAATTCTGCTACCAACATGTAAAATATAATTTGGATAAACTACATCAGTTATTCCATCTGTACTACACTTGCATAAATAAGATTTCTAGTTTTCAGTATTGCTGCAGATGTATCATAATTCATTGCTAATAATACTGAATAAATGGATTTAATATATCAACATATGAGGTCTTTGTTTTAGTTTTTTTTTGGTCACAAAGACACCACTTAATGAGGACTAAATTTAGGGCTCACAAAAACAAATAATTTTCATTTTCTCAATTATCAGCTGAAAGTTTAGATCCAGTATAATCCATGTTTTGCATAAAGGTATGCTTAATACGTAGCAAGATCTTTTTCTTCTGAGGCTACAAGGCAATCCAGTGAAGTTATTTGGAATACGTTTGGCTAGATACAAAGACAAGCAGGCTGAAGCCTGCAGTTGTAAGGAGTTAACCATTTCACAGGCATTATGGAAAATGAAACGAGATGATTCCTATTCTGCAGTGAGTTTTACCTGTTCTGAACCAGCTAAGCCTCGCCTATAAGTTGCTGGTGATCACCAGCTAAGTCATAGAGCTCTAACCCAGCCCTGGCCTCTTCGTACTCCATCATTCCCATGATCCAGATCACTCCAGAGATCTGTGCTTGCTGAAGGAGATAGCAACAGGGTGTCACGGCACCCACCTGCTTATGCCCATAGTGGGCACGGTCTTTGCTCAAGAGCTGTGAAACAAAGTCTCTAATAAAGACACTCTAAACCACATTGTTTAGAGCTGCATAGAAATCTTTCCTCTCCCATGCTGAGAAACAGGAGACTGTCAGGGAGGGTGAGAGTTAAGGTCAGGAGGTTAAACAAATGCACAAAGCAACTGTGCTAGAGGGTTTCACAGCTCTCCTACTCCTCACTAGAGATAAATAAGGTGAGGAATTGTTTCTGAAATTACTTTGGCTCAACAGCCTGTCCATTGCCTCTCCTCTGGGTGATCTTGAAGCTTTGCCAGGATGCTATGTTCTTTGATGCAAATCATTTGTCATCATGAGTAGTACTGCATAAAAGTTGTATTTCTCCCTTCTGCCTTTTGATTTGTAATGAGAGATTAGAACGTGGATTTAGTGTTATGAAGCCTGAACAATTCAAATCTTTAAAATATCTGAATAATCAAGAACTTCTTATTGAAGTGTCAAAATCATCCTTTTGGATCTCCCATGTTCATATACCACTTTCTTGATCTACTTTACAACTGCAGTTTTCCTCACAGCAAGGAGGAAAAAAAATAAACATTTTACTCCTTGGTATATAAAAATAACTAAACCAAAACCATGAGTGTTTTAGTCTTGTTTTCACAGTCTTTCCTTAGTGCTAGTATCTGATACGGGTTGGAACACACTGAACATCCAACACTCCCCTCTTTTTGCCCTTTTTCTATTTTTCAGACTCCTGTACATCTACAGTACTGAGTACTAGAGTATTTAATTGATTTTTTTAGTTGATACGCAGGTAGGCTAACAGCACGAGATACAATTACACTGACATTTACCACTTATGCTAATCAAGCTACAATCACTACTGCTAGCTCAAGTGATCACTACACACGGTTCTACAACGCGTAAGCAACAATCAGAGGCTGAGGCCGGGAACAATTGTACCGCTCCGGCAGGCAGGCACGGGGCTCTTGATCTCCAAGTACCCTTTGTTCCCTCAGTCTCAGCACAGAAGTCAATTACACATTTGCTGATAATGTGTTTCACCCTGCCAGAAGGGTAATGCCATTAATATTACATTGAGTATCAGAATAAATGCAGACTAAAGTCAATTCTGTGGTTAAAAACCATGCTACCTTGATTCCCACTTCTCTAAAACCAGTAAAAGGTACCCATAACAATAACAGGGTACAGAATCACATGAGACATCTTCAAAAAAAGGCAAAGTGCACTGAAAAAGATAATTACTACAACTGATAGTGTACTGCTGTTAATCTTCTACCTTTATAGTGAAAAATTAAATACAATCAGCCGTTAGCAGTGAATAGGAGTACTCCAGATTAAGGGGAAGTTTGCAGAGCAGGCCAGTTCTGTTGTCTTCCAGGACTAGTGCAGTGCCATATGCTCTGTCTTGCAAGGCAGGGAGAAATCATCATCACGACCCCATCACAATTCTAAATGCCACTACTACTTTGGTCAGCTCTAATCAGAGCCCAGCTCTTGAATATCCAAAGATGTTTAGCAATCCCTTTTGACAGTCATAAAAGTGGAAGACTACCAGGAAACAAACAAAAAGTAGAAAAAGAAAGTATTTTGCTGTTTCCTTATGATGGCCACAAAGAGCATACAAAAAGTACAGCAGCTTGAGAAATAAGAAAAAGGTCATTAAAGCACTACTGCCCAAGAAATAGAGATGTCTCATTTCTATTAATGTCAGTGTAAAGAGGCCCAAGTCTCTCAGGCTTCGCAAATGTCACCAGTGTTATTATCTGGCTGTTGAATATTTTCAGTATGCTGAAGGTACATATTCTTCTCGATGGCTTTATGCTGATCGTGCAGAGGAAGACCAATGAAGCACGAATAATGTGTGAATTTATATCATCAGGAAAAGTGCTCATAACTACGTCTTTCCCCTGGTATCTTCATAAAAAGATATTTCATTAAAGAACATTGAAGATACTTTCCCAACTCAAATTCATCCGCAAGATAAAATAGCAATCTTGTTGTGGGCAGGTGCAAGAGGCAGAACTGAAGCTGAACTGTGCGTAACATTAGGATAACCTGCTGACAACTGGAATCATCAGTATGAGGGGTGAGAGACCATCTTCTGTGCTGGGCCACCCACCAGCAAGCAGAGCAGTGGGGTGCTGCTGTTCAGCAGCAGGGACACAGGAGCTTGAGGATAACAGGGCAAGGCACCATCACTTGCTACCTCTGCGTTCCCATATGCTCAAACACAGAGAGCACGTGCATAGCTGATGGTATGCATCCATTGGTTTTGTACAATTAATACTACATGTTCATCTCCACCTGAATGAGTTTTTTCAGTCATCTTTATATAACAGTAATGAACTTGCACGCTGGGCAGGACGGGTGGTTTGTTTAGAGTGCCAAAACCTGCTTGAGACTGATAGCAAGAGCTCATTTTGATTATAACCTCCTTGTCCTATTCAGAATTAGTGCAGAATCTCTGCAAATCCATAAAGAATATTACAGACTAAGAAAAAGTGAATGTTAGATTTCGTAACTATGAGACACACTAAGAAATAACTGTAATTTTTCTCTTATCAAAGTAATTTAAACCCCTTGGTGAGGAGCTTAATAGACAAGAGCACTCTAGCTTCAAATGGATTTTAATGGGAGGGTAACCACAAGAATAAAATCAATTAATGAATACTATAAATAGATTAGTGAAAACTCTTAGCTCTTTTTCTTTCCAATCATCCTCCTACCACAACACCCATGGAACTACTTCCAGAATTATATGGTAAAACAGCCCACATAAGAAATTCAATACCATTGCCACTAGGAGTTTTCAGCCCTGAGTTTTCTGGAAGGTCTATGAATGTTTACACTTCCAGAAAAGTGGAGTGTTGTAGCTACACTAACAATACATTCACCTGGAAGTACGGAGAGGACCAACATTTTGAAGTATCTTGGCTGCGTGTGGAATGACACAAATGAAATGCCTTGAAAGTCAAGCTTTAAGAAATAAGCTTTATAAGCTTTGTCAAGCTGCATGCTCTTAAAACACTAAGTACTTCTGAAAGCTCTGGTCAGAAGATGTAAGTTGCAACAAAGCTTGCAAATAGGCAAGAAATTTTTACCCCCTATTGTTTACCACCACACCTACCCCAAGAGAGGGAGTATGATTCTGCACTTGCAGTACTAACAACCACACACGTGCCTCTTGTATCTCTGGGAGAGGTAAAAAGAGAAAACATGCTTGATGTATGCATCTAGAAGTGAGAGAATATACTTCTTCCCTCTCTTCATCTTCCTAAGAATGACATAAATGTTAACAGAGATACAAATGCCACTGCTGGCAGATACTAGGTGAAGAATCGGGTTGTGATTGGATATGGAAGGATACCAGATCAATAACCAGTAACTGGGTGTTGCATTTACACGAGTGATATTCCAAAGTCCTTCCATCATAATAAAACATGCTGAAAGATAGATTTGACCTCCTTATATTGATGTGGTTGTAATTATACAGCGTCATCTGAAAAAAGGCAAAGGTCTTTCTTGGAGTACTCCATCCATGAGCCACAGCTGTATTTCCCTTTGATGGCCTGTCGAACATGTTGGAGAAATCTTTTGCCATCCTCAGCATCCTGAGGATTGCAACAAGAGAATTCAACATTTAACATTTTATCATGGACAACAGCATCCAATGAGTGGTGGTCAATGGTGCCAAGTCCAGCTGGAGAGCTGTAACCAATCGAGCTCCCCAGGGATCAGTGCTGGGGCCGGTCCTGTTCAACATCTTCATCAATGACGTTGATGACAGGACAGAGTCTTCTCATCGAGTTTGCTGAGGACAAAAAAACTGGGAGGATTGGCAGAGACACCTGAAGGCTGTGCGGCCATCCAGCGAGACTTGGCCAGACCGGAGAACTGGGCAAAGAAGAACTTAGAGAGGTTTAACAGGGAAAAGTGCAGAGTCCTGCATCTGGGAAGGAATAATAAAGTACACCAGTACAGACTGGGAGGGGATCTGCTGGAGAGCAGNGAACAAGAACAGTGTTGAGAGTGCGTACGTAGCCAGGTGCATTAGAAATGAGATTAAGATCTTATCTTTTGTTGAGGCCACTAGATTCAGATGAACAGAAAACGTCTATTCATAAAACGTATGTGTGATGGAATTCAATAGAATAGGAATTGCAACAAGGCTGTACAATGTAAGAACTAAGCAAATGCAGGACAAACACCTCCTCCTACATGCCGTGTTAGGTAGGGACTTAGTTTTCTCGCATCTGTAACACAACAATAACCACAGAAACAGCCTATGAATATTTATCCTTAGAGGTTCTCCAATTGTGCATTGTAGCTGCTTCAGTTGTAGCCTTTCAAGAACATAAATTAAGTTGTCAAATCGCTCCCTGTTTCTTCTTTTAATTGCTTCTGTACTGCTGCACCCTCCGTGATGCAGTTTGTCCACTCCACAACTGAAGGGAGTCATGCCATACAGAACCACTCAGTGGGAAGCTCAATAATGTCTACCATGGAACAGATTTATTTGGTACTGTTGTGAAGGGAAAGCTAATAGAGACCTTGCTCACACTTGCCAAGTCAACTTCAGGTTAGGAAAAATCAGTTACAGAATTGGCTGACTGTTCTCAATGTCTTTACCAGACAAACATCTAAGTGCTATAAATTCTCAGTGTATGAATAAAGAATTTTGAATAATTAACAATTTGTCAATGTAACCAATACAATTTTTTTTTTTCCATAAGACATATGATGGTGAATTAGGAATTGATTATCTACTGGGCTGGAGAGAGTGAGATTAAAAGAGAGAGAGATCTCAAAAGAGGAAGAAAGTCTTAGGAAAGCACCCGAGGACTGCATCTGCATTAACAGCTGGGGCCCTAGCAGCTCGGGGGCTCCCCACCATAAGCTGATGGGAGCACCCATCTTACCAAACAGCATGCCCTAGAAATCCAGATGCTGACTGATGTGGGGCTTTGAAGAGGGATGGTTAAATTTGAAACAGCAGGTGTGTCTACAGAGACCTGACCTCACCAAGCTTTTGGTGAGGTCTAAATAGTAAACTCCTGAGCTAAACCTTGATTCTGGTTAGAGTTACCAAAGACAAGGGCAAGCAACAGTGCACACACACACACTGTTCCACAGGAAGACCCATCACATCATGAAATACCTCTAAGGTTGCAGAGCTAATATTCCTTTGAGGTGCTTCTCACACTCACTGCTTATAGAGGAGAGGATGATGACACTAGGAAGATTCTCAGTTACGATCAATTCTTAGCAGTGAGTATTCCCAAGAAGCTAAAACAATTTGAAGCAAGCATAGAGGAAATACCAAACAAAATGTGTAAGCTAAATGCTCATAATTCAAGGTCAAGTTGAGGAAATAAGTGCAGACAAAGAAACTATTGGAAAGGTTCTTACAAATCAAACTGATAACAAGCACTAGGAAATATCTGCATTTTTAAAGTCATTTCAAGGCATGAAGAAGCAGCTTCAGTGAACTAAGCCTTTTGGAAAGCAAGGAATATAAATCTGAGCCTGTGCTTTGTCTCACTCTTAGTTACACAGTTCAAGACAAAGAAAAGGATAATTAGAAAGAAGTTCATTAGTTAGGGCATGTTTGAATGAGCCAGTATTCACTTAGATATGTAAAGGCTTATTTAATTTCTGTTTTCTTGAGAGCAGTTAAAGATTACTCAAGACATTACTGTACTACTTTGTCTCTATATATTCTACAGACAAACAACAATGAAAAGCTCTCTGGCAACAACTGAGGAAAACAAACATTTGGAATGCATTAAGGTTGGAGTCGGACTTACAAGACAGTTTTGTCACACTGGCTAAACTGCTACAGGAAAACACGGATTCACTCCTTCAGCATCTGTGTAACTATCCTCGACTTACACAGGATTCAAATGCCCAGCCAAACAGAGAATGGTAATCACAGAAAAAATGCAACAGCATTGTTTTAGTAATATGAAGCCCCACAAGAGCTGTGTAGATCTGTCTCTTGCAGTTAATCATCTAGTGAAGTGCTTTTCCTAGCTTAGACCCTAAACAATTATCTTAGTGCAGAATTATCCTTTCAGGAGGACACAGCTCATTTGGAATTTTAAGACATTACCAATATACCTGTTCACCTCTGTACACATCTGTGCCTGTCACATATTTGTGTTAAAAGTTGTTGCACATGTATCAGCCATTCTAATTTGAAAAAAAGTGTGGCTATACTGACTAGAAGTCAATAAAATATTCAAAATCTATATTTATTTCCAGCTCTTCGTTAAAACATCAATTGACCATGATTCAACTCATAATCACTACTTCTATCTTTATGAAGTGGAATATACATAAAGGTGTACACAGATATATCAAAATATATGCTGAAGGAGGAAGACAAAAATATTGAAACATCAGTTTAGTGCAAATATACAGGGATAATACAGAAAAAATTCCCTAACCCTTGGTGCATTAACAGCTGAAAGCTTAAAAGTACGGTGGCTTTTGGGGCACAGCAAGGGGTTTGTTTCTCTTGTTTGCCTTTGGAGTGTTTGTTTTTTTTTTGTGTGGGTGTGTATTTTTCCCCACAAAAACACAGCCTGAACCTGATCTCCCCCATGGGTCTGACTGGACCCCCACCTATTAATGACAAGCTGCCCTGAAACTCCAGCAGAAGCATTTGTCTGAAGGCTGGCTGAACCACACGTGCTCCTCATGGATCATCATTCCAATTACACCTGTGCCACAAAGTTATCGAGATCCACCAGGAAATCTGTCTTCAGAGGACTGGAGTTTCTTACCTGGGGTATGATAGCCAAGAAGTTATTATTACAGCCTGTTAAAGCTACTTATTTAGAGCAAAGATTAGCAGTATGCTGCAGAAAGGCTGACAAACATGGCACACCTGGACTCTTCATTTAGCCACATTTTGCTGAGTACAGGAAACAGTTATTATGTGCTGCTGAAATAGCTGTAAGAAGAAATCTGGCTTTGAAACTGAAAATCATCCCTACTGCAGCCAAGAGCAGTGCCAGCCTAGGACAGGTGTACAGCAAATGAGCAGGTAAAAAATAAACACAGTTGTGAAAAGCTCAAGGATGCTTATCTCATCACAAAGAGCTCATCTGTCTCTTGTACTGGTTCTGTTTCTATTGTCTGGTTTTTACAGGGATTAAGTTTGTGTTGGAAGACACCACAGAAAAGTGGGAGAGGACACAACAACAAGCTTGCAGACCTCCCCAAGTTTTAAAGGCAGAGCTGTCTCTTCTTCCTTCTGAATCTTAAATAGCTTGTTAGACTTCTGATGAGAAGTAAATCCAAAGGTAAATTTAAAGAGAGTGAAAATGGTGCACTCAAGCCAGTGGAAAAACATATGTAGTGAAATAGTGTTAAAATAAAGATGCTGCTCATTCAGATCTTGCTCTCAAGTTAAGATCCAAAGCAGTAAGAGAATCAAAGCTACTCAGGGCAGTCTTCCGGGTTCAACTTGTTCTCCAGTACCACGTTCCCCTGGCTAAGGAAGGGCTGGAACGCGTGTATCAGCGGAAGAATCGCTGATATTATGTCTCCAGACTTGCAGTATTACACAGACAGCAGAGGACTTGCTGGGCACAAAGGCCATATTAATCTCAGTTTATCTTTTAACCCGTGTTTATCTTGGGGTTCTGACTTTCAGTCAGCACTTTTAGCTAAGACACACTTTAGAAAGGAAAATAAAACCAGGAAAAAGCAAATAAGCAGCAAGTAAAATCAGGGAAATGCATTGAGATGAGAGGAACAACACCACACCAAGTTCTCTAGACATCTAGAATTCTCCAGAAGGGTAGAGTTGCATTTCAAATATTTCATAAAATAGGCATAATAAGGTACTTATATTTTTTGCCCCTTTTCAGGGTAGTAAATCAGTGAATTCCACAGTGCAGTTAGCCACTGGAACCAGTTTCAAACCAGTATAAAGAATGTACGTCCACACGAGAGGAGGGGGAGCAGCAGGACAGAGACAGAAGCGCAGCTGGTGCCAAGAATTGCACACCAAGATCAGACTTCCCCACTTCAAAGGATCAACTTCCCCACTTCCCTGAAGTCAGGTGCAAAACTCTTACAAGACCAGGGCCTCATCAATGGACTGGTTTTGACTTAATATTCCTGTCCTTTCCTTTAAGGATCACAAACACAAAACATAAAACATGACAGGGTTGGGTTTTTTCTCTATAATGTGTTTTGTTGGTTGGTTGCTCTGTCTTCCTTCCCCTCCCTCCCCACCAAGTACTAGATAAGAGAATGACAATTCATTTTGAAATCTATCCTTTACAGATTAATTCTAGAAGTTTCTCTTTGAGTGTAGCTATGTCTCAAGCAGAGATGAACCATGAATTAAAGTGCAGTCACCTTAACTTCAATTATATATAACTTTCATCATCTTAGCACTTCAGAAAATTCCCCTAATTAAGGACGTCTTTCGACTAAACTGTGTGTAGCAACTCAGTAGTCCAACTGCTTGGGAGAGATGAACATCCTGCAAGATTTTTGGCTCTCTCTCTCTCATCCATTACAGTGCCTGGCCCTCAGCATCTCATTTAAAGTCGAGAAACACACCTATCCTGTAAAGTGACCTGCTACAACAGGGAGAAAAACATCACAGCCTGTGCTCATTCTTCTCTTGGCCTTTCAACAGATGTCTAGAGAGTTCCAATTCAAGATTAAGCATGAATGCCTGAAACCCTAGGAGTGGGGTCTCCATGTGACTGAGAAACAGCAGGTTCTGCAGACACATAGCTTGCTTCTCCCACCTCAGAAGGGAGTAGTAATTCTAGATTAAACATCCCTGTCCTTTAAAGAAAATACTACCAGTTATTTGCCCAAAGTAAATTTACTCTTTGTATGTGTGTTTAGATAAAAATAATGAGGAAAATGATGCTGGGGTTTAATAATTTACACCAGAAATAAAAAATCTTTTGCCATTAAAAACTTCAAACTTTTGATATCATGAAGTAGATTGACTCAAAGCTCAGAAGTCAGTAACAATGTTCCCAAAGACTGCTACTAAATATTTTGGATCAAGCTTTTAGAAACACTCAGTTCCTGGGTAGAGCTTGGAAGAAAAAAGAAAAAGAAAGAAATAAAATAAATAAAAATCACCCGGACTACTCTTTTCCTTTAGTTGTAAATTACGGGGGTAGAACATCATGCTTGTGATTTAAATTCCCATGTAAGAATCTCATCATTGTTCAATTATGTTCTCTTTTCTAATGCTATTTTCTCTTATGAGCTTACAGCAAACTGTGTTTTGAAAAGCTGACCAAGCAAGTGAAAGAACTGGTGGGGTTTTTTTCTTAAGTCTTGGAGTTGAAAAGGAGGATATTTGGTAATCACAGCAATAAGTACACAATCACAGACCAGCTAATTATCACTGGTAACATAATCATATGTAAACCACAGAGCAATAGGTGCTTCATAAATAAAAATTCCTATGGAAATTATTCCTGTGTAGACACACGCTTCATTCAGGATGTTAAATAAACTGATGGTAGACTGCAGGAAAAACCCCACATGGTCATGCAATAAAACACCTATGCAGTTGGTTTGGTTTGTGTTTTGGGTTGTGTTTGTTTTTTGAGTTGTTAGGGTGTTTGGGTGGCCCCCCTCCCCTCTTACTTTCTTTCACATTTGGAAATTAAGGGTCAAGAAGCAATAAAATGGACAAAAGAAATGGGGACTAAGTCATCCGGTTATGAATTTTTAATATTAGTGTAAGTGCCACTTAAAGAGGCTCTAAATGGTTTCTCATGTCAAGCAGGTAGTATTTAAGCCTTAATATACAACCTGAAAAGCCAGTTGAACTGGATTGTTCAGTAGTAATGGAAACTACAGAAAAACTATGACCAATTGAAGCTGAAATCTAGTATTCCTCTATTTTTCCCCACCTTTACAACAAGTATTTGCCACATTTGCAGCCGATACGTTTAGATCACTAAATGGGGTCTGACTACTTGCAGCTGCTTTTTTCATATGCCTGTGGAAATGATCAGCAAGTCTAGGATCTCACTTGGAGACCTGCTTGCTTGAAGTTTCCATTAATGAAAGGATTGTTCTTCAAAACCATGTCACAGGGGTTCCTCATAAGCCATTTTTAAAAATGCCATTTTCTTAGCCATACAAATGTAAGGCATATAAAATTATTCCACAGCTGCTGGCTTTCTAGCTTTTCTAATTGTATTTGCTCACACATTTCCTTGGCATTTCAAAGTGGAACTAGAAACAAAAGTAAACAACCAAAAAAAAAAATATCCAACCCAACAAACACAATGTGTACATTGATGAAATGTCCTGAGTGATTTAATGTAATCTAAGGCAATTTTCTCCAAGAAACAAAATGAATGAAATTTGCTTATGGACCCTAAGCTTTGCAAACCCTTCAACTAGAACAAGAGAAATATGTGGCTGGAAGCCAATCAGCAGCCAAATGTGTTAGATGTGTTCCATTTATTATTAATGTGACAACATTCTATATAGCAGCAACATTGCAGGCAAGTAAAGGGTTGCCATGGAGATAAGTTACTCAAGATGCAGCTAAAAATACTCCCTTTTTCCCTTACTGTAATAAATATTGCATTATATGAAGGCTAACAATGATATCAAATGCCATCTCAAGAAAAATCCCTGCTGTGAGCATTATGGCTATCTAATGGATTGCCTGATGGTCACATCGCCTTTCTTGTCCGTATGTGTGAGGCTCCTTCCCCCACCCCCCCCTTCTTACATGGTTAAATGTTAGAAGACTGCTGTTGACATTGCTAGGATAAAATATCACTCCTTACTCAGGGTAGATTTCTTACAGCATTGTGACTTTGGTGGATTCCAGTGAATTTCTGTGAGGAGATGCAGCTTCAACTGGAAAAGAAACATATGGAAGTGTCTTCTGAACAAGATCACAGGGGGTTGTTAGGCTTCATGTCCAAGAACAATG
Organism: Chloroceryle aenea; assembly: GCA_013399075.1. NCBI lineage: Eukaryota > Metazoa > Chordata > Aves > Coraciiformes > Cerylidae > Chloroceryle > Chloroceryle aenea. The sequence goes on from VWZY01005537.1 coordinate 15,294, forward strand.
GTTATGCATTTCATCTTTTTGCTGCTCAGAGAGTATCTTAAGATTACCAAAGATACTAACACTAGCTATTAGTCAGTGACAAAAAACCCCCACCATGATCTTTTTAGAAGGAGTCCTCCCTGCCTCTGGCTTTCATGGAGGTGGAAAAGCTCTGCTGCAACATTCCTTGTCCTCAACAGAGAGTCTTTAAAAGCACTGAACTTCCATAGTGCTACTTCCCCCCCACTATAATGTCAATGATTGTAACGAGCCTTAGTCAAATAATTAAGGTGAGATAAAGATTAACATATTTAATACCAGAGCAAAACATAATTAAGATCTTTGTTAATGTCATAACTATTGTTCATTCTCTCTGCTTATGGTCTTTAAAATACAGTATTGGAATTCATTTCTTCATTTGTCACCTAATTGAACACAGGACTTATTTTTCTAGAATCACAGACTATAGAGATGGGAAGAGACCTCATTAGTCATCTAAGCTGGGTCCTTGTTAAAGCCTACTCCTGAGTAGTACCATTTTCAGCCACAAATTCACCTTCAGTGGTGTAACCATATAGCTTCTGACCAATACACATAACCACATAGAAACTCTGCATATCTCCAAGTGCATTTAAACCTTTCTTGTTTAGGGTGATCATCCATTGAGTGCATATCTACATTTTCCAGTAGAATTAAGCTCCTTCTTAAACCACAGGACAATATTTACACTTTCAGACCTAAAAGATTGCTCCTAAAGAAACAGAAGACGGGGTCTAAGTTTGAATGTTGTCATTTCTCAAAGTGCCATATTTTTTCCTGCTGTTAACAGGCAGCACAAAGTACAGATGGGAAATGAAAACAGTCAGATTAAGAAGCTTGGGTAACATTATACAAAGCTTCTCTCAGTGTGTCCCAGGTGCAGGAGCTCTGCAGGTCAGCACCATTTTCCCTGCAGCAGCACACTTAATTATCCCTTCACCCAGAGCAGTAACCTCCTCTTTACAACATGCACAACCACTTCCTTTGGTAACACTGTCTTTAACTATTAGTTTTCCTCTTTTTCTGTGTGTACTCTTTTCTTACCCACGATGGCACAAAAATGAGATGTCTAAAACTATAGCCCCCTAAGCATGCTCAGCTGCTGGGTGAGGAAACACAGAAGCGAGTCTCTCCCTCCTGAACAGCAGGTGAGGGAGCAGTTACAGAAATGCTTGGGTACTTCCTAAAGCAAGAGCTCTTCTTCAAAATAGGCCTCCATGCCACGCCTCTTCCCTTTACCTAAAAGCCAACTTCATTTTAAAGGCTCACCTGAGCTGAACCTCAGAGAATCTTTGAGCACGTGCTCTGGGGTTTATTCAGTGTCTACAAAAGACTCCAGACGCTTCTGGCACTGCATTGATGGTATCAGTACAACCATCTAGCAGATAATAATTTGACTCAGATCGCCTGTAGCTCTGGAAGCTCTCCATTTGACTCTCCATCATCTGTATGCCATTGGTTAGTATTCCAGCTGGACACACACATCTGCAGCCTGTAGCCTCTATCCCCTTAAATAAACTGCTCTGATTTCATGACTTACCTTGCACAGCACAGAGCTATTTCTGTTTCTTTCTAGAAGCAGGTTGGCAGTTCTTTGGAAGAGACTCAGTTTGCCTTTTCATTTCCCCACTGTTGTTGAATATATTTACCCTGTGCTAGGCATATTTTTGAGCGAGATGTTACCTTGCTTTTTACAAGCACCACAGCTCTCCTGTGACCCTACAGCTTTTCTCTGAGGGCTCAGCTCCAAGCAGCTCAGCTCCCGGCCTACGTGCATTGCCACACAGGTAGAATCAGAGAGAACCTTGGATGATACTTTTGCTGGACAAGCCTCCAGAGGATTGCATTATTTCTGAAGCAAAGCTTCCTGTCAGATGTTGTACTACACGGCACAGATGCCTGTTCCTAACAGACACTTGACTTGGAAAAAGCATTCTCTTGTTTTTCACATCCATTACGTGGAGGGGAGTTAAAACCACTTTTAATCATAACTCGATTGCATACGCTTCCACCAAGATTTCCTCATCTTCTTGCAATTGATTTTTGGCAAACATAGTTTACGTAAGGCAATTATGATAGCAATATTATGACAACAAGGTAGGCTGGGGGGGGTTAGGGCTTTTTGTTTGGTTAGTTTTTGTGCTGTTTGTTTTAAAAAGTATGCTACGTATGAGATATGTATGAACTGTGGAGAATGCTGTGCTCTGAAGAGGCCTGGCTGGTACAGGACCATGATTACCCTGCATATATTCACTTCAAACAAGAACACTGCAGTGGTTGGAGATGTAGAGCTGTAACAGAAAGGGCTCTCAGAATGACAATGTTTAGTTTCTGAATAGTGGAGACATTGCTGGCTGACACCAGGACACCGACTACATTTTTAAAAGAACCTTGAGAAAGATCTCTTCAAAAGGGAAAAGGAACCAGAAATGGAAAGCAAAGTGGGTGATTGGTTTTAACAGTTTGGGGGGTGTATTAAAAACTGGTTTAGCAAGATTCGGGGGCCAAAATCTAAAGTCATGCAGAGTCCAGGTGGATAATGAGACAGTTTTGTAACAATGAGAGCAATCAATCTTTACAACACACTCTGAAGCAAAGCACAGATTGAATTGCTTGAACACTGGATACCTTTTGGGAAGGAATGCTTTGGCCACCCACAAGTTATGCCTTAAAGACAAGTTATGGAGATATAAGAAGATTTAGTGACTATCATCATAAAGGTACTAGAATAATTTCATGACAACTTCCAAATTGAAGTGCAAACTGCCAAATATCTTTCATCTAGTTCATACTGATTATGGTAATACAACCATTTTCCACCAAACCTCTCTCTTTTTCTCTACTTTAAAGCAAAAACCCCACACCTGTCATACAGCACAAGTATTGCTCCCATATAGCAAAATATTAAGCGTGGTTCACTTCATGTCACACGTGAAGTCAACCACAGTACAGAGTCCATGCTCTGTATTCTTCACATGATCATGAGCAGGAGGGCAGAGCTTAGATGCTTTTGTTAATTCCAGGTTATTGTTTTCCTCTTCTTTCTCTGAATATGGAGGTCTGGATTAGACCTTCAACATCATATCTACATTATGACAAGTGTCTGATCACATATTGTCACTCACAGAAGATAATGAACATGCTGACATTAACAGCTAAACTGTCCTAATGAGTTACTGCCTCACATGTTTCTGATTCAAAAGTCATGTGTAGTTAGGCCAAATAGAGGGGAAAAAAGTAATTTAGTTCACTGTAAGGGTGACTATATCTTATCTTAATGTATGTAAATACATTATGGAAATATGTAAAATGTATGGAAATAATGTAAAAACAGCGACAGAAACTCCAACCTTGCATCCCCATGGATTGATAAATGTTGGTCTTAGCTAAGTTTCTCTCTTCCATATTTGAAGATTTTCTACAAACACCCAATCAGACTTGAGTAATTAATCAAAAAATGTCATTTTCCATTAAAGCATATTTAATCATTACAAAAATTAGGAACAACTAACAACCAAAACAAGTATAATTACTTCTAATGTAAATGTGCTAATTTAAATTGTGAAATATTTCTTTTAGAAAAGCGTGTGTTAATTGGGGTCTGCTCATGAAAGCAAGCTACTAATTGAACTGGCATGTGCCAGATAGACTAGTTCAATTGGAAAAAAATAAAATAAAGAAACAATATTTGCAGTGTAACACTGATTTTAAAAGTTAACATTTTAATGAAAAAAAACCCTGCTATCAGGCTCATGCCAGTTCAATTAGTCACTCCTTCCCATGAGCAGACCCCAATTAACACAGTTTTTTGAAAGAAATATCCTACTGTTCAATTAAAACATGGAAGCATAGATGATTACACAAGTCTATTTTGATAATTAGTCTTACTTGATGTGTCTCAAATGTGCTGTTTCTGAATTGCTGTATCATCAAAACTTACAGATTATTTTTGAAGGAAGTGTTTTTTATCTGTATTGAGCACTACCAAACCAGTCCAGAAGTGGCAAGTTAGCATCTTATTTCTGGTTTTAATAAGAGCACATAGCACATCCATTCTAAGATGTGGAGACCAAGTCAACAGACCTTTTGTTGTGTGCAATTTTTGTACACTCTTATGACAAATATGAATAAATAAAAGCAAGCAAGGGTTGATCTGAAGCCTGAGATCAAGAAGAGTCTCTCTCAACCTCAGTGAGCATTGGATTATGACCCCATGTTCTGTGTGACAAGAGGAATAATTACAATGTACAGGGCACTAGGAGCTAGCAACTTGGTAAATATTGATTTGGCATGGTAACTGCTATAATATTGATTTTAAACACGACTTCAACATGGATTTATCAACCATTCTGTAGCTCTGTGTCAATATGTAATAATGATAGCCTTTGATGATTCAGTAAAGTAACAGCACCAGCAATGAGGAGCTAAGGAAGAGTCATGATCACTGCAAATACTCACTTAGAAGTGTCATGATACACCAGCCTGGTGGATCCTGCCACCTCACTGAGCTACTGAAAGGATCAGTAAATTGTTTCTAATTAGCTAAGAGTGATGTCAATCTATAAAGTCATCCAGAATTTGGGAATTTTCTTTGTATTTATAACTGTAACATGAACCACAGTGCTTTTCTCTGGAAGAAATTGTTCTCACCTACTAGTAAGTTAAAATGATGCTTCTTACCATTAATCCCTTCAAATCAATAGTATGGTGGGTTTGGGGCTCTTTTTGGTTGGTTGTTTTTTTTTTCCTTGAGAGTATGAAACAGGCAATTCTGAATTTGCAAGTACAGATGGGAGTCAAGGCAGACATGCCACCACTAAAGCAAGAGATGTGCAATTACAGTGCCCCTGCAGTCCACTACCAGTAACTCTGGCTTCAGCATGAGCTTTCATTTCATGGTTGGACTAAACTTCTGTTATTACTACTTGTCAAGAGTAGTTATCACCGTGATTCCCCGAGGAGACATTCTTACTGATCTAAAAAGTCTTTAGAGAGTGCAACATAATCATCCAGTCTGAAAGAGAACATACAAATCTATTTGCCTTAGGATATTACATGCTTGCTAACTTGTCACTGCTACATCTAATGGCAATACCTAAAATAAGATGGGGGTATCCTGGTTACCAAGAATTTCTATTAGGGTAAAACTTCAACGAAACCATGCTTTTGAAAAGTATTTTGGGCATGGCCACACCAAAATTGTTGCCAGAACAGTTGGGCAGATGATATCCATATCCTAACTATCATTTGGACAGGGGAGGGGGCAAGCAGAAAACCCTAATGGCATATGGTATTTGACATACATATTTACTTTTCCCCAAGACTGTTGCTATGAAAGTACCACCCACATCCCTAGCATTCCGAAATAACATCAAATACAAAATGAAAACCAAGTTTATTCCCTGAAACATTTTCAGAATGCAGAAGGGGCTGCCCTTCCTGGTGGAAATCCACAATTACTGTAACCCCACTGTACCAGGACAGGCACAAAAGCTTAGCTTTACCTAGGTGACTGACTGCAACGGGACTAAAGGATTTGAAGAACCGCAGCAGCTTTGGTACATCAGGGATTCCTTTATGCCAAGGGCCTAAACAAGGGCTGGATAAAGGTGTCACGAGACAAGACCTGCCTTCAGCGAGGGATGCAGCTGGGAGACTGAGGTCAAGACTTGGTCTGGTAGGTCAGAACCAACATCAGATAGGTCAGAACAAAGCTGTCTTTTAAATTTATCATTATTTTTTTCTTTGGAGTTAGTGTCTGCCTTCTCCCTCTGGCACTGACAGGAACAACCCTTGAAGCACTGGACATGTTTCTTCAGTTTCTACCTTTTTTTTTTAAAAAAAAAAAAAACAAAAAGAAGCAACAAACAAACCACCAGACTTGGAGCAGGACAGACAATACTTTATCATCCCTTTGATGTCAGTGGGGGTGCATGTCAGTGAAGCATTTGCCTCTCACTTTAATATTTTCAAGCATGCACAGCTACTCTGAAACATCCCTGCAGAAAATGGCCCAGAGGAAAAAAAATACGAGCAGTGAGAAAGAAAGGGAGGAAACTTGCATTTCAGCAAGTGCTTTGCACTCCTGATGCATCTCAGAACTTTGCTTTGCTCATTTACATGATTTACTGTTCTTCCCCTAATATTGCTGCAGTTCTATCTGCCCCTCTGGTTTGTTTGGGGTGTTGCTGTTGTGTGGGGTTTTTTTTTTTGTTTGGGTTTGGTTTAGTTTTGGGGTTTTCTAAGCTATTTGTTTTCTTTCCCATTGATTATGGTGCATTCATTACACATTGTCATGTAAAGTGTTGTGCCAAAGTTTAAGTATTTGGCCTCTGACAGCATAAGATGTTTTATATTTTATTCTACTCAAAACTAGAGAGAAAAAAGCCACATTAAAATACTAATAGTGCTCAAACCTATCCATCTCCTGAGAAAGTACAAAAATAATTTAATGTTCTTCCACAAAAAAAAAATTGGCCTGTTTGGATCAGTAGCTCTTGCTACACATTTTAAGTCTTCATTTAGCTTCTCAAACAGAAAAAGAGTGCTTTGTGACTCACTTTTAAGAGGGTAAAAAGACAAACAACCAAAGAAAGGAGATCCCTGTGACCCAGCTGAAGAAGGAAAAGCAAAGAGCAGAAAAGAGCAATAACAGAACTAAGAAGATTCTGAGAGAACCAAAGAGTCAGTGGGGAAAGAAAATCCTGCTCTCCATTTGATGTGTTGGCATCTCTCAGGCTCCTTGCCTGAGGCATCCCGAGGGCCCACCCCCCCAAACACACTCCTGAGGCTCTATTACAGCAAGGTGAGCAATGCAAAAGTCTCTCCCTTTCATGGGAAGCCTTGCAGTAACCAGTACACAAGGGGCCTTCTCTACAACACTGCTCCTGGGAACAGTGAGGTCTGTTTGTATTGAACTCAATTTGTTAAGCACGCCCTTGAAGTTCGAGCAAGTTTCTCAGATCCAGGAGCTAACTTAGGTCAGTCGGTGGTGGCAGACAAACAGGTTATATAAGGACCTCTTTACCCTGCATGCAGTTATTAGCACTCCAGATATATGCATACATGTATCAGAGCAAGTCTAATACTTTCATCATGTTTTACAAAGAACTTTGACAACTTTTTCAGGTACAGTCAGAAAACTCACTTCTTCAAGCACAGAGGCAGAGAAATTCTACAAAAAATACTATATTAAAATGCAGAAGATATGCCCATTCCACGTAACCAGTAATTCTATCTTCTCATTAGCCTCTCATGTTCCAGAAACTCCAAAGCACCCAGAGCAACTCAGTTCACTTTCACATTCTCCAGTCTTTCATCTCTCTAAGTCCTTGACTCAGGAATGACATACTCTCTTGATCTAAGATATATCATAGAAAAAGGAAAGTAATTCCATAAACAGTGACTCACCCTCACAGCCTCTCCCCGGGGATGCAGCACCAAGGACTGACTATTCCCTGCTTTATGTGCAACTCCTTCTCTCTAAGCTGGCACCTTTCTGAGGAAAGATGTGCAAATAAAAGGTGCCTTTCTTATCACAGGAGATTGCTAACACCTTGCTACCCTTACAGGTGTAGCTCTTTCCTCCTCTGATGTTGCTCATTAGTGAGCCTTTCTGGTTCGGAGGAGGGGTTTCAGATTCCCCTCTCAACGGCCTTTGCTGGCGTGGCCTTTTCAGGATGGACCTGTGTGCTGCCTGCAGACTGGGTCCCCCCAGTGTCCACTCAGGTCACAGTAAACTGCCATGCTTTGGCTAGGGAAGGCAAGGCCGGCTACTGCTGTCCTGTAAGCACCTAGCTGCTCAGACCTCTGTGCAGAAATGGGCAACTACACAACCTTCTCTACTTAGCCAGGCCGTAGCTTCAGAAAGAGTCAAGAGAACCGAGGGAGAGCTGTACTGTGCAGTTAGTACTGTCCTTTCCTCACTAAGGGCAAACAAATACATCCAGGGCTTTAATGGGAAATGAAGAGAACTTCCAGACTAGAAAGGACAGTGGTCAACTTGAGATCTCCCAGGAGACCCTCCATGTTCCACCTCTGTCTTTGATGGCTTGCAAAAAAGCCATCCTGTTAGCACAGGTAGGCAGGCACTCTGTGCCTACAGTCTCACCTCTGTCAAAAAGAGAGGAGCCTAAGCCATGACCCCTTGCCCACTGTGCTTTCAGGCTGTGCCTCCTGTGCTGTCACAACAGATTGGGCTGTGACAGGTTGGTCAGGAAAACCAGACATGCTTTACATTTTCTGCTTGACTTGCAGTCTTTTACTAGATGGAGGTTTGGGACAATTTTTCTACTGGTATTTTTATTATGCTTTAGGAGAAAAACAGGTCCAAGGTTGACACTTGGCATTACAGTTTCAGTACTATGCACATAAATTTAACTACTTAATTCCACCGAGTATCAGGTAAGTGGGGCAGCTAAAACCAGTATATTGCATGGAACATTTATCACCAACTACAGCATACAAATCCCTTTGCCATTTAGGCTTACACATTTTAGAGCACTTACAATGATGCTGAATTATACTGGAATTCCCATTTCAAAGGACTTCATGAATGTATTGCTTGAATGCTGCCAAACTCATTTTTTCATTCATCCAAACTTTAAGGGGAACTGATTTCCTGGGAGGCTGCTTATGCATTGTTGGAGCTCAAATACTGTCGGGATGTCTGGATTACACTGGAAAGTTGGTGGAATAAAAAGCAGGGTTAAGTGGGTTGACCTGGACATGGTGGATCGATGGGCTGAGGCCAGTTGTATGAGGTTTAACACAAAGAATGCTGAGTCTTGCATTCTGGCCACAACAACCCCAGGCAATGCTGCAGGCTTGGGGAGGAGTGGCTGGAAAGGTGCCTGGTGGAAAAGGACCTGGGGTTGCTGGCTGACACCTGGCTGAACATGAGCCAGCAGTGTGCCCACATGGCCAAGAAGGCCAACGGCATCCTGGCCTGGACCAGAAACTGTGTAGCAGGAGAAGGGAAGTGATCCTGCCNCCTGTGGATCTAATTAAAAATTACAAAAAGAAAAATGAAGTAATTTAAAAAAGGACAAATCACTACATCATAACTCTTAGTAAATGCTCATTTCTCACTGGTATCTAACAGGTTTTATCCCTTTTTTTATTATTATTAGGTAAGGTCAATGGGTACTTTTTACACCATTGAATAGCCATGTTCCAATAATCTGTCACTGGATTCCCATAAATATTCAGACCTGGCTCAATGTCAGCCACAGAAAACTCTCCATCTCTGCTTTCTGTTTTAGGCTGCTGGTAATATTTGAAAACACAGGGCAAGGAAACATCTTTCTGGAGCAGCAATGTGCAGGTGCTCTGGCAGGGGAGACACGTGGGGAGCTGAGGGTCAGCATCAGGGGGACCCTTCCCAGGAAGGGAAGAGCTTGGCAGCCCCCAGGCTGGCTAAGACCCCACTGCTGCACAGTGACCTTTATGTCCGTGGGGAGGGGAGCTCGTGAGGCCCTGGCAATGTCTGACACGATGTCGTGAGCAAGCAGCAGAAATCAGCTCTCGCTTGCAAGTGAGCTTGCCTGTCAGAGCAGCTCGGCCAACAGAAGAGCCTGCTTTTATCTTTCAAATGTACTTGTTGGCACGCAGCCATCCTCCCCTTGAAAATCTCATGGTGTGTTTTCACTATTTAAATCCAACTTTCTCTGGGCTGGAAGAAGAATTGCAAACTCAGAAAACTCCACAACTCTCACAAAACAAACCTTTCCCTAAAACCTGAAAGGACCTTGATAGGAGCAGCCACACCTATCCTGCAGCTCCATTGCTTTTACTTACAGGTTTGGTGCTGTGTATTTTTGCCATATAAAAGACTTTCTATTGAAATCCTGGGTTGTGAGAAGAACAGAATTATTTTTTTTTAGGTCTCCTTAGATGACAAAATTAATCCAGACTTCACTACCTCTCCTATGCAAATCCTGCCTATGATCTTCCCAGTTTCTTTTCTGTATCTTAAACTCTGAAGGTTTAAGAGGAATATCTCTGGAAGTCAGATGCTATTAGATATATTTAAAACTCTTCCTTCTCCTCTTTCAGAAAAAAAAGAAAAGAATCATTTCAAAAATAATTCTTCTCACTCTGACTTCAGCTGCACTATAAAACTGTTATTAAAACCATCCTGGACGTGACAGAAATGAAGGAGGTGGTCAGGAGATATTTCTGACGCAGAAAAACTGTCCGGGGAGCATGCCTAATGATGTGATCAGGATTTTTTAGGCCCTTAATGCAGGTATTATTAATGCAAGTCTGTTTCCACACCTATGCAAATAGCCCTTGAACATTACAAGAAATTTCCAGTCGTGTTGCTTGTGGAGGCCAGGTGGGGGATGCATGGCTGTCTGAAGCCTGAAGAGACTTCCTTAATGGAATCCAACAAGATTAGCTGCCTTTACCTACTACATGACTCCGTAAAAAAAGCAAATAAATCACTAACAGCCTCCTAATAGACTTAGCTCTTTCCTGTTCTGAATGAATATTGTTTGGATTAAGCTGTACAATGGCTAGCTCTAATATTGCCACATTGGCTTGTTTCTTTCCAGTGCTGTTTGAAAGATTTCCAGGCTTTTGAAGATGCTGCCTCTTGTCCCATAGTAAAAAGTTTCAAAGGCATTCTGCTGGCAAGCTTGTGCCACATTTACTGGAACTGTTTTCACCTGATTGTGTTCTCCAGATGGATCTCTGGAGTGGAAAGGGGACCTGGAGTTCTTTCATTTCCTGTGAGTAACCTAATACATGCTTCCTCCAGCTCTCTGTGAATGGATTTATTCTATACTGTGGGATGTACTGCTTCTGCACCCGTGAGGTGGCCACATCCAGTGGAACAGCCAAATTCCAACTAGACTTGTTGCATCAAGACTGAGCAGGGACAATGCTCAATGGTCATGACTACCTACCCTTTCTCTGGGATTAGCATTGACATTTTATATCATGGCATTGGATGTAATTGTTAGTAAAGAGTTATTTTTGCCTTCTTTTTCTATGTGAGTTCAGTTTTGAGTATGTTACAAGATGCTGGGATTAACAGCTTTATGTGACTTGTACAGCTGAAGCAGACTAAGAATTACAAGCATGAATTGTCTACTTCTTTTGTTATCACCACTTTTTCCTCAGAGTAAGTAATGGTCAACTTTCCTTTTCCTTCTCTTATGCAAATAATGTTTTTCCCTGTCCTATTCTCCATTCTAGATACGTTACAAGGAGAGAAGCAGCTCAGTAACTGTGGAACTGAGAAGAGCAAGAATCACAACTCTTAAATGCATAAAATTATCAAAACTCCCTGTCAAGATGAGCCAGGAAAGAGAGCAGCAGCAGAAGTTGCATCAGCTATTGCTGTGGGCAGCACAGGATTTGCTGATCACATCCTTACTTTGGCCTAGCTGAGCGAGCTGGTGCAGCACTGCTGCCTGGCAGATCCCTGGAAAATCCCTGGAAACACTCTCCAGGTACTGCTCCAGGCACCTGCTCAGTTTGCCTATTGAAAAACCTGCCTTGGATTAAGGTGGCTTTGTAGCTCAGTGCTAAGTAACTCTGTGTGGTCCATGACTTCATCAGTGATCAATGATCCCAACACTTCAGTATGCCTTCTGGAATGGAAAGAGTCTAAACAACCCGATTCAATGGGAGGAAAAACACTGATCAGCATTTAGATGATTGAAGCAGCCATGCTTTAGGAGTTAGCATGAGGAAGACCAGATGTTGCAAAGGACCCGGGGTGAAGCCATGGCACAAGTGTTTAGCATGCCTGGCAAAGGGGACTGGGGTAAAAGAGAAAAAACCTCACCAACCAAAGGCATCCATAGAGCAAGTGCTTCCAGCTACGAAGCCTGTTCAGGATAGTAAGCCTAGCTCACTGAGGCTGGATCTGATAAAGCTCCTGTTTTCCAGTAATTATGGCTGACCTGATTTACTTCTGCCTTTTTTTTGAAATCTGGATGCCACCTGGCACTTGTCCCACTGGAAAGCCAGTTCCTCTTCCTGTGCTGAATGCACGAGACACGTGAGCCTGTCTGCTATGGCAGGTCTGAGCCTACCTCTTATCTGAAGGTGTGTAGCCCTACAGCGATGGATCTCTTCCTTTCCTGCAGTGCAGTCTGTCTACTCTGATCCAAATTACTCTGTAGTACATGAGGAATTAACTGAAAGCAGGGATGACTGGTTCATGAGAGCAATTTACTTCCAAAGATCCTGTCCTGCAGTGATGTTTGGCCCATTAGACATACCCTGTTTGTTCCCACTTTATTGACTAGTGCTTTGACAGATCATTCTTTGGTATTTTATAGGCAAGCAAAACATTTTTGTTACTGGTGAGTATGCATCTGCATATATAATTTTATTACATGAGAGTGGCAAGATGAGAAAATAATAGAAATCAAAGCTTTTGATTATCAAATACATTGGTCTTTTCCTTGCAGGAACTATGGACCTTTATTAGTGCAAGTCTGAAATTGGTAAGATACAAAAGCAGAGACCAAAATTCATCCTAGTTTTCTCTAAAGAGCTTTTGGGAGAGTGTGGTGTAGGGCCTGGGAAGTTGCTGTTTTGGGCTCTTATCCAGAAAAACTTGAATTCATAATTATAAATAATGGGATAGGGATAAGATTGCAAATGATGGACTTCAAAAGTTGTATGCCACACTCTGCTGAGTCAGTGCAGATGATTGCCATCTTATTAGTTCTTGCTTTTTTACAGAAGGCAAAAACCTTAATATAACAGTCACCAAAATTAAAGCTGGACAAGCACTAGGCCAAGATGGATTTGCCACTGACTTCTTTTTTTTATAAAGAATATTTTCTGTTCAGCATGCAGAAATGTTTACTTCTAAAGTGGATCGATGTACTTTGTACTTCATGGAAAACTATTTTTAAATTCACTCCCAAAGGTAGAAAGGACCTATTCTAACTTACCCTGTCAAAACAATGTCAAAGGTTTGTAAGTTAAAGCCTTTTCAAAATTGCATTGATAACACCTCGTCCTAAATTCATGTCTATCAGTTTAAGTTCATTTATTTACAGATAGGAATCTAATAATTCTAAAAAGAATCCTCAAATTGTCCTCTTTTCCCCATATTTGGCTATTGGGAAGACTTTGCCTTTAATGTACTTATTTTTTTTCTTATATATTCACCTTTGTAGTTGGGATTGAACTCCCAAATGATTCTTGTCAAAGCTGTTCACTAATTGCATCATTTCTGAACCATTCGTGTCCCACTAATCCCAAGAGGGTTGCCTTTCCACGCCACCAGCACTGGAACTGAATCTCAGCTTGCAGCTCTGACTAGACGTGCAAATCAGTGCTAGAGGATAACACAATCAAACCCAAACCCAAAGCTTTTCTTCTCAAAAAATGCTGGTCGTGTTTTCAGATAGAAACAGATGATTTTGTTCATAACCTGTTAACTCTAATTAACGTTAGCGGACGCATCTTGGTTTACAAAATAAATTTGGATACTACCAGTTTTTTTGGAAAATGCAAACATATGTCATGGGGCATGTGTGACAACTGGAGCTTCAGCTGGCAACAAAATATTATGGATTATTAGAGATTTTCATTCTCACCAAAAGAGAGAGCACTTACAAAATCCCACTTCAGTCCAGTCAGTAGAATATTTAGATGGATAGGGTAAATGGATAGGCAGACAGACAGACTGACCAAGTAATCTGTACAAATTTAACATGACATGTCCCTAACAAATTTAGGGACAAGGACAATTCTTTGTCCTGAATACATAAAGGGAAGTAGAAATTCTCATAAGTTTCTGTAATTAGCCTGGACTTTTAATTTAATAAAACAAGAATCCAATACTCAGAAGCTTTATTCTTAAAGCCCTCGTGTATATTAAAGTGCCTGTAATTATTCCTTCAAATTTCTGAAAGGCAGAGATGAATTTGTAAAAATCTAACATTATAATGATTCCAGTAGTACTAATAATGACCATCTTGATCATCAGCACTGAACTTCAGACCCTGCATGGTGCACTTGAATATGAGCAGCCAGAATGTCTACACTTTCAGTCATTTCTTGCTGACAGCTCAGAGAATAAAAAAAACCAAGTAATTTCTTTGCTAAAGGCCCAGTCTTGGGCCACAAAATTCTACCTAATCTCCCATATGGATGGGTGTTTAAGGGAAAAGAAAGGAGCAGGTAAGTGTTCGCCAACTGCTTCACTGTCCTGTTTGGACCAAGAAAAGGATGGGGAGCAGAGTAAGCTAAGGACTGACACGAGCAAATGTAAGGGATAGTGGTAGATCTGGGAGTCTCAAAGACTCTGTGACTCAGTCTGCCAATGAGACACTGATTTGGAGGGAGTGACAGTGAAGAAAGTTGCAGAAGCTCCTAAATTGTGCTTGGTCCTCCAATGAAGAGCAACTATTTTTCTTCGTGACATTTCTTTTTTCACGACTGTTTGGAGGGAAGGTTTTTGAGCACAGGCTGATTTATGCAACAGACTGTTAAGCATTTTCAGTTGCTGCTTTTTCATTAGGTTTGTTATTTTTAAAATCATACAGTGCTTGGTATCTTCGAGGAAACTTTTATATTATGTTTGATCACAGAAACTGATCTAGATAAAATGCCACAGCATTACAATAGCCATTTCTTTTTTGCACAAAATGAAATTCTGTTTCTATCTGCTCAGCAGTATCTGTACAAAAAGATACTTCACTTGAGCAATAATATTTTGATTCTGGTTTAGGTAACAGTTCTAGATGAAAATTTAAGCACATCCACACAATTTTGTATAGTTAACATCTTTCATGTGGAAGGGTTATATAACAACTTCTACTTTATAGATTGGATTTAAGCATTATAGTACTTGGGAAAAGAATTGGGAAAATTACTTGTCCATGCATGGAATATTAAAGATGGTAAGCAGTCTGGACATTGACCATAACAGGCTTGCTCAAATTCAAGTGTTTTAAAGTTCTGCCTATAGAACAACAGAGTTTACATCACCTTTCCATACTCTTGGTGGTGTAATAAGGAGGAAAGAAATCTTAATACACTTTGTCTGCAGGATTCTCAGGAAGCAGTTAATATTAATAGCCATGAAGGCTGCAAGTTGGAACATTATAAATTCCATCCTGGGCTTCAGACTGCAGAGCTGAAGTTTGAATTGATTTGTACTTCTTAAAGTGATTTTTCTTGAAACTGAGATATCCAAAGTAGCTGGTTTAAATACAACCAATACTATAAATATAATCAGGACAAATTTATGCTCTTCACTTTGAAATACTTGTTGATAAACACGTGAGAGGCTTCCTGGGAAGAAACAGAAGGATTTTTGACTAGTTTTGTACTAGATTTTTTACCTTTGCTTAGAACGTGAGTTCTTGAGTGCTTGGAACGTTAGTCATACTTGTAAATAGAGTATGTACAGCTCCATTACAACACACTACCTGTCAGAGCTCAGGGTGTCTCATGGCCTTCCATCTTCTGTCCAGTGATGGTAAGATGAACTAAGCAGTCTTCATCACTGCAGCGATGTGACTTTCCTATCTAAAGCCAGGCTGTGTGGAGTAGGAGTAAACTGACAAACAGCATCGACAGTGCTAAGTCACTATGACCATAGAAGACAATGTCAGTAGCAGTTGCTAAGTGACAGATTCCTTTATTATACAGATACTGCCCTAAATAATGTAAAATGCCTCTTTAGTGCCTTTTTTTTTATACCTTGAAAGATATGGCATTGCTAATAGTGACATGCCAAGGGCTAAGAACTTTTATCTGAGTGGTAAGGTGCAGTTTCAGGTAATGATGCTACCGAGTTCCATTTAAACTAGCTACAGATAGGAGAATGGATTGAGCATTTGGTGAGCTCATGGGTTCTTCTCGACTATGTGGGGAAGCATTAGTCAAGCAAGGGGGAGGTCTGTGAGGAATTTTTGTACCCTTTTAATAAATATTTGGAAGTAAGCCTCGTGTATGGAAATCTCTGATGACAAGGATACCCTTTCACGAGGATAAAATTATTAGCAAAGACAAAAAAAAAGTGTGCACTTGGGAAGATTAAGCAATAAGGAAGGAAAACAAAAACCCTTTCGGAGAGTCTCGCTTTTGCTTATATGCTTTAGGCAAGGACATTTGCAGCCCTACAGCCTCATAAGTCAAGCACTTGTATTATTTTTTCTGCAGAATTATCAGTCGTTCTACATTCCCTTATGCCAAGTTGTTATTTTCTGCAATTGCCTTCAATCCATAAAAAAATCTTATTGTTAGAGCTGCATGAGAAGATAAAATTGCATTTAAAAGGTGAGGAATAGCAACTCTTTGGCAAGATGAAATTATTTTTAAGCCAAAAGGTGAGATCATGCCTGAATGACTTTGCAATGGAGAGATTAGTTTTAAAGCTCTAAAAAGGGATTTCAGAAATTTCTCTTCAAGTGCCACAAAACCTGCATTTAAAGCTTATTTTACATCTTCATTACATCAGTTGGACATTTAAAGGAAGCCTAAACAAAATTCTGAGAAGCTGATTGCACTTCCAGTGAATAACAGTAGGAATCAGGCCAAGAACAAATATCTAAATCATGATGCTGCAGCAAGCTTTTTACACAGGGAGATATTTTGGTGTCTGAAGTGTGTGCACACACACACGCTGCAAACTCTGCCACGATCTCCTCTTCCCTCTCTTTATTTCTCCCCCAAGATAGATGCACACGCACAGACAGTGACTGCCCACGCCCCTGCTGGTCCCATCCCACGTGCCCTTGCAGTTGCTGTGGTTGAGATCTAGAGGGATGAAGGTAGAGTCAACTCAGCAGGAGACTCTTCTTCTTAGTAGGGGTATGGCTGGGACCACAAAGCCCTATGGACTGACCAGTAAATGTCACGACAGGCCAGGAGTCACGACACTGACTATTCATATATATGCAGATTAGAGAGCTTGTGATCTATCTATGCTGCTTGTCTCCTCACGCCCATACAGCTGTGGTGAGAACCTCCCATATGGCTCCCAAACCTACACATGGGATTATAGTTTGTAGACCTTTAGTTTTAAGGAATTTTTCACTATTTTTGAGAGCGTAATCTACATGAGCAACTTGGAGGTAAGAAAACGTAAAGCCATCCTGAGCATGTATATTACTTTCCTGTCCTGGCATTCATTCTAATAGCTGAAAAATTGATTCTTTAAGGTAAAAGCATTATACCTGAGGAGTTTTATCTGGTATGTTCAGGAAGAAAATAGTTACAATTGGGCACTATGATTCAATGCTTTTTCACATAAAACCCAAGAATTAATAGTGATGAAACTGTGTGGTCTGGATGGTAGATATGAAAAAAAAAAATTAAAAAAATCATATTTTCCCTAGAAATTGTTTATTTCAGCAATGATGAAGCATGGTGAGAAACTGATATCCATGATCAGCAAGAAAAAATAAGCATTTGGGCTTCACCTGTCCTGATTCAGGGAATTCAACATGGAGAATTACCCATACTGCTAGTAATTTTTCCCAAATTTCAGTGGAAAATGCCATAGCCACTGAAAACAATAAAAGCTTTTTCCCCTGGCCAACATTTCACCTACTGAACTTCAGGGACAGGCTGACAGATTTATCAGTCACTTTTCCTTCTGGACCAGAAGCCCCGTGAAACAATTTTCTTATTCAATATCTGCCTCCTTATGCTTAATTTATGCTTATTCCTCATTCCGATTTCATTCCCAAGGGTTTATTATGGTTTTAAGGTATGTACTCAAATGCCATAGAGATGTGTTTTGAAATGATGGTGCTTGAAGCTGGCTGTGGGCCTGGTTCTTCTGAATACCTCCTGTATGTATAAAGAGTTTTGAGTATGATTCAGAGTAAATAGCAGTGTCAGAAAGAATGAGGAGGAATCAACCACCGTGGACATCAACTCTAGAAATAGCTTCTGCTTATTCATTATGCTTTCACATCACATCTCAAACTGGCTATACTTCCATTTAGCTTTGGTCAGAGCAGCATTTTTTCACATTCTTGATGGAATCTGGTTTATTGCAGCACTTGACCTCTCTTCCTTCTCAGGAGATGCTTAATTCTTGATATAAGGGTGGAAATGCTTTGCCACTTGGGACACACAAACCTGACTTCTGTCACAAAATGTGATTGATAAAATGACAACCCTGTTTAAATGGGAATTTTGAGGAGCACAGGGGTGGGCAGGTGAAGTTTGGATATGGTAAAGCTATTAAAGCACTGTGAGCAACAACATGCACTAGAAAACAAACCCTGACAGACTGAAAGATCGTAAGTTGATTAACTGTGATCTTTCATGAATGTATTCAGATGTGTACTTCTGTGGCAAAATCACTACAAAATACATTTAAGCACAATGTTTTATATGCTGGGTTGAATGATTTTCTAAATTAGGGCATTTTTTTTTCCAGTTTCCTAACATGGCATTTAATTATGTGAAATGTTTCCCATTTATTTACTAAAAGCTCATAACTGCAGTGGGGTTGTGGGATTTGCTACTGCTCCCAATCCAGCAGTTCATTCAACTCACTAAGTGCCAGATTCTGCCTGCCACTTCCCCAGGAGTGTGATGTGTTATGGAGCTGTGAGCAGAGAAAGAAGGGCCTCCCAGTCAAAACCACTGTGTAGGAGATAGGAAGTCCAAACACAGGAAGAAAGCACTTCATTCTGCTCCCCAAAATATGAAGTCAAAGAAATGGTTGGTAACTGAGGAGTGGCCACGTCACCATGTGTAAACAGCAGCAGGTAAATCGAAAACTTTGAGCAGGAGGTTGGGCAAGGTGACTGCCTGCAGTCTCTTCCAGCCTGAATGATCCTACTGTCCCACACCCCTTTATCTTTTCCTGGGAGGCTGTATGAACGGCTCCTGCTCCTCCACAGCAGATAGGACTCTAGATACAGTTTACACTACGTCTACATCTCCCTTTGTCAGTTACAGGTTGTCCAAAGGATGCCAGGTACGTAACAACCTTCCACATCCACCAGTGGTTGCTTGTGTCCCATCTTTTGTCTAGATATGGAGTGACTTTAGATAACCCATAAAAATATTCTTTTCCCTTGTAAGAAAATAATACCTGCAATTTGAAAGGAAAATAAAAATAAATCTCTGCTCACTTCTGTTCTTATTTGCATTTGGTGCTGTTCAATTACGCTAGAAGATCAATTTCACCTTTATTTCAGCTTTATAGTGATCTTCTGACCAGTTCCTGCACAACCTACATATATGGGACAGATCAGGAGATGTTTACACCACTCTGGAACTCACTGTCAACCTTCATTACAATTCCAATGATTTTATTAATCCTTCCTCTTCATAAAAAATATCTTAACTTGTGGGATTAAAGGAGTACTGTCTCCTCTACACTGCATTCTTACATTGTAAAGTTGTACTTGTCTCTTGAAGTATTTTTCATATTAATATATCTCTCATAAATGAGATGCATAGGCATTGGTCCACATCCTGATCTATCCAACACCCATGCACAACTCAACCCATTGTGGGTTTAACACTTCTGTCAGAGCTGCAGGGGGCTTGCCTGTGGGTTCTGCCATATGAAAACTATACCCCTGAGAGATTTGCTCCCACGAAGGGATTCAAAGTTGCTCTGGAGACTTTGGACATACGTAGTACATTGAAATTTGGATTTGCCAATTTTTGCAACAGGAAAACATTGCCTTCAATTGTTCCCCGGTGTCTGGCCAAAGAACAATGGTCTCTTTATCTTCCAATTGGACATTTGATTTAGCTGAAGATGGTGCAGGTGGGAAAGAAAATAAACACAACATTAAATTTTACTTCTGTTCAGTGTGTAAATAGTATGTGTATCCATTCTTGGTCTACACAGTTGGAGCAAGCAGGATGCTCCTTGTCTGTATCCCTCTGGCTCTTTCTTGATTAAGCCTGTGACTGATGCTACTCCTTAAGCAAGATTCAAGCAGTTGTGAGCTGACCAGGAGCATCACTATCATGTTGCTCTGGTCCTCAGCCCACCTCCTTTGTCATGGGCGCTGCAACAGGCTGAACAACAAAACAATATCAGCATTCCCTGCATCTTGTGAGGAGTGCTGGGAAAAATTGTTCCTCAGTAGTGAAAAAAAAAAAAAAAAGATTACAAAGCTGATGAAGCCAGAAGACATGAGGGTTTGAAAGAAAAGACATAATGATAATACAGAGAAGCCTTTGTATCCACCTGCTTTTCCTGTAGTCAAGCTTAAAATTGCATGAGGAAAGAAAGGCAGTGATCTTGAGACTTATTATTTTCAATACTGTACAAAAGAAAGCCACAGGTAATATTTAAAGCACATAAAATTATTCTCATCTCTGGAAGGCAGGGACTGAATCCATAGGATGAACTGTCTGGACTTTAAAGAAACCCAAGCAGATAAGACAGAAACAATTTCTTCTCTCATAAATGAAAAAAAGATGTCATTGGAAATGTACTCATTACGCTCAAAGAAAACCCTTCCCACAATCTCTCATCCTAAATAAATTAAGTATTATTACTGTTGTAACTGAGGAATTACTCCAAAAAAGAAAACCCCAAAATGTACGCTTAAATCTGTAAGACATGTATATTGCACAATCCTGGTATCTTTATTTTTCATGAAAGTTATACATGCTGTTTGTTATTTCATTCCTTCAAGTTAATTAGCTGACTAAATCTCCCCATGCTTTGGACAGACAATATAAAACAGTAAAAAAATGGAGCCCCACAAAGGGAAGCAGATGAATCACTAATGCAACCCTACTGTCTGCAAGAGAAATTAACTTGGGCCAGACACATAAAAAGTGGGTATTTCAGAGAGAAGGCAAAACTTCAGTGAGAGAAGTAGTCTGCTATGAAAACCTATTTTTTTCTTCCTTTTTCCTGTTCTTTATTTTGTCTAAAGTACTGCATATGGTGAAAGACCAGCAATCACCCATCATTTAGTTTACCCATTGAGATTTATGTTCTCAACAGCAGTCATACAAAGGAAGGAAATTTTCTAACCACGTTGCATTCTCTGCAGTTGGAGCGTGGTGCAGAGTTCCCCACAGCAGCAAAGCCAGGATCACAAGGAATAACCCAAACCACGACTCCTATCAGCCAGTTTGCAGGATTCAGCAATGAGACTGAATTTCCTAAGGTTTTAAAAGAGCATCACACAAGTGGGAAGTGCTAATAAAGAAGCACAAGACTTTTTACAGTTGTTAGCTCTGCTATCTCCCTTGTTTGAATAATCTTAGAGCTTTCAATCCCCAGTATTGTGGGGTATTTGAACTGTTTTCTCGTTGCAGTGTAGACATCAAAAAAGGGAAAATCATAATATAACATACCAGTTAATGCTTCAATTTGGGTCAAAATTGGAAACTTCAGAAAGTGGCTAGGTATGGCTTTCCACCATAAAACCCCATTAGAAAGGCTCCCAGGTCACACATATGCTTTTAAATATCCCTTGGGTGAAATCTTAGGAAATCTGCTATGGACTGCAATATGAACAGGATTCTACACCTTGGTTTATGGTGTCAGCTTTATCTTTTCTGTTTTCATCCATACCTTGACTGAAAATGTCAATATCCCCCAGTTCTGACAGCCTCTTACTGACACTTCGATTGAACGTAAATCTTTGTGAGTGCAAGTGCCTAAACTGCCAAATGGAAAAACAAAACAAAACAACCCCCCCCCAAAAAAAAAAAACAGGAAAAAGGCTTTTATCCAATTGGAGAAAATAGTTGGTTTTCTCTCAATATCTGAAGACCACCACAGGTCAGACAATTGTTCTTTGTTCTGCTTTATCTCATGTTACAATTATATGGTTTCAGAGAAAAGATAAAGATTGCTTTGCCAGATGTGAAGAGAAGGAAAAGACACCTTTGGAGACAATCAGCTCACTGCATTACTTCAGGAGAAATAAGGAAAGCACATCTTATCTAAGACAAAAAGCTGGAATTGATACATTCCAAAGCTTACACTAAAGACTTTGGTATATCTAAGTCCTCAGACTTGAAAGACTGATGATAGAGTACTAGAGATAAAATGGAATCAGGACTAATCTCTACATTTCATCCAAGTTCACTCACACCTGGTTGTGCTTGTGGGCCTCTTCTGGGCTCTCGTAAATCTCACAGAAACAGGCACTGAGTGTGATGCTTTTAGAATACATCCATCTGGTACATTCAGCTGACATGGTATAGGCATGAGGAAAGAGAAATGAATGGCTGGTGAAATGGAATGAGTTCACTTCATCAACTGATGCCTACCTTCCTAGAAAAACTCCCGGGGTTCAAGATCAAAGTCTTAGGGGAAGACCTCTGTTTCTCTTTAGCATTAGGACAGGAGCAGGTTATGTGTGTTAAAATAGGTCTTCTCATTACATTTCAGGAAAAGAGGAGAAGAAAAGAGGTACTTCAGAAATAAGGTTGTTGACCTTGGACTTTCTTATCATCTATTAGGAGCTCAAGAATGTCCAAGGCTTGAGGACAACATCTTCATTTATTCTTCCTTCAGCAGAGACAGATAAAAGTATACACATTTATGAATACTTTGGGAAGAGAACTTTCTTTGTAACTAAGCTGCTTCTCTCTAGGGTGGCAAAATATTGACTGCCTTCCTACTTAAAAAAGCTGAGACTGGCATATAATTTTCAGAAGTATAATTAGTTGGATAAAGTGGTATTCCTAGGAAAATCAGAGCAATTTTACAATAGTCCCTAGGAATTTGTGGGCTAAAAGGCTTGCTTGCAATTTTATACTAACAACACAGAGCAAGTGATTAAACAACGACTCTTCCAGAAGCACCTTCTCAGAGAACACCCATCCTTAGCTCATATGCTCAGCTGACCGGCTCAAAATGAGAAGCAGAGCACAAGTGAGTCAGAGGTGATTTGGGGAGAGAGGAAAAGTTCATTGCTAGAATCAGGAGAGAGACTTTCTGAGGGAGTGAAGCATTAGGAAAACATTACCGAGGCGGGGCACTCATGATATTCAGGCTCTTCTGTAAACTATTTTTTTCTTGCTTGCACATGTGTATAATCTCTCTGAATCTCTCTTTCAAATTCAAGAAAACAGACAAAAATCTGCTTTTGTTCATGTTTACATTCTCTCTTCTAGAGGAGGTGTGTATTCAGCTTGTACACATATTTAGAGCCCAGAAGCAGAAATGATTAAAATTTTGCTACTCTCTAGCACAGAGGCTTTTCATTTAAATGTGGCTTTGTTTTTTAATTTTGGAAAATATCTAACAGAGTCTGCTAGTCTGGCAACTGTTCTATTATTTGCTGTGTGTATGGAAGCCACGAGGATGTTTGAGCTCATGAAAAGTCCTCTGCCAGTAGGAACTCAAAGTCTTGTTAGCATCACCTTTCTAGTGCCAAGGATCTGAAAGTGTGGTACGACATCGCAACACGTAAGAATAAAATTGAAACCCTGAATCTAAAGCCAAATCCCATTTCCTGCAGCAGTTTGAACCAAAATCCCAATAGGTAGCAACTGATACAGGTGCTGACAATAAGCAGAGCTGCAGCAAGCTGCTCATTAAAGATACTGACTCAAATACCACAGATGGCTCTGGGCTTCATGAAAATCATGGTCTTGTTCCTCCACTTACTCATTAAGTGTCTACTCAACTTACTTACGCTTGTCACGTTGCAAACAGCACCTCTCCATTATACTGCAAATGCTGGTGATCCCACTTCTGTACCAAACACCACTGCTGTCTTGAAAGCAGATTTGGGAACTTGGAAGAACACACTGAGAAGGGTGAGACTGAGTAAATTCTTCACGTTCCCTCTGCTGGATCCGGTGCTGTTGCAGAACTCTCCGTAAGGACAGAGAGTTCCATTCACCTCTCCTTTGCTGAGCCTTTTGGCAAGGTTCACTGCAACAGCAAAATCATCAAATTCTGCCTCAGTGATAACATAACACTACGTGAAGCAAAATGTGAAGTGAGGCACTTTCCCTGTTTATTACTGAGAATATGAAGTATCTGAGAGCAGTAACAAGTTCCCCTGGTTTGTACGGCAGGAATCCTACAAAATTTGGATCCAAATTTCCTCCGTCTGTGTGAGAAAATGTGTTTGTGAGCATATTGAAATTTGGTCTGAGAACAATTCACTGAGCTTGTTCCAGAGCAGACTGAAAGCAGTAGAAATGGAAACAATCACGCTGCACTTGCTGAGCTTTGGATCAATTTTTTATGATCCACGTTCTCTTTTCTCTGCTAATACTTGCCCTGCAAAATCAAAATTATTACTGTTCCAGGACATGATTCAAAACCTGCAGATTTAATTTAAGAATGAAGAATTCTGAGAGTGTAAAAGCATCTACCTTTGCCTGCACCACCCTCCTAATACACTTCTGTCCTGGTTTGGGTGAGAACAGAGCTGGTTCTGTGCAGTGATTTCACTTTCCAGCTCAGTTCTTCTCACTCCCTGCATTGGCTGCAGTCAGCAGCCTGTTTCCCAGGCAGGGGCTGCTGCTGGCAGGGAGAATACCCCATGGGCAGAGTCACTGCCAAGGGCTGGGGTGCAGACCAAGGCCACTGCTGGATCTTCTGTACCACACTGGGGGTGCAGAAAGTGAAAGGCGGCACCTGCAGGGAGGGCAGGGGACCCCAAACTGACCATTCCAGCCCATATACGGCATATTGGGTATAAAGCAGAGGGATCTGGAGGGTCAGGGCTGTTCTCCCCTTTTGGCTGCTTTGCCAGCTTTGCTTGGCTTGGCTCAGGTCCTCTTTCGGTTCCTTCCTCAGAGCATCCCAGGAGGCCTCTGTCCATTCTGCCCTCAAACCCAGTCGGTGTGTTCCTGAATCCAACACCAGAATCCAGCCCCTGAACATAGCTCCCTTCTGCTGTGGGGCCCAGGCTGGGACCCCCCCAGTGCCTGCTCCACAGCACCAGTGGTGACAGTGATGGAATTACCATCAGGGTGTTGGGTTCCATACTGGTTTGGCATCTATTTGTATATATTCCTTTTTTATTATTAATATTTTCATTCAAGCTGTTCTAGTTTCCTTTTCTGATCATTAAGTCTCTCTCTCCCTTACTCCCTTTCCCTTTGGGGAGGGAGGGGGGTTAACAGAGAGTCATAGGTCTGAGGGGCTGCCCTGACCCTAAACTGGGACAACTACCTTGCAAAGTGCTTTGCAGAGCCACACCAGCAGATGATAATCCAAGACACCCTGAACATCATTAAGATAAAGACGGTGCATAACGCACGAGTATTTCATGGAGTCATTTATATGCTTGATGCATATCTCAATTTAACTGTCAGATGTGATAATTTCAGATACACTTCTAGTCAAAAGACTGTCAATTTTTTTTCCTCGTTATTAAACCAGAGCTATAAACACAATATAGAAATGAATGTTGTAGGAGATAAAACCTACAGATACAGAGAAGCAATACACTAGAAAATAAACTCCTTCTATAGCTTCTATGACAAATACTTGCAACCAATATTCAATTTCATATTCCAAATAAGTTATCTGAAATTACTTTATATACTTCTGTACTTACTGTACTTTAAAAGTAGACTTCATATTGTAGTAATGCATTTATTTTGATGCACATGTTCATCGATCTGTTACTGAATGGGAAGTGAATAAAATACAAACTCAGAGTTTTGCTTTTGTCAGTAATCTCAGATACACTTCCACATGTTTTTCTTTGACCTTCATATGCTTGATCGGTTTCATATAGGAGTTTTCAGACACAGAGGTAACCTAATTCATGATTTTAAAACCATCTTTACCTTACCTATTATCATGTCTAAAAAGAAATAATTCAATAAAATAAAAGCCACTGGTAACTTGTTCTCTGTTAATATCTTTACTCCTGCATACTCACATATCCTTACCTTAACAAGGAATTTTATGGCTGCATTTATGCCTACACACATACAATCATACTTACAGGGATTTGTAGGCAAGCAGACATGGGCATTCACATCTCTCAGATTAGAAATAAATAGAGTTTATTAAAATTAAGCCCTCTACCTATCTCATGCAGATTTCTCTGCAGTGTTTAGGTACAGTTACAGCAATCCAAAGTTCCTGTTATTCCTAGCTCATGCTGACAACATTTTAGTGGTTTTAGTCTAGATTTATTATATTGTTCTCTTTGTCTAATCGGATTTTTATTTTTTTTTTTAATGTATATGACCTTCCTGGTTTTCTGTCTGATTTTTTTTTTTTACAGAATCACAAAATCACAGAATCACAGTGGTTGGAAAAGACCTTTAAAATCATTAAGTCCAACTGTTACATAACTCTACCAAAACCACTACTACACCATATCCTTAAGCCCCATGTCCAGATGGCTTTTAAATCCATCCAGGGATGGTGATTCAACCACTTCCCTGGGCAGCCTGTTCCAGTCTTTGATAACCCTTTCAGTAGAAAAGCTTTTACTAATGTCTGACCAAAACCTTCCCTGGCATAACTTGATGCCATTTCTTCTTGTCCTATCCACTGTGACTTGTGAGAAGAGACCAACACCCACCTCCCTACAATCTCCTTTCAGGTAGCTGTAGAGAGTAATAAGGTCTCCCTTCAACCTCCTCTTCTCCAGACTAAACAACCCCAACTCCCTCAACTAGTCCTCACAGAACTTATTTTCAAGATCCCTCACCAGCTGGACTGAACTTCTCTGGACACTCCCCAGCACCTCCATGTCTTTCTTACACTGCAGTGTCCAAAACTGAACAAAGTGTGGCCTCATCACTGCTGAGTACAGAGGGACAATCACTCCTCTACTCCTGCTGGCCGCACTATTCCTGATCCAGGCCAGGATGCCGTTGGCCTTCTTGGCCACCTGGGCACACTGCTGGCTCATGTTGAGCCAGCTGTTTATCAGCACCCCCAGGTCCCTTTCTGCTGGGCAGCTTTCCAGCCTCTCCTCCCCAAGCCTGTAGCGTTGCTTGGGGTTGTTGTGGCCCAAGTGCAACACTTGGCACTTGACCTTGTTAAAGCCCATGCGTTGGCCCCAGCTCATTGATCCAGAGTGTCCAGATCCCTCTGCAGAGCCTCCCTACCCTCAAGCAGATCAACACTCCTACCTAAGTTGGTGTCATCTGCAAACTTACTGAGAGTGCTCTCAATCTCCTCGACAATATCAGTGATAAAGATCTCACACAGGATATTACTCTCCCACATACTTTTTTTGCTCACAAAATTTGTTCTTACTTGAGCCTTTTGGAGGTGAATGAGTTACAAATCCATAGAATGTTTTGCATTTGAGAAAAAGGAGAGGAAAAACCCCCACCCTACTCTTTTGCTCTTGCGAGCTACCTTAACAGATTCACCAAGAAGGACAAGTCAGTCCATCTTGAAGGCTATAATACTATTTCACTTTGACATCTGTTCTAAGGTAATGGTATCTATCATTAACAATGTCATTAGTGACCACTTTCAGTCCATTGTTCTCAGTGTCTAAGCTGGCTATAAAGATCTCATTTTAGACACTTAGCTCTGTGCATATGCCCTTTCATGACATGGCACTCTGGGAAGAAATGCTTTATGACTGGTTATACTATAACCATTCATTTTCATTTAAAAATACAGCAAAAGAGATCTCAAATGAGAGGGCAAGCTAAAAAATGATAAGTTTTTCAAGCATTCATTGTTATAATACTCAGCATCTTCTAATGAAACTACCCTAGCCAAACATTAGATGTATAAAACATGAAATCAAAGGGAACAGATGAAAAAGTGTAAGCTGTTTTAAGTGAAACCGAGTGTATCTTTCTGAGTTAATTGTTTTTAAAAATGTGCAAGGCATATACACAAAAAATGACAATTCTGGGTTAAGGACAAAAAAAAAAAAAGACCAAATCTATAACATCACACCTAAACTTTCACCCTGAGCTTGAAGGATTTGCCCCATGTGGGATCACAAGTCTTATATGACTTAAAAAACTACTCCATCACATTAGCTATATGCATGTCTCTAAATAAGCTAATAAGCTGCCTGTCCTCATACCTATTTAAAGTAGAATCATGACAGACAATGCTGCTCAGCATGTCACCTCCACCTAGAAACTTTTAGACTAGCCTAACTGAAGATTATTAAACCAATACCTCTTGATCCTTAGTGCTAGGGCTTGGCCCCAGCCCCACCTTCTCTCTGCATGACACTGTGGAGCCCAGGCTTGCACTTGAGAAGATTTGTTTGTTTTTCCTCTCTCCTGGTGAAAGGTTCTATGGTAGTCAGACAAATTTGAAAGAGAAAATTAATCAGACAGGTGATGTGAGATCACCACAAAGAAATGAGTTGAAACACCTTACACTAAGAGAACTGCAGATAACATAGAGTAAAAATCATCATTTTTTATATTTATATTGGGACAGAGAAAGTTCTGAAGGGTAGCAAAGGCAAACTAAGGAAAAAAAAAAAGAGTGAATGGCTTGCAAGTCAGCATGTTTTCCATAGACAGCTGGATTTTTAGGAGCATACTTAGTTAAAACAGGAATGGGACTATATATCTTTAAACTCATAAAAACATGACAGCAAGTGTGATGATATTTGTATGCCTGCATAGGAGAACGTCCTTGATATTCTAGACTCAAGGTATTTCTATAAAACACAAAAGCCACACGGGTGAACTCCAGCCTCCATCAGCATGAGTTTTGCTACTCTAGGTTCAATGGGAGTTGATTTTAGTCTGACAATATGAATTATAAATGATAAAACTACACAATTACCAAGACAAATTCATGCATTTATATAGGCAGTTACTTGGCCTATTAGACATCGGGAGCCCAGTAAGGTTGTAATTTTGCTACATCTCTAGGCTCCTATGTATGTCCACTCTTCTATGGGCTTCAACTGGGGTTTATTACAGCTGAATGGGATCTCTGCATTGGCTTCATTGTGCTTTGGACAAGGCACATTAAATATCAGATCTGAATCAGGGACGGAATTTGAACAACGATCAAAACACCCCTCGCTGTTTGGTGATTGAAACTCTATCACACCCCACCTGGGTGCAGTCAAAGCAACTGGACTGATCTTAAGCAGATTAATCTCTCAGAGATTCAATTTATTATGCTTGATGGTTGAAACTAGCTTGGTTGTGTATACGTGCTAAAATCATCCAATATTTTTCTTGCTGTTTTGGCTACTCTTCCTTACAGATTTTAATGCATTCCGTAGCATCACTTTGTTATTATCAGCTGCTCATATTGCAGCAAAGCACAATCATGCAGGTAGGAGGTAAAGGAAGTGAAAAGAAGGAATTCATTACCTGCTGCAGTTTGCAGGTGCTCAGCTTAGAACCACCACTGAGTTAATTTGGATGAATAAATGGACCAGACAGCATTGACCAGATGGACTTCCAGAGGTTTTGGGTGAATCTAGCTGCATCTTTTCTTTACAGTAAACACAGCAAAAACACAACAGAGGCTTTAAATTCTATGTCAGTGTTTTACCAAAGCACAAATTACAATGCAGAATTTTAAAGAAGAGAAAACCAGAGTGAGATAAATTGAGACGAAAGCCCATGTGGAAGAAATCTTTTCCCTCTGATCAGCTGTACAAGGCATGTCCCTGATAACTGTTTTTTATTTCACCAATTTATATTGACTTCCTGGGTTGCAACACACTCACAAAATCCCCTCTGTGTCCCTAAGATTTTTCTTCTTCCTTTCATCTCTCAGACTAGTTAATGCCTGTGCCTTGTTTTTCTCAATGGTCTCCGTGCCACTTTTCAATGTCCTTTAGGCTTTCTCTGCTTTCCTGCTTCTCCCTGCAAGCTTCACAGCTAACTGGAGATACACCTGGCACCATGAGCAAACAAGAGACGTACTCAACATACAGGGAGTCCCAGGTTAACACGATTCTGTCAGTAGGCACCACTGTGCAAAGACTAAACTCTCAATGTTTTGAAATAGGCTATCACGTGCTGAATTTAATGGCAATGGAACCAGAGAGGGCAAGTTTCAAAGCTCCACTGAATTGGGTTTGAGCAATTGTTCTTTGTTAGCAAAAACTCACACTGGAGTGAGAAGAATGGTCAAATTGGAAAGACAGAGAGTAGAGCTTGTTGTTCCAGACCTTTCTTGGCAACTCACTGCAAGAACAGGCTCTAGGGCAGGCCCTTCATAAAGGATAGGTCATGGCAATTAAAATCAGCGAGATGATTCTATCCCACTTACTAACCCTGTAAACACCACATTTGATTGAAGCATTTCAGAGGAGAGGGATGGGTGGAATATCCTGATCTTTTTTCACCCATTAAATCTCATTTCTGGCAGTTGACTGTTCATTCATTAGAAACTTAGGGGAAGAACCACAGAGGCAGTCACATTAATGAGCAGAGGCATATACATGGGGGTGCAAAGCTCTGTGCCCTCACGCAGACACATCAACCTACACCTCACCTAGAGCAGTTTTCTTGCTCTAGTTTTGATCCATTTAGGATCTAATCATAAAAGAACAGGAAAATTCTGTGTCAGCTGAGTAGTTCAGAGTTTGTACAGACTAGATAACACTGGCGACATGCTCAGCTGCTTATTCAAACTTTCTGTTGGTTGTCCAAGTTTTCCCTCTGAACCAGGGCTGATTGCATACTTCAAAATCGTGTTTGCAAACATTCTTCTGCATTCTGAGCAGCTGCTCCATTCATTCATGGTTTTGCTGCTTTTTATTTACTATTCATGAACATCTGGACTATTAATATTCCGTCTGCATAAACGGTTGAAGAAAGGCTGTTCCCTACATTCATACCTGGTTAACCCTCATGAAGAGTGAAGAATTTACAGAAAATCAAAATTTTGAGCACTTGATAATGATTTTTTTTTTTCCTGAATATTTTACTTGTCCAATCATGAAGCAAAATAACTGAATGGCAAAGCACACCTTAAAAAAGGCAAAAGTTAATGATTGAACGTTTTGTGGTTATCAGATATGCTAGAAATTATTAGCATAAGCTTTTCATCAAAGACTCACTATTATCAAATCAACCCCTCTATAAGAAGCAGCAGACAAAGAGTTAAAATATTTGGATTGTTTATTCATGGAAAATATATTTCATATTTCTGTAATGACAAACTTTTGAGGTCTGCTTACTGCTAGCTAACTGTGAACTTACTTTGGTGTCTTTGAAGTACTGCTAAATTCCCTCTGGGATTTATTTGTGTTTGTTGCCAGATTTTATATCCTGATGGGTGCCAGATGACAGGCTCCTCCGCATTTCAGCAGGTATTTTGAGAAGAAGATGTCTTTTACTGCTTCCTTTTCTTTTCTCCCCAACTCATCATTTCACACCCTGCCTCTAAGCAGCTGTCACAGGCTCTCCCCAGATTTGTAAGCAATAAGGATGAACATTGGTGAGTTTAAAAGATTTGCACACTCATAACTTTCAGGTTGTTCTACCTAACACCTTCTATTTTCATGGGGTTTTAAAATTATCTTTCTGTACTTCTCTTTCCATTTTTTCCTGTTGTAGGCTGAAAGTACAAAAATACCCTAGGCCTTCTATATTGCTTTTTGAAATCTGAGATGTTTAAACTGAGACTGGACTTAAATCTTGAAGAAAGGTGAATAATAAAACTATTTAGGAATAACATGGCCATAAATCTCAGGATTTAACCTCAGTTTCCTCCAGCTGAAGCCACTATTTGTATCGCTGATCTATAGCCAATGTCTGTTTTCTGATAAAATACTAATGACATTTTAAATATTACTATTTTTAAAATGACATGAAATATTCTCCAGAACACATGACTGAGAGAGGAAGAGACAGAGAAAGAAGGAACATCAGCCACCTGCCCTCCTAGAAAAGCAGTTCAATGCCTAGAGTTGCAATTAAGAACAGCAATAGCCAGACTGAGGTCTGAGTCCCCAGGCTGAACTTGTCCCAATCAGCAGACTCCTTTCTAATGTAGACACCCCAGTAAGTGTGACTCAGTAACATCAAGGCCAAGGGATTTATCATCTGGGACCAGTGGCAAAACGTCTGCTCATACTAGCCATCAATGTTTACCCACAGTGCATGTAAATCCATGGAAAATGAGGGTCAGGATATCTCTGGTAAGTTTTCCTGGAGTTAAATATTTGATGAAGTCACTGCAGGAGTCATTTCCAGCACAATGCAGTACTGAGAGTTTTGTTGTGCTGCCCAGAGGCGTGGGAACCAGGTCCTTTCATGTGCAGGGAGAGCTCGCATATGAAATTAGACCTACAAACTTTTATTGCATTACCATGTACAGCTTTTTGGCATCAGACTTTTTCATTACTCTTGGGAGGCTCATATTGGCATAAGAGGTCCTCTAGCACAGTTCTGCTTGGGAATCAGGGTTAAAAAAATAGGAAATTTTTAATTACTAAATTTGTACTGTGTGAAAAAAGACATAGCTCAATCTAAATATGCTGCTTCTTCAGCTCCAGTTCATTCAGCAATGTACAACATAACATGAAATAATTATTTTCTAACACTTTGAAAAACATGATTGACATAGAAGCATCCAAGTCATGCAGATAAAACTAACAGCAATAACTAAACCACTAAAGAAATGCCTTGTACGTGAATATTTGTATACATTCATCTCAGTTTGGAAAATGAGGGGTTTTATCCAGCAAACATTCACCTACTCAAGATCCTTAAAAAATAGTTGCTTGACAGTACTTCTAATGACAAGCTTTAACCCATTTTATGCTAGGTTTTACTTCTAGTATATCTGCTTATTGTGTTTTAGAACCTACACTGCCTTTATACATATACTTAACAGCTACAGTAGACAACTTGTATCCACAAAATTCTGAAGTTTAGCTCTAAATTGCCTACGTCTATTATCTGGTTTTGGAAGACCATGTGACTTAAAAGGAGGCAGGTGGCGTATCACCAAAAATAAGAAGAAAGAGACTGGTGGTAGATAAAAGAGTCCAGTTGTTGCTTCACATTGACAGTGATAACCAAAGACACCCTAAAGTGAGCAGTGGGGTATGAAATAATATAACTTCATATATCTCTCTACATGACGTGTCCCAGCACCTACAATATTTGATGTATGCATTGCAATTATTGCCCAGATATGACAAACACTATAAACCCCACATATTCCTTCCATGCTAAAGCACTCACTTAGGATGACAGGGCTTTCTTGTATTTTGCTTGTAGACTCCTTGCACTTGAATACAGTAATTTCAAAACCATACTGAATTTTTCACATGCATCCAGCAAAATATTGGGTCTTGTTATCCAATAAATATTAATTTGTTACTATGAAATGTGAAATAAGCCCAAAAGATGGAGACAACCAATATTTTATTTTCAATTAATGAGCATTAGCTTTTTTGTAATTATGATTTTTTTAATGTTATTTTTAACTATCATACCTTGGGAGATAAAGTTAAATGTTGACATTTAGCTATTCTGCTGTCTAGGCAAAGCTAATGAAATTGCTAATCAAACCCACTTCTAAACATGCATCATTAATATTTATAATGTAAATGAGTTTAGGAAGGAACTACTGTTTGGAAAAAAAACAGAATACCTCTAAAATGCTGTCATAACACAAGCAAGGGTAATAGATTCTGCCATTCAGGATATTATCTGGAAAGAAAAAAATATCTGCGGTGCACTGAACTTCCTTAGCATATTGCTACCTCCAGTGCTCCAGTATCCAGTGGTAAGTGTTGTGGGAAAACTACAGGGATTTTGGAGCAGGAATAGGTCCCCAGAGCAGCCCCCAAGGCACAGGGACTGGGGAGAGAGTGCAGGGGAGAAGTGAAGCAGCTCAGAACTGTTTGCACACAGCAAATGTTGGGGCTGGGGGCTTCCAGCACCACGCCGCTCTGCCTGAAGCCAATGGCCAAACTCCTGGTGAATCCATTAGGAGCAGGAAAAAGTCCCTTAATGTTCCTATGTCATGAGGATATTCCTCATTAAAGGACCTTACTCCTGGGTTTCTACTCTGCTTTTGTTCAGTCGTTACTCAGGTAAATGCCTCTTAGAGCCTTTCAGGTCAGCGCCCTGTAGGTAGCATCCACCTGCTCTTTAGCTTAATTTCTGAAGCAGTGGTAAAAAAATGCTGCAGTTATTTCTAACTGACTTATGTGTTCACTTTCAGCTTACAAGTGTGCTGCATTCAGCGGGGGTTTTGCAATAAAGACTGCTGGGAGAAATTGTCTCTGGGCTTTTCTGTACAGAAGTGTTAGATTTTAGTCCCTATTTTTCTCTTGTCTCGTCTAACGAAAGAGCTAAACAATGACAATAGAACAATAACCGGCCTGATTTGAAACCTGTTTTCAATATAACTGTAATTTTGTCTCTTAAGGACACTTCTTGATAATTAGTTTCTGGCAATTCATTGTTGTTTGCGCTCATACAAAGTAGGCACAGAGTTATAGACAGTAGAGATAGGAAGAAATACTCAACTGATCTAATCCAGACCTTCTCATCCTTTAATGGATAATTATTTCTTGAATTTAATTTTATACATATTATTTTTATTAGAAATATGCAGATAAGAGCTTAAAAATGTCTATCTTCCATTAATTTTTTTGCAATATTTTTCCATGACCAAATAATTCAGTCAGACTTTTTTTTTTTCTGATAATAGTCTAAATGATTCTTTTAAAAATTTCATTCTCTCCTTCCCCACTTTTCAGGTAGTTGTATCCCTAAACAATTATGATTTCTTTCTCATAGTTAAATGACTGTTTTCAAACGTACTGGAGACATGTTAATTCCTTACATTTTTAAGACAAAAATATCATGATCCACACCAGTCTATTTTCATGCAATCCTGTCTTGTGAAATGAAAAGTGGTTTTTGCTGCTTGCTATTACCTTATTAGAGCTGAAAATTAACTATATGTGTGACCTGGGGATTCACTTTGGTTCTTATATTAGGCGTAGGCAAGTAAACAGTGCTTAACATTGAGTACATGGGAATAATGATGCTGGAAAAGTGTGGTATTTGACTTGAATATCAACTGTTAGATCCCCAAGCATATTCCTATTCTTAACATACTCAAAGTGCATCTTTTAGAGGAAAGAGGAATGTAGAGGATGAATCGGGTACAGGAAGAATAATGTTGAGTTTCCAAATAATTATTCAAATGTGAAATTATACAAATATTTTCTCACTGGGATTTTGTCATGTAAAGTTCAGCATACATCCAGCATTCCTTTCTACCCTGCAACGAATGCTTTTTCTTAATAAAACTTGACTTTGGCAAGGATCAGTTGACTAATTTGTTCCTCAGCATCCCTGGCTTGAAATCAGAAGAAGACTAATGATGCAGTCAGTAGATACTTCTCAGTTTGTACAGGTTTACCCAAGGCATTGGACATCTGTTTATGAGAGATCATGCTGAGAAAATGCCTACATAGTGTCATCTTTCATCTTAACAAGTAGTGGAAATAACAATTAACATCCTTGATTTATGATTTTTTTTTTTCCTTTGATTTTTTGGTAGTTTGTCAGCTCTTATTTTCTTTATTCTCCAGAATGGATATTTTTCACTATTCATTCTCTCTATTCTTTGGCTATGAATTTGTACCTTATTCTGACTGGTGTGTTGTAGAACAGCTAACAAGAAGCACAGAGAGGTCTTTTGAGAGCTGAATGTGGAAAAACACGAGTCTGCTGTGAACTTTTGCTTTGTTGGTACAAAAGTAACTCAATAGGAAATGAGAGCTTGCATTACCCTTTCCTTTCAGTTCCGAAACCAACTTATTGATTGCTTGTAAAATATATATATCTAACTATGTCAGTAGTCATCATTATTCTGACAATGATGAATGGGTTTGTATGTATTTCTGAGGGGTTCTTTGGGGAGGGGGGGGATTGTGTTTCAGCCCACTGATGGCTACTGCACGCTTTCTTCAACAATCCTGGTGAGCAGTCACAGCCAGGGATTTTTAAGAGCAGACATCAACACATTGTTAGTTCTGTTGTTTGAAATAGTAGCTTTGGAAAGTCGGATTAGAGATGTTAAAAGGA
>VWZY01005538.1:0-22752 GCA_013399075.1 Chloroceryle aenea
TGTATTATATGATTCTATGATTCTGACATAAGGCTTGGCAAACCATTTTGGGGTGAGTCCAGGGATGGCCAGTGGGTTTGAGCAGCCCAATGTAACAGCATGAAGAGATTGGGCTATACAGACAGAGACATAGGAACTTTAAGGAAGTGTCCATCACCAATACAATTACAACACCTGTAGTATTAGGAGATGGAGCACACGGAACGCTGAATAGTTTTGTGCTATGTGTCTCCAGTTAAACGGCAGTTAGACCACTCTGGAGTGGTATGAAACTCTACAGGAGTTGCCTATAGAAGACTCCTCCATTACTGTGCTTTATGCAAAATCACTCTACATGCAAAAGGGTGTGTAAGGGGCTCTGTGTGTGTGTGAATAGGGTGCCTAATTATGGCCTGTATCATCTAGGTGGCCACGTAATATATTATCAGTATCCAGAAACAGGCAAAGGTATCACTAAATGTGGGAAGTTCACAAACTTACTTAGACACAATTTATCCCTCCTTGCCCCACCCCCAACAGGGAAGCTAAAGGAGCAGTATCTCATCTAGAACATTTAAAGGAAATGGAAACCAAAAAAAAACCCACTCTGCTGAGAAAGCAGAGAACATCTGCTGCAGCACTGGGCTGCAAGGCCACCAGCTCACAGGTGAACAGGATATTTGGTGTTTGCAGACAAGTTGAACATGAGTCAGCAATATGCCTTAATGGAGGATGAGGGTCAATGGCATACAGGGCTGCATTAGCAGAAGTGTAGACAGCAGGTCAAGGGAAGTGCTTCTTCTCTCCCTTCAGCACTCTTGAGATGACATCTGGTATACTGTACAACATCTGAGCTCCCCAGTACAGAAAAAATACTGTCAAACTGAAAGAAGTCCAGCATAGGCATCCTAAGATTATAAGAGGACTGCAATACCTGAATGAGATATCTGGTTTTCTTCAGCCTACAACAGAAAAGCCTATGGCAGATCTGCCTGTGCTGTATTAACTACCTAACAGGCAATGGTAAAAAACACCAGGCCAGTACTTTCTTAGAGGTATACAGGGAAAGGCTGAAAGGCAATGAACTCAGGCTGCAGCCAGAGAAACTCTGATCACACACTAGTAAAACTTCTTCACAGTAAGAATGGTCTGGCACTGGAGCTGGTGCTCAGAGAGGCCAAATGACCCTCGTGGTCATGGGTGCAAAGTCACTTAGAGGTGGGAAGAGCAATTTCCATCTTGCATGAGGAAGCATTTTAGCTGAACTTTAACCATCACTCTATGAAGGGAGTTACCCT
Source organism: Chloroceryle aenea (assembly GCA_013399075.1). Classification (NCBI taxonomy): domain Eukaryota; kingdom Metazoa; phylum Chordata; class Aves; order Coraciiformes; family Cerylidae; genus Chloroceryle; species Chloroceryle aenea. The sequence goes on from VWZY01005538.1 coordinate 1,278, forward strand.
CAGCCCACCAATTAATAACAACTTGTTTCAGTGTCTACCAGTGGCTCCATGCTGACCGGCTGTTTCAGTTGCAGTGTTTGCTGGAGGAACTCAAGTCTGTGCTGGGAGCTGCACTTCTGGCTCTGGACATGGGAGGATGTGGGTTGCTGATGTGTGAATGAGAGGGAGAGAGAGGTGTGAGATTTGAGGGTGGTGCAGGTTCGCATACTGAGCTGAGATGCCAATTTGTAGGAGTGAAGAAATATAGTAGGCTATAAAAGAGGGCTGTCTTTTGCTGTATATATGCATTTTCTCTCACGGCAGGAGTTAAACATACCCAGAAACTCAGTGTCTCCTAAGTCATATTTGAAAATCTCATGGTTTCAATCACCTACTGTGGAGAAAGGGGAAGAAGGAAGTACACTTATGTTATTGTGAAAACGAGAGAACCCAGACTATTTTGTAAATATTAGATAAATGGCTTTATCAGTGGTACTGTGGCCATCAACAATATGCACTTTCTTTTATGTAAATCATGGCATTCCCCAGAGGTCAACTAACTGTGAATGAAAATAAATCTTTTGCACCCTTAACAGCCCTTGATTTTAGTGCCATTTTGGTGATAAATGCCAGTTCAGATCACAGAAAAATGATACGTTGAGTTTTCAGAAAACATACATGAAGTTTCAAATCAACGAGATATAATAGACACTAGTATATGATCAGCAGGTTCTGTGCTGGCAGTTGTAATAGGAGATAAAAAAGAAAATAGAAGGGAAGCGATTTTGAAGCAGAGTCATAGCTGTTTCACATAGAATAAAACATCTATCAAAGAGAAAGGAATCTGTGCCAGCTCTTAAGAATGGATGATGGGTTTTCTGTTAGCTCAGATAAGCTTGTTGCTATGAAGTGTCAGAGGCATTTCAGTTTTTATCTCTATAGTCTGATATTTTCCAAACAGGGAAAAAAACAAGGTGACTAGGTAATTTGATTTACCTGTAGGTAACCCCTTAGGATAACATGGAAAAATATATCTTTAATGAACATTTGCCAAAGCTGATTAGAGAGCTTTTGGTGCCAAACAATCTGGAAGACCTGGAATATCCTTGAAGCATGAAGATCACAGAAGATTATATACAGCTGGCAAGGACGTGGTGGGATTCAGAAACAAAGAAAGAAAGATAACTAAATGTAAAAGGTGTCTGTGGAGGAAACTGAGAAGGTATGTCAATGGTCAGTCCACAAATCAATAAACAAGGATGGGAAAAAAAAGGTTGGGCAGGACACAGAAGGAAGTATCATAACCAGCTCAGTTAAATGCTTCTGCATTTTGCTAACTTCTCCTTCCTTCAGAAAATACACTTCAGAAATCCTCTTAGCCTCTTTTAAATTAGGTCAGGGAATATCTCAATAGTCCAAATGTATTCACAGACAAAGCCAAAACACTCCTTTTTGGGAAGCTGAAGTAGATGAGGTAGGTTATTAAAGTACAATGAGTTCTGCCCTGAAGAAGAAAGGTTAAAAGTTCAGAAGAAAAATAAATTAAAACTGAAAAAATACACTCAGACTGATGAGAATAATTCACTCGACAGATGACTTCAGTGTTTTTTATCTACCTCCTAAGTAAAGTTAGCTCATCAAAGTCATCACCTGACATGGACTGTTCAAGGCCTTATATCATCAGGTCCTCAGGTCCTCATTCCCCCCTGCCTAACATAGCATCCAGACTGTAACTTCTGTTGACATGGGGTTATTATGTATTTTATATACTTTGCACAAAATAGAACCTTAAGAGCTGCCTCTCTCTTTGACAAACCTAGTATCTACTAATCCAGTAATTAGACTGCTCACTTGGAGAGAAGCAGAGATCTAAATTCCTATCTCCACTCCAAATCAGTTGAAGGATTTGAACAAATGTGAATTCTGCATTTTAGTGTTCTGATAAATGTCACACATTTAAGTCCTTATCTCCAGCTAATGTGAATCCTAAGGGCAGAGAGAAAAGATATGTCTGAAGAAACACAAGAAAAAGTCTATTTCTCCCCTCAGTGTTTCCGGATGGCTATCTTGAATTGTCAGGATACTGATCAGCAACGTTTACATTCCATTGAGTTACTGTTGAATGCTACAGTTTCTGAGTCCCTCTGTGGGCTTTGTTCTTCATGTATCTGCCTCAAAAATTTATGGAGCAGGTTTCTAAAAATATTGTAACACATAATGATACCACCATGATCATGTGAAGGTTTAATCAGTACAATTTTTCAAGAGCAAATAAACAACTTAGGTGTTTGTCTCTTATTAGCTAATAAAATAGAGATGCCAAAATCATTAATCGTGTATTTATTAGTACAGCTAAAGATGACAAAAAACATGGATCCTGTAGAGCTAATGGGCAAGATTAAGAAGAAAATAGTATTAAATTGATGAAGATTTGACACAAAGGTCTCAGAATTCAACTGTTTTCTGTGGGTTGTTAGAGTTGAGAGTTGACCCTGGCTTGTCCAAGCTGAAGATACAGTGTGGAGATCTGGACAATGAAACCAGAACAACTGAGCAATTCTGCCACATGATTATCTAATGAGATGCACAACTAAGCTAACGCTTAGTTCCGTTTCTAAAAAGTTAAAAACCCCTCAAACAATACTACTGCTTTTTTTAGCAGCCCTATGTAATTTGCTGTCAGTCAAAAATGTAACACCTGGTGAAGAGGCAAATAAGATTTATTTTTAAATCTTTTCAGAATGATTCAGTTACAGTAGGTCATTTCCCCCACAAAAGGCTACATTCTTCTTTCTCCAAAGAAACTTCTTTGAAATGCGTTCATGCAATTTATCAGATTGTCTTCAGGTAGTGAAGGTTACTGGGCATTTTCTTGCTCTCCCAATATAGTATTGCATGACTTTCATATATATACACTCTGAGAAATTTTATCTAGGCTTTCTTTTATCGTTGCTCATGACATTTTCAAACTAACAGTTCTGAGCACCACTGTAAAAATTTAAGTTGTCTGCAATCCCTTGTTGTTCTTTGCATTTGTCACACAAAGTCAACTGAAGCTACCTCTTTCCAATCGAAACTTTCCTTGCCTGGCCTCAATGCACTAAGTGAAGCTTTTGGACATCCTAAAAAGTATTGACAATGTTTTTTGAATATTGAGGTATTTTTCCACAAAGACTGATACACACTACTTTGAAAGGAATCAGCAGGTCAAATTCTGATCCACTGAAGTAAAGAGAAAGATTTCTACCAAAATTGGTGTGGTAATGGCAGCTATTCACTTAAGTAATTGCCCTAACTTTGTCCGCATTACACAAGCTCTGTCCTACTAATCCAGCTGATGTCTACATGGGTGCTATCAATTTTGATAAGATTTCGCATTCTCCTTCCGGCATAGCTCTAATGTAGGTGATAGATCAATGGCACATTCCCTGGAAACCCTGTTTTCCACCTGGGTCCTGAAAACAGTCTTCCACTGTGAAATCCTCCAAATGATTCCACTGTCATTGGTCTTAACCAGCTTTACAGTCTCATGGTCTTTCAGTACCATGCTTTTTGCTAGCACGTATTCACTACACAGAAACCTAAGTTTTGGTGATTTTATCTTTGCATACCCAACAGTATGGAATAGGCATGTTCTGTATCCTGTGAGCCTCGCTGATACCAGTAATGTTAATGTTTTACAATGAGCCATGCTATGTTACATGCTATCTCACTTGGTTTGTGCATTACTATGGTACTTCTGCATCCATTAAAATAATTCCACACATTTTGTCACTGATAAAAATATGACAGTATCACCATTGCTGAGATTCTATCCTCTGAATTGTTCTCCAGTTATACACTCTCTATATCTTGTGTTTGTCTGGATACTTGCGAGGTGTATTTGTGTAACAGTGAAAAACATTTTGCACTACATACATATTTGTCATATTTTTTCATGTGCATGACATTCCTGTTGCTGTTCCTGAGGTAACTCACATATATTGTAAGGCTTCTTGTCTCTATGCCCTTACATGATTCTTTATCTTATAATGATAGACATGGCTGGCACCTACCAGTTGCTTCCTTATCCCTTGCTTCATGGTAACATAGAAACCTAGAAATGTCTGGGTTGGAAGGGACCTCTAGAACTTATCTAGTCCAACTCCCCTGCTGAGAGCAGGGACAGCCTCAACTAGAGCAGGTTGCTCAGAGCTCTGTCAAGCCCCACCTTGAATTTCTGCAGGGATGGTGACTCAACCACCTCTCCGGGCAACCTGTTCCAGTGCCCCGCCATTCTCGTGGTAAAGAACTTCCTCCTTATTTCTAATCTAAATCCACTCCTTTCTAATTCAAAACCAATACACCTCGTCCTCTCACTCCAGCCCTTTGTAAACAGGCCCTCTCCAGTCTTTTTATAAGCTCCCTTCAGGTACTGGCAGGTGGCTATAAAGGTCTCCCAGGAGCCTTCTCTTCTCCAGGAGGAACAATCCCAGCTCCCTCAGCCTGTCCTCGTAGGAGAGGTGCTCCAGCCCCCTTATCATCTTCATGGCCCTTCTCTGGACCTGCTCCATCAGGTCCATGTCCTTCCTGTGCTGAGGGCTCCAGAGCTGGACACAGTATTCCAGGTGAGGTGTTGTGGTTGAGGTCTGACCAGAGCAGAGCAGAGCAGCAGAATCACCTCTCTCGATCTGCTGGCCACACTTTTTTTGATGCAGCCCAGGATGCAATTGGCCTTCTGGGCTGCAAGCACACACTGGCTGCTCATGTCCAGCTTCTCATGTAGCAGCAGCCCAAGTCCTTTTCTCCAGGGCTGCTCTCTATTGCCTCCTCCCCCAGCCTGTATTGATAGTGGGGATTGTTCCAGCCCAGGTGGTAAGTCTGATTGCTGGTTATGCTCACATTTCTATCATATATACATTGTGATGGTGCTACTGAGTACTTTCATCTGCTCTTCTGAAATGACTCTGACACTATTTTTGTTCCTCTTTTAATAGGGGGTTTTTTTTTATTTATTTATTTTGGACATCTATGCAGTTATCCAAATACAGCTACATCTGTCAAAATCCAAGCTTTTATAACTTTCCTTGTGGAAAGCAACATGCTCTGAGTGGTTTAAGCACCCTCATCAGTACTTTCTATCTGCTTCTGTATGCTTAGCAGTGTAGACTTATACTATGCCAGGACTTCTTTTTGCCTGAAGTTTATTACAAAAGAAAATTGCCAGCCTGTCAGATATTTTCCTGCCTCAGTTTCTGTGAAGATCAGTTCTCATAATTACTTCCTCTTTGTTCAGTTCTCAGTCTGCTTCACTTCATACTCTGCAAAAGGGAGCACGGCTCATCTTCTTTTGATGTTCTCTGTTCTCTTGATTAAAACTGTTCATAAGAAATAGAGTCTCTAGGATGGGGCAGAATAACCAGATATTTCAGAAATACACTTGTGCTTAGCTGCTCAGTTCCCAGGAAAGAAAGAAGATACATGAAGGAATCAGTAGCTTAGAAGGACTTTGTGAAACTCACTTAAAACCAGTCACCATTTATCTAACTGTGACAATTCAGCATTTGCTGCAGGTCCATTATGTTAATCTGACTAGGACTCAAACTTCTTCCCATTTTTCCTTCTCTCTCCTCCTCTCATCAGAGATGACAGCATCATCTTCCTACTCACTAAGCATAAGCAGGGCATGCTCTTTCCTCAACCCCCCTCCCAGATTCCCTTACATCTTGGCTCTGTTTAAATGTTATCACTCCTGCCTCCACAGCTTTGCAAAGACCGTCATGTTTTGCCTGTGAGACTGACAAAGTGTTTGTTGATGGGCTGATAATCTTGTTGCTTGACTACTGTCACCTCCGCTTTTCCAGCTCTGTTTCCTACAGTCCTTTTGCCACTCATGTCTATGCTAAACACTACTGCTATTTTCTACTTTGCCTTTAGCTTATGTCTGCAGCTCCAACTTGCTTTCTTTTTACCATCTTACTGCTTTAACATAAGCTTCTTCCTTAAAGCTTTGAAGACTGTTACAAAGTAGCATCACTATGATAATCAGATCTCCTTTGATACAAAAATGATACCAGTCCATGTTACTCTGCTAACTAACACCTCCATGAATAGCTTTCTTATGACTGATATGTAACATGATATGAAAATCTGTATCAGCACCCGGAAAACTTCACAAGAACATTCTTCAATTACCTTAAGTCTTTCCTTCCCCGGGTCTTCTAGTTAATCATGAGTATTTCAGAAGGTGAATTAAGACCACTGTATAGTATACATAATCACATGGATTAAACTGCATCTCCTGCACCACAGAAGCCAGGAAATGGGAGGCAGGCAGGACTGAAAATAGAAAAGCTGGCTCAGTAATCACAGCTTTAAATCAGGTCTCAGGTAAACTGCATTCTGACCTGGTTTTACTCCAGACTGCATATGTCAGGGAAACTCAATGTCATCCAATTTTCTGGGATGGAGAGACAAAGGGGACAAACCTGGTGCAGCAGGCAGGTGGTGAGGGCAGCACGAAGGCCAGTGAAGCCAGCAGGGCTGCTGCCTGTGTCTGGTGCTGGGCTTGGACATGAGGCACTGAACTAACCTCAGACAGGCTTCACGGAGTCTTCTGCAGGGAGAATGAGAGTCTTGAGAGACAGAAGCTGCTATTTATGAGGCCAGCATTAGTTTTTCTGATTTAGTATCTAACTTCTCATTGGCAAGAGTAGTACTGACTAGTTTCATGTTCTCCTTTTTAATGTAGACTTTGAACTATGACAGAATTTAACACCTGTGACAGGGAGAGTTTACCTTTTCTGTTCTATCTTTTTTTTTTTTTTTTAATGAAAACTCTCGTCCAGATTTTCTGCACTTACTTGCTAAATAAACAGACCTTCAGACAATATCCATCATCTTACTTCAACTGACATTACTCTGAAACGGCACAGAATTATACAGGTTTACACATAATGATGAAAGTACCCTTTCAAATAGAACTTTATACACAGTTTAACTAGACACTTCTAGTTATAGTCAGTATTGTTCTCTTCTCGAAATGATGAGAAAGACTTTAAAGGTTTATTTATGAGGATACAGAGCCTGGAAGGCAGAAGGTCCAAAGCAAACCATGTGATATAACCGGACTCAGAAGTGAGATAAGCTTCAAAAAACTAGAGGGGAAGAAAAAACAGTCTAGTTTTCTGTAGCTTTTTTTCTCCTTATAAGCACAAGTGACCTTTGACTTGAGAAAAGGAAGGTAAGCATGCCACAGTCATCCTGCCAGATACTTGTACCATCACTTAGAGCTCAGTCTCACATTGCTGGTTTGGCATTTGGTACAGATGACAGGGGAAGACATTTCAAGCAAGGGAAGGGACATATATATCTTAAATTGATAATATATTAAATCGATAATTAAATTTGTGAAAATGATAGTCAATAAACTGGTTAACATTGAAAACCTCTACTTCACACAGCTTAAAGATGCAAAAATATTCAGAAAAATGCAAAAAACACAATGTAGAGAATATAAAATACATAGTAACTCCAACTAAAAAAAAAAAAAGCTGGAGCATTAATAGGCTGAAATTTTCTTCTGTTGAGAAAGTAGCCATAGGAATGACTCTGGTTACTGTATGGCTGGTTCCTGCTGTACCAGGATTGTACAGAGGGGTAAGATGTGCACTCTGAATAACACCATTCATTAGATTTGTACTGATGACAAATTGGACTTTTATCTAATTCTCAGTTTCATTCACAGCGACCTCTGCCTTTTCCATCCTGATGTCAGGAAATTGGATCTTCAACTTAGTTATCCTTATCTTATCTTTATTAGTAATAGAATGGATAAAAGACAAAGCAGTAGAGAAACCAGCAGAAGCTCCTCTGTCAGTCCTCAGTCTGGCTTCCTCCTGACAAACAGTGACTCCCTTTTCCCTGCAGCCCTGCAGAGATGAAGGAAGTCTCTTCTTAGCCATCACAATCTTCAGCTCTGAGATTTGACTAAAGGAAGCAAGTTCCTTTTCCCTTCCTCACCCAAAACTGTCACTCCTCCCAGATGCCTGGTGGCTTATTAGTGCCCTCCAACATGCAGTTTAACTACACAAAAATATTCTGTATTTTCCTTTCCAGTTAACTTGCTGTGCAATAGCCTTGAAGATGCTTCCATACCCTCCACAAGGAGGAATGAGCAAAGGCTTTACACTCTCTCTGGAGTGTTTGCAGACAGACACTTATATTACTAGAATCCCTTGCTGTAATGAATTTCTTTGGTTGGAGGGAAATATAAGCAAGGCACAGGTGAAGTTGGAATTTATATTACTGGGTTCACTTTTTTTTTTCGAGGCAAGGGAATACTCATTCAGTCAGCTCAAAAATACCCTGTGACTGAATAAATTCTGAAGAAACTGAAGAGGAGATTAGAGGACCAAATCCCAGGCAAGGGAAAACAAGCAGTTGTGATGATTAATAGACACAAGGACAGCTCATAGGAAAAGAATAATGAGACATGGAGCATGATGTAAAAGAAACAGGCCAGATGGCAGTACAGCTGTGGGGAAACTCAGCTAGCTCTGAAATGAGCCTTCAGTTATTCAGACTCCTGACTGTGGATCCAAGCCACTGACTGAAAAAAACCTCTGGTTGTCTCAATAAAGTGGCAGTTTGTTAACAATTACCCAATTGAGAGCAAAGTGGAGCAGGTGACGCCGAAAGATCTACTACAGCACGTCTGATGAAGAGACATATGTCCACGGCCTCTCTTTCTTGCAATAGCAGAGATTTAGAGATACTTTAGAAAGTAGTTATAACTTAGATCTTAAATATCAGAACAGCTAATAATGTTACTCAGTACAGAATTATCCCATTGACATCAGTTCCAGGAAGTCTTTTGAGGTCACACAATACCTCCGTGGATGACTCAGTATGAAAATAGGAAAATGAATCCATAAAGTAGTGTTCTGAAATAGTTTGAATATGTAGTACTATGGAATTTCTGTGATATCATATATTTCATGAACCCTTGTAGTTTGCCAGTGACAAAGGCCACAAAGGTAAAAAATAATACTAGTCTAATTCATGTGAATCACAATAATTCTTCAGGGACACCAGAGCTCTCACATAGGATTCACAGGTCTCATGCTAGAATTTAAAGCAGCTACATGCTAACTGATATACAACATGATGCTGTTCTTATAAAAGTTAAATGGAGCAACACTTCAGACTTTCAACAGTGTGCTGAACGGAAGTTCCAGAAATATATTTTGGGTGACTGGGCTATGAACCCGTCTCCAAAGGAGTAAAAAATTAGTAGCAGCAATGACCTCAAGTGACTTTGCATACAAGCTCCTAGAAACTGTTTATTATTTGAATTGTCATCTGGGATTTAAAGAAAAATTCTGCAGCTGAAATATAAATGTCCATAATATTGCTGTTCCTGCCTGTGCTACTAGAGCAAAAACCCAGCATCAAGCATAAGAAAGGCACAATTCAGTGCCAGAATATTCAGGTATTCAGAGAAATTTTAGTGTACACCATCAAACACTATCTGCATGGTTTGCCTAACTAAGCACTGCTATCCATCTGCAATTCATTGGCATTCTCCTGTGCAGTTCTAGTGGTTTTCAGTGGATCATGACAACTGTCAGTGCCAAGTGCTTGTCCTTGAAATATCAATGGTTAGATCAGGCTGTAATTCAGATAGCAGCAAAACTGTCCACCACTGTATAAGCAGTGTTGGGGAAGGCAGAAAGAATACCCTGGATTTCCTCACCTGATTAAATCCTCTTCTCTGTATCATCTTTTTTTGCTGATTTTCCTACAGTCTATTGAAACATTACAGGACATCTATGTGCTCCAAGACCAGACTGCTTTGTGTTTGTACTGCTTCATCATCATGCTGCTTAACTACAAAGGCTTCTACAAATAAATACATCAATGGTAAAAGGAAGAACAGGGAAAATGGGGACCCACTGCTGAATGAGGTGGGAGCCCTGGTGACAGAGGATGCAGAGAAGGCAGAGCTACTGCATGCCTTCGTTGCTTCAGTCTTCACTACTAAGACCAGCCCTCAGCAATCCCAGACTCTGGAAGTAAGAGAGTAAACATGGAGGGAGGAGGACTCTCCACTGGTCGATAAGGGTTAGAAATCACTTGGGTAAACTTAACATGCACAAATCTATGGGCCCCAACGGGATGAACCCACAAGTTCTGAGGGAGCTGGCTGAGGTTGTTGCTCTATCACTCTCCATCATTTTTAAAAAGTCATGGAGAATGGGAGAGCTTCCTGAGGGCTGGAGGAAAGACAATGTCACTCCAGCCTTCAAAAAGGGCAAGAAGGAAGACCCTGTAAATTACAGAGCAGTCAGACTCATCTCCATCCTTGGAAAGGTGATGGAGACACTCATTCTGAGATCATATCTCAGCACATGGAAGAAAAGAAGGTTATCAAGAGTAGCCAGCATGGATTTACTAAAGGGGAGTCATATCCGACTGATCTGATAGCCTTCTTCGATCATGTGACTAAATGGGTAGGTGCAACAAGAGCCATAGCTGTTGTCTACCTTGACTTCAGCAAGGCTTTTGACATTGTCTCCCATAAAACCCTCATGGGTAAGCTCAGGAAGCTTGTGTTAGAAGACGGGATGATGAGATGGGTTGAAAACTGACTGACAGAGCTCAGAGGGTCATGATCAGTGGCACAGAGTCCAGTTGGAGACCTGTAACTAGCGGTGTTCCCCAGGGGTCAGTAGTGGGTCCAGTCTTATTCAACATCATCAATGACCTGGACGAAAGGATAGACTGTACCCTCAGCAAGTTTCCTGATGATATGAAACTGGGAGGAAAAGCTGACACACCAGAAGACTGTGCCGTCATTCAGTGAGATCTGGTGAGACTGGAGAACTGGGCAAAAGGGACCCTAATGAAGTACAAGGGCAAGTATAGAGTCCTACCTATGGGGAGAAGTAACTCCATGAACCAGTACAGGTTAGGGGTAGACCTGCTGGAAAGCAGCTCCATGAAGAAGAACCTTGGAGTCGCCGTGGACAATAAGTTAACCATGGGACAGCAATGTGACCTTGTGTCCAGGAAGGCAAATGGTAGGTAGGTAGGTAGGTAGGTAGGGGTGCATAAAGAAGAGTGTGGCCAGCAGGCTTTGACACCTGCACTAGTGAGACCATATCTGGAGTATTGTGTGCAGTTCTGGTCTCCCCAGTTCAAGAGAAACAGGGAAATGCTAGAGAGAGGCCAACAGAGGCTATAAGGACTGGAACATCTCTCTTATGAGGAAAGGCTGAGAGACCTGAGGTTGTTCAGTCTGGAAAAGAGAAGACTGAGAGGGGATCTTATTAATGTTCACAAATATCTGAAGGGTGAGTGTCAAGTAGAAGGGATCAGTCTCTTTTCAGTGGTACCTTGTGATAGGATGAGAGGTAATGGTCACAAACTGGATCACAGGAAGTTCCACCTCAACACAAGGGAAAACTTTTTTTACTGTGATGGTTACAGAGCACTGGAACAGGCTGCCCAGAGAGGCTGCAGAGTCTCCTTCTCTGGAGACTTTTAAAGTCCACCTGGGTATGTTCCTGTGTGGCCTGCCCTGTATTATCCTGCTCTGATAAGGGGGTTGCAGTCGATGATCTCCAGAGGTGCCTTCCAAACTCTACCATTGTATGATTCTATGAAAGGAACTGTTGTTCTTTTTCACTGAGAAGCATCAGCTGTTTGTTATTGGTCTGTCTCCATTATATCTAATTAACAATCTCTGGAATTATTTGCTTGCTTTTAGTTCTTCCTCTCCCATATCTGCCTTCACTGAAATTCCTGACCATGATCCACAATGTTCAGATGCAAGTATAAAAAGCACCTTACAAGAAGGATTAGCCATGTGATATAAGCCATTGGTGTTTTTTTCTGGTACTTCACTTTTGGAGAACTCATCCTGCCCTCCTGATGCCCTGTCAGCACTGTAAACTATTTCACTGATACTTAACTGTTTCTTTTACTTAAAAAAAAAAAAAAAATCATTCAATTTATTGAGTATGATGTAAGAATGGATGAAGAAAATATGTACTACACATTTTGTCAGCTTCTTGGGAGCTAACAAACTGTCTTCTCCAATGGTATCTGCAATGCCATCCTAAATAACCCAGGCAAGAGGATTTGACTTTACAATGGGCAGTGATTCTATAGAATGTAACAGCCATTGCTAGGAACATCTGACATTGTGTATTTCTCTCTCCATACTTCCATGCTTTCCTTTCCAGGTATTAATTTTAAAGTAAGCCACCGCCAAGGAAATAGAAGACCATTACTTTTAACAAATAGTGGCACAATCTTGTGCTGTGCTCACTTTAGACAGCACTCACCAGTTGGACTCCAGATTAAAGAGATTTCTTTTACACTCCTTGATTCCAGATGATTTCTAAGCAGGGAAAATGCAAACAGAAGGCAAAATAAACAGAGAAGTAGCAATTAAAGGAAGATTAGGGGAACAAAGATAGATCAGGGAGGAAAATATTAGGAAGACTGAAGTTCCCAGGTAAAGCCCTAATACACTGCTGGGATCAAGAGACCACAGGAAGAGACTAATCTTGGAACCAAACCAGTTTATTGAGAGAGGGGGTTTTTTGTGTTTTTTTTTTTAAATACTCATTAGAGCCAAATGAACAGTATAAAATCTGATTACATGGCATGGCTGCCTACAATAGCTGAGAACAAAACTAAGGAAGTCAGTTCTAGTCTTGTCTTTCTAATTCAGCCTGCACTAGACAAAAGACTCACTGTGAGCCTAGAAACCATTTAGAAGGAGAATGTTCATACCTCTGTCCAGCCATAAATCATACTGCTCATTTTCAGAAGTTCTCTATGTGCCTCAGCTTGGCAGCACTGTAAACCTATTTAGACTATGCAAGCCTAAACTTCAGCTCAAAATGAGCAAGGAAAAAGGAGAAGCATATATCAAAACCTCATTTCCCACCCCCAAACTCAATTTGCTAAATAGAACCAGACATAAATCCTGAAAAATGTTCTTGACTGGTTCTTTTTTATTTAATTTTATCACCCATGCAAGTCTGGGTTATCAGCTAGGCACATACACTAATAAAGAGGAAGGACTCTTAACAGCAGCTACAATGTGAATTAGGAACATTAAACTTGATTTAGAGTTTGATGCAGAAGAAACAGATTTTAAAACTCCATTACTGGATGGATGCTTTTGCTTTGCAGCTAGGTTGGCAGTCTTCATTTCAGGAAGAAAAAAGTTACTGCCAGTCCACTAATTTGCTACTGCGTGGTGAAACCTGGACACCCACTGTTCAAGCAGATCATCCCTTTGCACTTTCAGTTGCCTCTGTTCCTCCCCTTGTGAGAATCTTTGTGGCTTCTAAGTCCTCTACAATCTCTCTCTTTCAACCCCTCCGTGACTTTCTGGTCCATCCAGCTGTTCACTGTCTACATCTCTCTGTCCTGGGGATAGGCAAGGATAAAGATAAATATTTCCTAATCTGCAGATCTCTTGAAATCCTGGGGGGGGGCAGGGGCGGGGGGGGGGAGAAGATAAATAGTAGGCAGGGGTTTCTTGACAAGACTCTGGTCTTTCCACACAGGATTTGTTTGGTTTTTTTTTTCATTTGTTTTTTTTCAAAAAACACCCAGACCAAATTCAAACAAATCATTTGCTCTACTGAGAGAATAACCCCAATTTCAATAGAATGCCATAAAGAAGGTCCCTAACTGTGTTGAAGATCCAGGTCCTGAAAGCGCTTCTTAACAGGCATAAGAAGTAACTCTTATCTGATCCAGAGGACCATGGATGGCAGTGAAAGAACTGACATCTGTTAAAGAGTGAAGAAATATGCTGCCAGTTATTGGTATGGCCTGTAGCATGATCTCCATATTAGTCGTTTTTATGAACATATTGTCACACAGCCTTCTGATGGAACAATGCCACCCATGAGGGCTTGTCTTATCATCTCACTGAAAAAAACAATGTTCTCGCACAGAAACTGTGATCAGAACTGTCCTGTAGAAAGTTTCATACACGCATATGCTTCTCAGTACAGACAATAATCACATAATTATCTATAGCTAAAACCAGCTACCTTTTTTTTTTTTTTGTAGTCCAGTTCCATGACTTTTCAGTAAGTTGCAGCCGAAACACTTATGGTGAAATAAAGGATAGGCATCTTGCACTGAGCAGCAGGCACCAGCAGGGATTCTTAGCTATTTTCAAGACTGCAAACTTTTGTGGATACATTAGAGTGAAGACATTGACAAAAGCCTAAACATTTGCCATAACACAAAGCCAAATTTCTTTCTGGACAAACACCTGTGTCTGACCAAACAAACATCTTCACTATTTGAAAATCTTCTTTTATGGTCAGATGTATGGAGACTACTTCCTTTCTCTTAACAGGGTAAAAGATTGAGAGGACATGACCATACTTAAACCAGCAGATTTCTGCAAGCAGCTGGGCAACTTAAGAGGTAAGAAGAACATTACCTGTTTGAAAGTTAAATCAGAACACGTCAAAAATGTGAAGAAACCTCAGTTTAGTCTCTCCAAACAGGTCTTCCTGGAGTCCCTTATCACCATGCCCTAAAGCACTGGTGAATTGTGATAATTTTATAATTGTTTTCAAAGACAGACATTCAGACTGAACTTTGAAATTACTACTCCCAGAGTATCAATCAATTAAAGGCTAAACATAGGTGGTGCAATAAGCAACAGTTGTGGGACCAGGGTTAGGCAGGGGTCATTCTCTGTTTTTCTATATTCTTCAGATCCTGAGGGCAGAAAGGATCCAGTATGGTCTCTGGCACAATTCAGAGCAGCCAGATCTGCTTAAAATTAGACCCTACTTCACTGAGCCAGTGGCCTTTGTGGAACTGTCTCCTGTCCTACTTCCGTATTCTAAAGGACATCACCTTTGTGGGTACATAAGGGTTGATTATCTCCCCTCAATAAAACTCTTTTTTGTTGTTGTTGTTTGTCTGTTTGTTTGTTTGGTGGGGAGGGAACTCTGTTAACGATCCAACTTTTATAGCTGCAAAGTGATGGCAGCTGAAACAAACCCAAGAGTCAGGTCTACACATGTTATTAAGGATTCCTTTCAGAACAGGAAACCAGCTTGCTGCTCCTCCATTGTTAATTCACTTTCCTGGGCAATGAAATGAGCTAAATGGCAGGTGCTGGCATGTGTAGTGGAAGCGTGTGTAGTAACAGGAAAAGTGGATGAAAGCTGCTACAATAAAGGAGAGAAAAAATTAAACCAAGGAGAAGCGCCATGTGGACAGGAAAGAATTAAGCAGCAAATTCAGGGTGACAGGCATGATGATGCTGTATGAAAAGAGGAAACAACATGCTGTTCAGCATACATCAGTTATGCATAACCATAAAATGAGGATTGAAACAGACTTCATTAGAATGACTATGAAGCGAAGCAATCCCTGTGGGATATAAGGATAACAAAGCAGGAAAAATAACTGGCAATCATTTAAAAATATTTTTCACCATTTCGAGTAAAACAATTTTGTATTTTCCCGATACCATTTCTTTGACAGCTTACTTGGTACAAGGAGAGACAGATACCTGTGTATAAGACCTATGTAACATATAGTCACTAACTGCATTGGACAGAAATTCCATTTTGGAACCCAGTTTTTACACTAGGACACATTAAACACAGGCTTTACTCTGCTCAAAATCCCTCCCTGCACTGAGCAGAGTATAGGGCCTTCTGGGTGAAAATCAGCTGTTCTGATGTGAAAATTATGTGCATTTCCTAAGTATATTGGTGACACTGATCAGTCTTTTTAGACATGGCTCCCTTTTCCCGGTGAAATGTGAAGACCCTTTTTCCCTCATCCCGGGGCCTGGGGGGGATGTGTGGGGGAGGGCTGGGTGGTCGTTGGAGGGAACAGCCAAGCCCCGGTGTAGGGGCCGGNTGTACGCGAGGAGGTGGGCATCACGCAGGAAGGGATTACGGCCTGCGGAGACCGAGATAATAGAAAGGGGATGAGTCCAAATCCGTTCGTTCCGAGATGAATCATCACACTTTATGCTAACTGAGGCATCGTCAATTTGAAAGCGACCGAGAAGGAAGGATCCAGGCTATGAGCCAGGCCATTGATGCAGCTGTGAAAAAAAGGAAATGTGATGCTAGGTGTTTTCAGTAGCAGTGCATTCTACTGCAGCAGGAGGAGACCATAGCTGAGATGCTACGAGCAGTTCTCGTTCAGTCATGCGATTCTGGTCACTGTCATTCAAATACTGGTGAACTGGGATTAGCATACCTGCTGAGAAGACTTTAAAGAGAGATGAAGAGAACAGACAACCTGTAAACCTTTGCAAAACAAAGACTGAGAGCAGATACGATCGCTTTGCATAAATACCTTGGGTGACTTAAGCTTGAGAAGGGACAAGAACTATGTAAACTAAAGGTGAAGTGTTTGCACAAAAGGAATCAAGGTGTAAATGGGTCGTAAATATGTTTTGGCTGGAAATCGGGAGGCTTTTTTTTTCCTGTAGAGAGTGATAGCCTGCAGCAGTCTTTCTGTGGAAGGAGGGAAGGGAAAAATACTGAATCCTTAGCTAGCTAGCTAGAGCACTATCAGTTCATGACAGAAATCACATATATATGTATTTGCAGTAGCACGGGATCTGGACTTGAGCAGGGTGTGCTTTACAATCTTCTTTTCTTAAATGGACGAGGAGTGTCTTGATACCAGAGTGATAAGTCATGCAAATAAGTATATACATAAGTAGGAGTGACTTTTCTAATATATTTGTCCAGGGATTTCCAATGGCTGTGCAAACATGAATGCCAGATACATACCTGTCACTCGAGGAAAAAGCCAGGCAGGTATTAGTTTTGCGTGGAGCTGGGAAGGCTGAAGTATGGAGAGGTTGAGTATCTGGCATGAGTCTATTCCAAAGGTTTTATTTTCAATGACCAGAAAGCTCTGTTGTACTGAAGCAGCAGCACACAGAAGCTCAGAATGTAAACTTCCATATAGAAAGCTTTCTTAGAGCAACAAGTTAAGAGGTCTATACCTGCCTGCTTCAAGAAGTGTCTACTGCTACAGACTGGACGAGGCTCCAGTCAGAGTTTCCTGGGAGTGGCCTGTGTTGTACTGAAATACAGTATTCTTTATATCCCGGGGATAACAGAAAGTAATCAGGAGCAGCTATGTCAGTCAGAGCAGCCTTGAAGTGGCTCTGTGTTTCACTGGAGGATAATAACGGAAGAGTTCTCCTGAGTGAAAGAACAGTGCGACTGAAAAATAGGCCAGGTGAGTAAGTGGCAGAACTGAAAGAAAACCTCAGTAACCTTAAATTATCTTCTAACCACAGTGAATGCAAGTCTTCATTTACATTCAACCAGCAGCAAAAATTAAAAAGCCTATTACTTTGCATCAGCTCACATTCACTGGGCCATACTTCTCAGATATTTGTCCATGCTCTCAGCACAAGCCTGTAAATATAGACAGTCTAGTGAAAAAGCAGAGACTTTGCTTAACTTGGCCCAGAAGAAAACAAAACTGGCAAAACTCAATGACAGGCTTTTAAGAATTTATCAATGGAAATGTCTTTTTCTACCTGTGTAAGCACATACCTAATAAGAAAGGCCAGCTCTCAGAATACTCACCTGCAGTAAGGAAAAAGATGGAAGTCTGTCCTTGCTCTCATGAGATCCTTTCTGTTCCACACTCCAAACCTGTGGTCTCAAGCAAAGCTCAGACACTTGTAAATCTCACCTAGATACTCTCCCATTATATCTGAGCTCTGTGTTGAAAACATTTGTATGCATCAAACAATGCATCTGTCTACAATGGATTTTCTGTTGTCTTCACTTTTCCCCCAGAAGTTATTTTTCTGTTCCTTAAATACTCAGCTTCTTCCCTTAAGCATTAGAAGATCCCAGCAGAGCCCTAGCACCTTAACTTTCTAGCACTTCAACATCTGCAGCATTCTACTTAGTAGTAAACTGAAGCAGTCCTACTTCTATGATGCTGTGCTAACCTTGAGAGTTTATCCCTGTTCTTTCACTGATTATGCTACAGGATTTGTACAAGTGAGTTCCCTCATGGCAGTTTTTCCTACTGGAAAAATAATAGTTCAGTTTACTGTCATGATGTATGAGTGCCTCTTGCATCATGAAAGGCTGTCAATCTACCCGAGAGAAAAGAATTCCATGGAATGGCATCTGTTTGCATGCAGTTTTGTAACAGGTGAGTTATTGGACAGATTCACCTCATAATTTTTGATACTATCTATTTATGTTTCTACAAACAAATCCTTTACCTGGGAAATAAAACTGGAGAAATAAAAAAACCCCTGGCTTTAAGCAACCTCTTCTACAGCAGATTTCAACATGGCTTTTCTTGGTTACCATTTTTCCTTTCCATGAGGCATTCATCATGTTGACACAGCATGTATGGTCGAAAAAAATCTGGGCTGGACTCTACCATTGATGTTGAGTGATTTACACAACTGCTAGCAAGCAACCACCAAGTGATGTGGTTGTGTAAATCTCCTACCTGGACCTTTATAAGTTATGCCAAATGCAAAGCACTGGAGCATTGTCTACTGTGTACTTTCTCACGTGATGTAGGCTTCACATTTTGGCATGTACAGTTTCCCCATATTTCCAGGCAGTAGTCATGTTTGTATTTAGGCCTGCATCAAATGACTCAATAAGCTCATGTGAGGCCAAGGCTTGTGTTAAATAACTAAAAAGGACAGGCAAGAAAATCCATTTATTTAGAATTTATGAATGTTGGATGAGGTTATAAAATTGCTGTATCATTGAAGGTTAAGGCTATGATGAATCAGCAATTTGCTACCTCAACTGCTGTCATTTAAGTCCCTGAAAAGGGAAAAAAATATAAGTGAGTCACTGACATTAATAGTCTTCCATTTAAATAAGACTGTCGTAAAAGAAATGGATGTCTGCCCTTCCACCCAGTAGTCTGCAAGAGCTGGGCGCGTGTCACGGAAAAAAAACCAGCAAAACAGAAGGAACAAAGAGCAGGAAGTGGCTTTTGAAAACACGGATGTTAAAGAGTTGGGGGAAATCAATGAAGCACACTTTGAGGGAAGTCTTTTGACATTTTATTTGGAGAAGGAAAGGGTAAAGTTCTGGGAGAAGAGTTTTGGAGCAGACAGTCTGTAGCAGACTCCCTCTTGTGAGGGAAAGGGGCAGAAGAAAACATGAAGCTAATCAGGTTCTCCATGTCACAAAGGAAGCAGGTGTGTGAAAAAGATGGGGCACAGGAATGAGACTCTTAATGGAGAAGTGCAAGAACTCTGAATATCTGCAGTGAAATCTTTCCACAGAACCTAAAAGGCATGTGTCTCCCTCATCAGCAGAATCGGGTTTTTACCCAAGAAATCTGAGAAGTTGTGGAACCTCGGTTTGTTTTAATTTCAAGAGCTTGCTTTCTTCTACCTTTCAGTTTCCCATCTCTTCAGTCCCACTGTATTAGGATGACTGTTCTGAATTACTCAATCTTGGCCAATGGCCCCACTTGCAAGGTACTCTCCAAGCAGTTTAACACTGGGAATAAGCTACAGTCTGTGAATACCCACCTACTCTGGCTGTATTTCCCTACAGAAAGCAGAATAATTACTGGGCTGTGATGGGAACCCAGACACCGAGGTAAACTGGTAATAGGGCAAGAAGCATCTTCACATTAATCGCTTTCAGCTGGTGTTTCCCTGGTGTGATGAGTGTGCACTGAAGCAAAACAGAGTGCAGTTTAGGAGGCCGAGTTGCTACAGGGCTGTAATGACCATAGCTACAACCATCGGCAGTGGAGACTTCAGTTTTATCTTCACCTTGTGAGGAAAACTAAGCCCCATTGCACCCAGTACCAGTGACTGGGGAATGTAACTTGCTTGCAGAGACCAAGCAGCNTGGCCAGACTGTACCCTCTGTCAGTACTCGGAGGTATAAAAGCAGCTCAGAGCTTTAAGGGAAAGATGGTATCAGAGACTTAAACATGTCCTGAGTGAGGGGGTGGAGAATCCAAAATGACAAAACCAGCAAAAAAGTAGTGCAGCTCTGCTTGGTTTTTCATTATCTCCAGACTGGGCATTAGATTTTAAGAAAAAACATAGGAACTGGGCCACCAAATAAAATTGCTTATAAATGTAAATTAAAGCGTATTTAATCAAAGGTGCAAAATGTGCTTTTAAACTGTTCAGAGAGTACAGTTTAGGTTGTACTGATGTCTAAGCACTTCTTGCGTAAAAGCAATAAGGTCCCAGGGTGTCTGAATAAATAAGGCATGTTTTCCAGCAACAACAGACACAAAAATTGAAGCCACGGGTTCTAACTGATCACATAATATTTTCAGACACATGAGGGCCATGTTAAACCGTGACTTCAAACAGGCAATAGCTAATTTTTAAGGATACTGTCTCTTGGTGACTTTAGTCAGTCCTGAGCCATTGACTCATTCAGACTGTGTCTAAACAGGTTGAAGCTTAGGTGCTTTCTCTTTTCAGCTATGAAATGCAAACATTTTTATGAAGGCAGAAATTG
This sequence comes from Chloroceryle aenea, assembly GCA_013399075.1. NCBI lineage: Eukaryota > Metazoa > Chordata > Aves > Coraciiformes > Cerylidae > Chloroceryle > Chloroceryle aenea. Next base: position 21,773 of record VWZY01005538.1, read on the forward strand.
TGGTTAACATGTCACATGCTTGCAAATGCATTAAAAGCCTCACGACTGAGCTGAAAGTAGCTGACAGGAAGCCCAGAAAAACAGGAGCTCCTCAGAAGATATTAAATACCTATCTCTATACCAAAGGTGAGTTCATCTATACAGATTATTCATCCATGAGGTCTCAAAAGAAAAAGGCAAGTAATGTCTCTTCAGAAATCAGCAGAAAACCTGTAGTCTAATAACAGGGACCTGATCTGAGAGATGAGAAATGGCCTGATTTATAGAAAGTACAGGTTGTGTCTTCTATCTCTTAGGTGAATATCTGAATCCATAAGCAATAGGCAATTCTAGGAGGGGAGCTTCTCATTCTGGAGCCACTTCTATTTTGAATCAAAAAGTAAATAAGTCATTGAGAAAGGTGGCAAAAGTCTGCCCTTACAGCTACTGCTGAGAGTGATCTTCTGGGGTGTCTGAGATTCATGTTTGAACCTCTGGCCTTCTGGCTTTAGGATGTAATCTTGAACAAGGCTTTCTTATAAGCCAGATGAATACATAACATTCATAAATTTACCTAATCCATCTGGAACATATTTGTTCTTTCCTGTTAATATTGCAATGGGGAACTTGGCTCATCTGCACCTGCATCATCTTTAATGGTCTGATTTTCCTCTAATTGAGTTACGTAATCAAAACTTTGATTGTCTTGGTCAAACTCAGATGTCTGGAAAGTCCTAAGCATGCCCATCTGAATTAAAAAAAAAAAAAAAGAAGAAACCTTTGCTTTCTGGAAAGTTCATGGTTTCATCTGATATGAAATGGAGAAATACATTCAATCTTTAGAAATTTTAATGCCATGGGAAAAATTATTTCTTTACAGTTGTAGTGCTGTTGAAGAGAACTCTAATAAAAATGCTAAGAGTGGTGTGAGTGGGGTCTGGGTGTGGAAGTAGTGCAAAGGACAAAAGGTCAGAAGAGGACCCTAGGAATGGCCTGTGTTG